>SJYX01006186.1:155184-166856 GCA_006410675.1 Oreotragus oreotragus
GAGTTGGTGATGGACAGGGAGGCTTGGCGTGCTGCAGCTCATGGGGTCGCAAAGAGGTGGACACGACTGAGCGACTGAACTGAACTGATATGTGTATATGTGCATACACATGCATGTATGTGTGTGTGTGTGTGTGTGTGTGTGGTGTGTTTTCTTCCAGCATTGACATTTTTTATGGTTGTACTAGCCAAATGACTATAGCCCAGTTACCATCCATGAGGTCCATTTGACCTATGGGAAACTTACTTACCTTGAGCACCCCAGATAGAAGTGGAGATTGCTTACCTGCAGGGCATCCCAGACCCTCTGCCTGTCATCTCTCTCCAGCTGCCTTTTCTCCTCCAAAGGCACAGGGGAAGATCAGCAATTCCTCTTTCTTGGTCATAACTCCACTACTTAATGAAATAGTAATCACAGTTTTTTGCAGGAATCCCCAGTCTCTACAGTGACTCCCTTGGCATCTTCCCTCCTACTTGGTTCATGGAATTGTCTGTGGATGGGGATAGGAGGTAGGAAGAGTAGCCTCTTCCTTGTGTTCCCCATCCATCCTGAGTCTTAGAGGCTGGGGAGGTGAGTAGGAATAGATGTCTGTGGTAGCAAAAACATTTCTGTGACCTCCTTGTGATTCTATGGAAACTTTCTGACTCTAACCTTTAGTGGTTCTCCTTGTATCTGGGCATATACATTTAGTGCCTCTTAGTCCTCAGGTTTAGGCCAAATTTCCTACCATATTTTATATTATAGATAGTTTCCAAAATAGCTGGCAATCGTCAATTCTTCCTGCTATTCATGCCTTTCCTTGTGAGGTACCTTCTCTTTGTGTGTGAACTGGATCTAGGAACTCATTTCTTTTTTAAAAAATTTATTTTTAATTGGAGGGATATTGCTTTACAATATCATATTGATGTCTACCATACATCAACATGAATCAGCCATAAGTATACATACGTCCCCTCCCTCTTGAACCTCCCCATCACCTCCCAGCCATTCCTACCCCTCTAGGTTTTCACAGAGGATTGGTTTGAGCTCCCTGAGTCATATAGAAAATTCCCACTGGCTATTTTATGGGTGGTAATGTGTAAGTTTCAATGCTACTCTCTCAATTCATCCCACCCTCTCCTTCCTCCACTGTGTCCACAAGTTTGTTCTCTATGTCTGTGTCTCCATTGCTACCCTACAAATAGGTTCATCAGTACCATCTTTCTAGATTCCATATATATGCACTAATATATGATATTTGTTTTTCCTTTTCTGACTTACTTCACTCTGTATAATAGGCTCTAGGTTCATTCACTTCATTAAAACTGACTCGAATACATCCCTTTTTATGACTGAGTAATATTCCATGTGTCCACAAGTTTGTTCTCTATGTCTGTGTCTCCATTGCTACCCTACAAATAGGTTCATCAGTACCATCTTTCTAGATTCCATATATATGCACTAATATATGATATTTGTTTTTCCTTTTCTGACTTACTTCACTCTGTATAATAGGCTCTAGGTTCATTCACTTCATTAAAACTGACTCGAATACATCCCTTTTTATGACTGAGTAATATTCCATGGGATATATGTACCACAGCTTCTTTATCCATTCATCTATTGATGGACATCTAGGCTGTTTTCATGTCCTGTGTCCTGCTGCTGCTGCTAAGGCACTTTAGTTGTGTCTGAGTCTGTGCGACCCCATAGATGGCAGCCCACCAGGCTCCCCTGTCCCTGGGATTCTCCAGGCAAGAACCCTGGAGTGGGTTGCCATTTCCTTCTCCAATGCATGAAAATGAAAAGTGAAAGTGAAGTTGCTCAGTCGTGTCTGACTCTGTGCGACCCCATAGACGGCAGCCCACCAGGCTCCCCCGTCCCTGGGATTCTCCAAGCAAGAACCCTGGAGTGGGTTGTCATTTTCTATTCCAATGCATGAAAGTGAAAAGTGAAAGTGAAGTTTCTCAGTTGTGTCCGACTCCTAGCTATTTTAAATAGAGCCACAATGAACACTGGAGTATATGTGTCTTTTCAATGTTGATTTCCTTAGGGTATATGCCCAATACTAGGATTGTTGGGTCACGTGGTAGTTTTATTCCTAGGTGCATAGAATCTGGCAAAAGTGATGAGATATGACTCTGGAAATTAGGTTATAAAATCCTGGCACTTCCATCTTATTTGGACTCTTTCTCTGAATCTTCTCACTCACTTGCATTAATGAAGCAAGCTGGCATATGTGAGCTACATTATGGAAAGGCCCACATATCAAGGGGCTGAGGGCAGCCTCTGATCAACAGCTGTAGGGAGTAATTCCTACCAAGAACCATTTAAGTGAGCTAGGAAATGAATCCTTCCCCAGTCAAGCTCTGAGCAAAGTCTTGATTGCAGCCTGTTAACTCTGAAACAAATGACATACTTATGTAACACTGGAATTTCTGACTCACTTATTATCTTTTGAGATAATAAATGTTTTAATTAACTAAATATTGGGGATATTTGTTACACAGCAGTAGATAACTATTACATAAGTTGCTTCCTGACCTGCATACAGATTTCTCAAGAGGCATATGTACTTAATAAAGTTAAAGATAATATTAAAAACCTAGCAAGTCAATTTTCTCTGTGAAGCATGCCTAAATGCATGACCCCCAATAAACTTTCTTTTATTATTCTTATCATTGAATTACATTATTTTTGTTTTTTTTTCCTCTGTTTTGTATGTTTACTTTTGTCTTTTCTATACTCATAGTGTCTAACACAGTACTAGGCACATAGTAGGTGTCAATGAATAATTATATTTCGCATGGTTTTAAATATTTTTAAATAAAAAGAACTTATCTTAGGCATGCTGCTGCTGCTGCTAAGTCACTTCAGTCGTGTCTGACTCTGTGCAAACCCATAGACGGCAGCCCACCAGGCTCCCAGATCCCTGGGATTCTCCAGGCAAGAACACTGGAGTGGTTTGTCATTTGATCTTAGGCATGCAGCTACTACTGCTGCTAAGTCGCTTCAGTTGTGTCTGACTCTGTGCGACCCCATAGGTGGCAGCCCACCAGGCTCCCCTGTTCCTGGGATTCTCCAGGCAAGAACACTGGAGTGGGTTGCCATTGCCTTCTCTGGATCTTAGGCATAGGATTATGTAAATAGGAAACACGAAGGTTGTGGTCCTTTAAGAGTATAAATTTACTGTTTCACCCATCTTATTCTTCATTCTGATTGTTAAGATACTAAGAAAAAATTGTAGAGTAATCCTAAAGAAAAATATAATAGGAACTAAAAAACAGAGTCTTTTGCATGGTATTTTAATTATTATGCTCTGGGTTATTATTTGTGGTAAGAGTGTTCAACTAAAAAATTAGATTCGATTCATTGACTAGTATCATCTCTTTGCCATTACAAACATGAAACCATTCTTATTTTTATTCTTCTTACTGCTTTTTTCTATCATTTTCAGCTAGGTCTTCTGACTTTCCCTTTCCTGTTCCTCAACAGAACTTGGTCAGATTGTGTCGTTTCCTAGTGACATTCAGTATTTAGAGGTTTTATCCATTTTAAATCTCATTCAAAGTTCTGTCTGCCCCAGAGTGTTAGGATGGGAAGAAAGGAGAAAGTTTCTTTAAAAAAAGATCACTATGCTAGTCTCCTTCCTTTGAGTTGCTGCCACTGCTTTGGTTAACAAGTATTAGTCATCCATATCCTCTGCATGGCTGGTGCCCACATGTTGGCTGTCTTATGTATATATATATGTACAGTGGGTCAGAGGCTTGGAGGAGCTATGGGGTCTTCTCACTGCACAGATTCCTACCTTGGCAGCTATAATGCCAGATTCATCACTTCTACCCAATTTTTTGCCTTAAACTGCTGCCACCGATATGTACCCCACAGTCTTTTGCACCTATGTGTATATAGATGGTTGGATGGCATCACTGACTCAATGGACAGGGGTTTGGGCGGACTCTGGGAGTTGGTGATGGACAGGGAGGCTTGGCATGCTGCAGCTCATGGGGTCGCAAAGAGTTGGACACGACTGAGCGACTGAACTGAACTGATATGTATACATGTGCATACACATGCATGTATGTGTGTGTGTGTGTGTGTGTGTGTGGTGTGTTTTCTTCCAGCATTGACATTTTTTATGGTTGTACTAGCCAAATGACTATAGCCCAGTTACCATCCATGAGGTCCATTTGACCTATGGGAAACTTACTTACCTTGAGCACCCCAGATAGAAGTGGAGATTGCTTACCTGCAGGGCATCCCAGACCCTCTGCCTGTCATCTCTCTCCAGCTGCCTTTTCTCCTCCAAAGGCACAGGGGAAGATCAGCAATTCCTCTTTCTTGGTCATAACTCCACTACTTAATGAAATAGTAATCACAGTTTTTTGCAGGAATCCCCAGTCTCTACAGTGACTCCCTTGGCATCTTCCCTCCTACTTGGTTCATGGAATTGTCTGTGGATGGGGATAGGAGGTAGGAAGAGTAGCCTCTTCCTTGTGTTCCCCATCCATCCTGAGTCTTAGAGGCTGGGGAGGTGAGTAGGAATAGATGTTTGTGGTAGCAAAAACATTTCTGTGGCCTCCTTGTGATTCTATGGAAACTTTCTGACTCTAACCTTTAGTGGTTCTTGTATGTGGGCATATACATTTAGTGCCTCTTAGTCCTCAGGTTTAGGCCAAATTTCCTACCTTATTTTATATTATAGATTCCAAAATAGCTGGCAATCGTCAATTCTTTCTGCTATTCATGCCTTTCCTTGTGAGGTACCTTCTCTTTGTGTGTGAACTGGATCTAGGAACTCATTTCTTTTTAAAAAAATTTACTTTTAATTGGAGGGATATTGCTTTACAATATCATGTTGATGTCTACCATACATCAACATGAATCAGCCATAATTATACATACGTCCCCTCCCTCTTGAACCTCCCCATCACCTCCCAGCCATTCCTACCCCTCTAGGTTTTCACAGAGGATTGGTTTGAGCTCCCTGAGTCATATAGAAAATTCCCACTGGCTATTTTATGGGTGGTAATGTGTAAGTTTCAATGCTACTCTCTCAATTCATCCTACCCTCTCCTTCCTCCAGTGTGTCCACAAGTTTGTTCTCTATGTCTGTGTCTCCATTGCTACCCTACAAATAAGTTCATCAGTACCATCTTTCTAGATTCCATATATATGCACTAATATATGATATTTGTTTTTCCTTTTCTGACTTACTTCACTCTGTATAATAGGCTCTAGGTTCATTCACTTCATTAGAACTGACTCGAATACATCCCTTTTTATGACATGGAATATATGTACCACAGCTTCTTTATCCATTCATCTATTGATGGACATCTAGGTTGTTTTCATGTCCTGTGTCCTGCTGCTGCTGCTAAGGCACTTTAGTTTTGTCTGAGTCTGTGCGACCCCATAGATGGCAGCCCACCAGGCTCCCCTGTCCATGGGATTCTCCAGGCAAGAACCCTGGAGTGGGTTGCCATTTCCTTCTCCAATGCATGAAAATGAAAAGTGAAAGTGAAGTTGCTCAGTCGTGTCCAACCCTGTGCGACCCCATAGACGGCAGCCCACCAGGCTCCCCCATCCCTGGGATTCTCCAAGCAAGAACCCTGGAGTGGGTTGTCATTTTCTACTCCAATGCATGAAAGTGAAAAGTGAAAGTGAAGTTTCTCAGTTGTGTCCGACTCCTAGCTATTTTAAATAGAGCCACAATGAACACTGGAGTATATGTGTCTTTTCAATGTTGATTTCCTTAGGGTATATGCCCAATACTAGGATTGTTGGGTCACGTGGTAGTTTTATTCATAGGTGCATAGAATCTGGCAAAAGTGATGAGATATGACTCTGGAAATTAGGTTATAAAATCCTGGCACTTCCATCTTATTTGGCCTCTTTCTCTGAATCTTCTCACTCACTTGCATTAATGAAGCAAGCTGGCATATGTGAGCTACATTATGGAAAGGCCCACATATCAAGGGGCTGAGGGCAGCCTCTGATCAACAGCTGTAGGGAGTAATTCCTACCAAGAACCATTTAAGTGAGCTAGGAAATGAATCCTTCCCCAGTCAAGCTCTGAGCAAAGTCTTGACTGCAGCCTGTTAACTCTGAAACAAATGACATACTTATGTAACACTGGGATTTCTGACTCACTTATTATCTTGTGAGATAATAAATGTTTTAATTAACTAAATATTGGGGATATTTGTTACACAGCAGTAGATAACTATTACATACTGCTAATTCTTTTTGTATCTTCTTTATTGATATTGCAAGGAGTAGGTACAGATATAAGCATTTCATTTGTACTCATCTAATTGTCAATTATGCTATAACATATGGTTTAATAAAGCTTATTTCTTAGGGATTTTTAAAAAAATTTCTTTTAGAAATTTGAAATTTATTCTCCTCAGTTTCCTTGTCTGGCANAGAGACTTTATTTTTGAGGCTCCAAAATCACTGCAGATGGTGACTGCAGCCATGAAATTAAAAGGCACTTGCTCCTTGGAAGAAAAGTTATGACCAACCTAGACAGTATATTAAAAAGCAGAGACATTACTTTGCCAACAAAGGCCCATCTGGTCAAAGCTGTTTTTTCTAGTAGTCATGTATGGATGTGAGAGCTGGACTATAAAGAAAGCTAAGTACCGAAGAATTGATGTTTTTGAACTGTGGTTTTGGAAAAGACCCTTGAGAGTCCCTTGGACTTCAAGGAGATCCACCCAGTCCATCCTAAAGGAAATCAGTCCTGAATATTCATTGGAAGAACTGATGCTGAAGCTGAAACTCCATATTTTGGCCACCTGATGTGAAGAACTGACTCCTTGGAAAAGACTCTGATGCTGGGAAAGATTGAAGGTGGGAGGAGAAGGGTATGACAGAGGATGAGATGGCTGGATGGCATCACCAATTCAATGGACATGAATTTGAGCAAGCTCTGGGAGTTGGTGATGGACAGGGAAGGCTGGCATGCTGCAGTCCATGGGGTTGCAAAGAACTGAACTGAATCCATCACTTAATATAACTCAATTTGTTTAAAAACCATTTTACTCGTATATTTTCTGAACCATCACATGGAAGTGATCCAATCCAAGCCTAATGCTCAAATAGCAGAGTAGGAATATCACACTGGAGAATTGATATCTTGTTTCCCTTGGCATCACAGAGTAACTGACTGTCTGAATTTGCACATTTATAGTGCTTATCACTAAGGACCCAGGTGGTTGTCCTTAATACGAAAGAGAACTTGAGCTCGTACAAACACATGGGAAGCCTGCCTGCTACTCATTTGTTCAAAATGAACTGATCATAACGTTCTTTTGCGAAAATCCTTCTTTGTTTGTTATTCATAGGAAGTATCATTTGAATCAGCCATTATGTTCAGGAATAATAGTTTCAAGAAAGATACACTAGCACTCAAATATTCATTTAATATAGTAGGGGTGTGTGCATCTTTTGATAGATTTTGATTTTTTCACTATAATTTTGATGTGGCTTTTAAGGAATACAATTGAGTTACTCAATGTAGATGCACATATGCTAGGTATGAATAAGGGGAATCTGATTTGGTCATTAAGCTAATCCATCTTCAATATACAAAATCTAAGGGGGATGATGAGAATGTCTTCAATGGAGCTGAACATTACATTACACCAATATCTAACATTAGAAAATAAAACAAAACAAAAACCCACCAAACAAAACCCCTCCAAATAGATGAGAAAGGAATTATCTTGTATATAAATCATATTATGTTTAAACCCTTTTTCTTGAAGTACTCTATTATGGATTGAACACATCAACCTAAAATTTGTATGTTGAAATCTTAACCTGCAATGTGATGGTTTAGGGAGGTGGGGCTTTGGGGAGGTAATTTGATCATAAGGGCAGAGCACTTGTGAATGGGATTAGTGCCCTCGTGAAACAGACCTCAGAAAGCAATTTTGCCCCTTCTTCCATGTGAAGACTCAGATAGAAGATAGCCACCTATGAACCAGAAAGTGGTTTCTCACCAAATGTGGTATCTGCCGTCATCTTGATTTTGGACTTCCCAGACTCCTCATGGCAACCCACTCCAGTATTCTTGCCTGGAAAATCCCATGGACGGGAACCTTGTAGGCTGCAGTCCATGGGGTCACAAAGAGTTGGACACGCCTGAGCGACTTCACTTTCACTTTTCACTTTCATGCGTTGGAGAAGGAAATGGCAACCCACTCCAGTGTTCTTGCCTGGAGAATCCCAGGGATGGCGGAGCCTGGTGGGCTGCCGTCTATAGGGTCGCACAGAGTCGGACATGACTGAAGCGACTTAACACAGCACAGACTCCACAACTGCAAGAAATAAATTTATGCTATTTATGAGTTTCCCAGTCAGTGGTGATCTGTTATGGCAGCCTGAATGGGCTAAGATATATTCTGAGTACTATTCGAACATAAATAAGGAAAACATAAAGGTGTTTTACATATTGGAATGATGATATCAGTAAATGATGTCATCCTTTTTCACATGCAGAGTCATACACATAATTATTACGGTACCCTTAAGGTACCAAACTTGAGGGTAACAAACATGACTGTTATTTTATGTCCTGTAAATATACATGTGTATTAAACAGATGTGCTAATGGTTAAGTTGGAATCAGGCATTTGCAACTTAAGAAAATAATTTTTTTTCTTTTGTTTCCAAGAGAAAAACCGAAGAAAAATTTCACCTGACTGATATCACGGGAAAGTTGTATCAAATTCCTGGGTAATCTATTTCAGCATTATCAGATCAATCAAAATTTCATGGTTAAGTAAAAGAACAAACAGTGAGAAGCTTGCTATTTTGGTGCAGAAAAGAAAGAAATTTATATGTTTTTTTCTATTCTCAGAAGTGATTTATAGTTTGATAATAGAGTACAGGGGCTTTATGGCTCCCATTTCCCAACTTCTGCACAATTGAAACAAATTCCAAGCAATGCCTATTGCAAAGTTTTTGTATTGATTAATGTACTGTTGACAACTATTATACAAAATAAAATGAGATTAATTGCTTAGCATGCTTTATAATAGTATATTTACTGTTATTCATCCATGACTTTGAGTTGCATCTTAAATTATTGGGAAACTTGGTAAACAGTAGACAAAAATCAAAGTTCATTGATTTGGATCTACAATAACTAATTTCTTGTATTTCTATTTCTCTTACTTATTTGATGATTAACTTATTAGTAACTAGTTTAGTCACATAGGCACCCAACATATCTATTTAGGGACTGTTTTGTACCAATATTGTGCTAGGCCATCAAGGAAGATAATATTCTTGAGACATAAGAGCTTCTAGTCTGATGGAGAGCAGAGATATATTCACGGTTACTGTACCACGTGAGAAGAGCTAGAGCTGCAGACAGCACAGGGTGACCAGGGGTTATACCCAGGAGTTCACATATAATTCAGACCAGAGGAATCAACAAAGACATTTTAGAGGAAGTGAGAATAACCTCAAGCAAGCTGGGAGGGATGGGGGTGGAAGGTGCATGTGTGGGGAGAGAAGCAAATTGGGGGAGAGAGAATAGTTAGGATGTTCCTGCAATAATGAAGGAGAGAACTGTATCGGGACTGAGTGGCTAAAGAGAATGGAAAGGACTTTTGGGAAGTCCTTGGTGACTGGAGCATGGAGTAGGGAAGTTGACAAGCATACTAGAGAGAAAAGGTCTCTCTCAGAGTGCCATACAGAACATGATTCCAAATCTATCTGATTTATGCATCATGGCTGAACATGATTCCAAAATCTATCTGATTTATGCATCATGGCTTCCAACGATGGCTCCAAGAATGTTGAGCTTTGTCACGTCTTCTGGTTCCTTGCTGCTGCTGCTGCTGCTGCTGCTGCTAAGTTGCTTCAGTCGTGTCCGACTCTGTGCGACCCCATNTGATTTATGCATCATGGCTGAACATGATTCCAAAATCTATCTGATTTATGCATCATGGCTTCCAACGATGGCTCCAAGAATGTTGAGCTTTGTCACGTCTTCTGGTTCCTTGCTGCTGCTGCTGCTGCTGCTGCTGCTAAGTTGCTTCAGTCGTGTCCGACTCTGTGCGACCCCATAGATGGAAGCCCACCAGGCTGCCTCGTCCCTGGGATTCTACAGGCAAGAACACTGGAGTGGGCCACCATATAGAGTCCTAATTAAGATGAATTAAACTAATTCAGTTCTGTAAACTGATCCAATTTTGTATCTGTTTATAAAAGTCCCAGAAGATGAATCATATTCAGAGCATGATGATAGCAAAGCTAAGTAAATGACATAACTAAATTACTTTAAAAATCATCTCTGGCTAATTATGAAAAGTCAAGAGGAAGAACATCTTTCCTTACTTTGAAGATCAGAATTTCTATTGCCAAAAAATACATTGACCAAATGATTTGCATAACATTAAAATCCTTAGCAAAACTTTTCTATCTGGGCTTACCTAGAACTCCAGGTACAAAGAATAACATAACATAAGGACCTTCACAAAGGAAACTTCAGTTTTCCCTGAGATAATAAAGAGTCAAACTTTGAATCAGCAACAACTGACAGACGATCTATAATCAGTACATCTTGCTAGGGAATTTTTTTGGTCTATTCTGGGCAGATTTTAATTCATCACTTGATAAAATTATTTCTCTTTATTTATCAAAGCAATGGAGTGAATGAAAGATCACTGAATTTATTTTTAAATGACAGAGGAAGCCTCCCATATTCTTTATCTTGTTGAATCTGCTTTTGTCTCCAAAATGGACATTAGTATCCTGTTCTCCCCCCAAATTTACAAAACACTATGCTCTAGTCAGAAATTATCAGAAGTGTGAGCATGCTCAGTCGGTTCATTCATGTCCAACTCTTCATGATCCTAAGGACTGGATCCCACCAGGCTCCTCCGTCCATCAATTCTCCAGGCAAGAATACTGGAATGGGTTGCCATGCCCTCCTCCAAGATTTCTTCCCAGCCCAGGGATCGAACCCTTTTCTCCAGCGTTGCAGACAGATTCTTTAATACTGAGCCACTGGGGAAACGCTGAAAGTGTAAGAGTTATATACAAATCTAATAAGGAGCTTAAGATAAAGTCATAGGATATATGTGACGCTAAAGTGAAGTTGGCAAAGATAACATAGCAAAAGACAAAATTCAAGTTTTCCTTTAAATGTGCACTTAAGTTTCCTTTGTTGTGCAGAAGCTTTTTTTTTTTTTGTATTTATTTATTTTTTTACACGAACTCCCAAACATGAACCCCCCTCCCACCTCCCACCCCACATCTTCCTTCCAGATCATCCCCATATACCAGCCCCAAGCATCCTGCATCCTGCATTGAACATAGACTGGCAATTCATTTCTTACATGATAGTATACATATTTCAATGCTATTCTCCCAAATCATCCCACCCTCTCCCTCTCCTTCTCCCTCAGAGTCCATAAGTCCGCTCTACACATCTGTATCTCTTTTGCTGTCTTGCATACAGGGTCCTCATTACCATCTTTCTAAATTCCATATACATGTGTTAGTATACTGTATTGGTGTTTTTCTTTCTGGCTTACTTCACTCTGTATAATTGGTTCCAGTTTCATCCATCTTATTAGAACTGATTCAAATGTATTCTTTTTAATGGCTGAGTAATACTCCATTGTGTATATGTACCACAGCTTTCTTATCCATTCATCCGCTGATGG
>SJYX01006186.1:170413-204874 GCA_006410675.1 Oreotragus oreotragus
AGAAAGATGGTAATGAGGACCCTGTATGCAAGATAGCAAAAGAGACACAGATGTGTAGAGCAGACTTTTGGACTCTGAGGGAGAGGGAGAGGGAGAAAGTGGGATGATTTGGGAGAATAGCATTGAAATATGTATACTATCATGTAAGAAACGAATCACCAGTCTATGTTCGATGCAGGATGCAGGATGCTTGGGGCTGGTGCATGGGGATGATCTGGAGGGATGATGTGGGGTGGGAGGTGGGAGGGGGGTTCATGTTTGGGAGTTCATGTACACCTGTGGCGGATTCATGTCAAT
The DNA here is from genome assembly GCA_006410675.1 of Oreotragus oreotragus. Taxonomy (NCBI): domain Eukaryota; kingdom Metazoa; phylum Chordata; class Mammalia; order Artiodactyla; family Bovidae; genus Oreotragus; species Oreotragus oreotragus. The sequence continues at coordinate 170,711 of SJYX01006186.1, forward strand.
GTATGCCAAATCCAATACAGTACTGTAAAGTAAAAAAAAAAAAAAAAAAGCACTTAAGTTATCTTTCTATTGGGCAGCTGATTAAAAGCTAACTCCCATACAGTTTAATATGGGATCCATGGTTTGCCTGTGGCAACTTGCATAAGTCATAAAGCAAGATTGTAGTGCTAATGGAAACAGATTATTCTAAGTCCCACAATAAGGTTCTACCCACTAAACTATCATTGCCACTAAACTATCATTAATACTGCTTTGAAAATTGACTGGTAAGAGTTTGACATTGTTAACTATGCTTCATAAATTGTTATCATTTTACATAATTTCTCATCTGCTAAATATTTCCCAGTCAAAAAGATGTCAATCTTTTACAGTATCTCTGTTGATTCAATGCCTTATGTTTTGTCCTTAATATTAACTTATTGATGAACCAAGAAGCAAAATATTTAAACTTGTAGCATTGAGGATTATAAATTCAATACCATTATTTTCACAATTGGGGAAACATATCCAGAAACACGAAAGATCCAAAATTCTACTGCTAGCAAGAGGGCTATAGGACTATAGGACTCTTGGAGCCCAGACCTCTGCTTTTCCCACTTCCACCCTGTTCTTGCCCTTTATTTGATGCAAGAAGCCTGTTTCTTGCAGCTCTGATGAAACGTTACCAGCTATGTTGCTTTGAAACTAGAGCTTTTGCATTTTTGGCCTTTGCATTTCTTCTGATGACCTGGAAGTACTCAGGGCCGGATTGGTTTCACGGCTATTTCTCTCTTAATGTACCTACATTCCATGAAGAGTGACACAAGTGTCAATGGAACCCTCTTCTCTAATAACGTTCCACATGTTTCCTTGCTCTTTATTTTCTCAATCAGTCTGTAATGTGGTGGCCCATCATCAGTACATTGTAGTGTGCTGGGCCTTCTTCACACGCTAAAGAAGAACAAAGGTGAGCAACTCCAAAGGAGACCATAAAAAGTGATGTGCAAACATCAAATCTTTTGGCATTCAAAGCTCTTAATAACTCTTTTTTTTTTTTCTACTTGGCCTATCCAGATTACCTTATATCAGATATAAGAAACTTTCTGCTTCTATTGAACTATATTTTAAATGCATTTTAAGGTTAATTCATATCCACTTTCCAGTAGACTGCTTCCCCACCCTCACTTAATTCAATATAGTTACAGCTATGAATGTGCTTGCTGTTCCTATTCACACTCAGAATCCAACAGTTTGTCCATAGTCTTACCTTCTCTATATACTTCCTGACTCACTCATCCACATTTATTTCTTCTAGCTTTGAAATTCTTCAACATTTTTTTGTCTTTTTTAGCACTACATTCTATCTTATAGTGAGATAACCTGATACTTGTGCCTGATACTTAATTCTGTTTACATAATCTGTATGTATCTTATTCTGTCAATACAACTAGTTTCTTGGGTCTTTGAAAATAGGCTGGTGCTTATGTATCATTGGTTTTTCCTAAGATAGGTGTGTGGTCTTAGGACTATTCACCCATGTTTCTTCTCCTTTGGCACACATGGTCAGATTGTAGTTTTTCAATCCCTTTAAAGTTAAGAATAGTGTTATGACTTGCTTTGGGCAATGAAATGTGAGATTAGTGATATATGTCACTTTAGGCATACACTTTAAGAGCCAGTGTGTGGTTTACCTCATTCCCATTCCCTGCCATAATACCATGGAAACAGATATGAAGACAGAATCTTCATTAGCTTGGATCCTTGAATGACTACAGTGTTAGAGCTTACTTTTGAACTGTGATGGATATGTACTCTTGAGTGAGAAATAAATAGTTCTTTTGATATGCTTCTAAGATTTGGGCATTCTTGGTTTCTGCAGCATAACTTATGATAGTCTATCTAATTAAACAACCAAGGTAAGTGTCATACCTATAGTGAACACTCTATAAATATTAGGAGTGAAGAATTTGAAAAATTAACTATAAATTACAACTTATAATTCATTTTGGAAAAGTCCCAGTTATAAATAGCAAGTATAATCAGGGATATCAATGAGAAAGTAAAAACAGAAAAAAACAAAGATGATTTTTGTGTTGACATGCAAGATAAAGCTTAATAATGTCCCTTAACTCTGACTGACCTTAGAAATACGGAAAGAGTTTGGAACAGCCTGGAGTTGTAAATACTTGGTGTCTCAATTCCTGGAATATTCATTTCAAAGGACAGTTAGGAAATAAGGAGGAGATAAGAAAGGAAAAACTGGAAAGCTGGATGTTTTAGAGAGAAATTGTGTGACTGAACAAGTCAAATCATTATTTGAAAAAACTGACTGATCATACTTTGAGACAGTCTGAAATGTGCTTATATTGGGTTGGCAAAAAAATTCCGTAACATCTTATGAAACACCACAATGAACTTTTTGGCGAACCTAATACATTATATTTATATGTATTTATTCCATCTAGTCAAGGCTATGGTTTCTCCAGTGGTCATGTATGGATGTGAGAGTTGGACTGTGAAGAAGGCTGAGCACCGAAGAACTGATGCTTTTGAACTGTGGTGTTGGAGAAGACTCTTGAGAGTCCCTTGGACTACAAGGAGATCCAACCAGTCCATTCTGAAGGAGATCAGCCCTGGGATTTCTTTGGAAGGAATAATGCTAAAGCTGAAACTCCAGTACTTTGGCCACCTCCTGCAAAGAGTTGCCTCATTGGAGAAGACTCTGATGCTGGGAGGGATTGGAGACAGGAGGAGAAGGGGACGACTGAGGATGAGATGGCTGGATGGCATCACTGACTCAATGGACATGAGTCTGAGTGAACTCTGGGAGTTGGTGATGGACAGGGAGGCCTGGCGTGCTATGATTCATGGGGTTGCAAAAAGTTGGACACGACTGAGCGACTGAACTGAACTGATTCATTTAACATACACGCACACCCACACACATATATATGCTGCTGCTGCTGCTGCTAAGTCGCTTCAGTCATGTCCGACTCTATGTGATCCCATAGACAGCAGCCCACCAGGCTCCCTGGTCCCTGGGATTCTCCAGGCAAGAACATTGGAGTGGGCTGCTATTTCCTTCTCCAATGCATGAAAGTGAAAAGTGAAAGTGAAGTTGCTCAGTCGTGTCCTACTCTTACTGACCCCATGAACTGCAGCCCACCAGGCTCCTCTGTCCATGGGATTTTCCAGGCAAGAGTACTGGAGTGGGGTGCCATTGCCTTCTACACACACACACACACACACACACACATATATATACACACACACACACACACATATATATATAATATACAGAAACACAACCAAAAAAATGAAGGAGGCAGGCTGATGTCTTCTATGAAAATAAATGCTTTCAGAAAGATGACTGGAGAAAAAATAATGCCCATCTCTTCAATAAGTAGTGTGGGAAATTTGGGTAGCTACATATAAAGGAATGAAATTAGATTATGTCCTAGCTCCATACACAAAAATAAACTCAAGATGGATTAAAGACCTAAATTTAAGACCAGAAACTATAAAACTCTTGGAGGAAAACATAGGCAGAACACTCTTTGACATAAATCACAGCAAGATTCTCTATGACCCAATCTCCTAGATTAATGGAAATAAAACCAAAAATGAACAAGTGGGACCTAATTCAACTTAAAAGACTTTTCACAATGATCAAAACTATAAGCCAAGTGAAAAGACAACCCTCAGAATGAAAGAAAAAATAGCAAATGAAACAACTGACAAAAGATTCATCTCTGAAATATACAAGCATCATACAGCTCAATATCAGAAAAACAAACAGCCCAATAAAAAGTAGGCAGAACTAAACAGACATTTCTCCAAAGAAGATGTAAAAATGGCTAATCAACAGATAAAAAGATGCTCACCACCTCTTATTAGTAGAGAAATGCAAATCAAAACTACAAAGAGATATCATCTCACACTGGTCAGAAGGGCCATTATCATGAAGTCTATAAACAATTAGGTGCTGGAGAGGGTGTGGAGAAAAAGGAACCCTCTTGTATTGTTGGTAGGAATGCAAGTTGATATAGGCTCTATGGAGAACAGTATGAAGATTCCTTAAAAAAATAAAACTAGGAATAAATCTGTCATATGACCCACAATCCCACTACTGGGAATATACCCTCAGGAAACCATAATTGAAAAAGACACATGTACCCCAATGCTCACTGCAACACTATTTACAATTGCTAGGACATGAAAGCAACCAAGATGTCCACTGACAGATGAATGGATGAAAATGGTAGAATATATATATATAATGGAATATTCAGTTCAGTTCAGAGCATCAATTCTTCGGCACTCAGCTTTCTTCACAGTCCAACTCTCACATCCGTACGTGACCACTGGAAAAACCATAGCCTGACTAGATGGACCTTTGTTGGCAAAGTAATGTTTCTGCTTTTCAATGGAAATTGAATATTACCCAGCTATAAGAGGAATTTAATAAATTTAATAAATGGAAATTGAATATTACCCATCTATAAAAAGGATCACATTTGAGTCAGTTCTAATGATGTGCGTGAAACTAGAGTCTATTATACAGAGTGAAGTAAGTCAGAAAGAGAAAGACAAATACCTTATATTAATGCATATATGTGGAATCTAGATGGAGACGGAAATGGCAACCCACTCCAGTATTCTTCCCTGGAAATTCCCATGGACAGAAGAGTCTGATGGGCTACACTCCATAGGGTCTCAAAGAGTCGGACATGACTAAAGTGACTTAGCACACATGGAATCTAGAAGATGGTACTGATAAATCCTATTTGCAGAGCAGCAGAGGAGATGCAGACATAAAGAACAGACTTATGGTCACAGTGTGGGAGTGAGAGGGTAGGATGAATTGAGAGAGTTGTATTGAAATATATACATTATCGTATGTAAAGTAGATAGTGAGAATTTGCTGTATGATGTAGGGACTCCAAAACTGGTACTCTGTGACAAACTAGAGGCATGGGATGGAGAGGGAGGTGGGAGGGTGGCTTAAGAGGTGGTGACATTTACTCCTGTTAGGAAAGTTATGACCAACCTAGACAACATATTAAAAAGCAGAGACATTACTTTGTCAACAAAGGAGAAGGGGGCTACAGAGGATGAGATGGTTGGATGGCATCACCGACTTAATGGACATGGGTTTGGGTGGACTCCAGGAGTTGGTGATGGACAGGGAGGCCTGGCATGCTGCAGTTCATGGGGTCACAAAGAGTTGGACATGACTGAGTGACTAAACTGAACTGAATATACAATGGAGCAGGGACTAAGATTCTGCATTTCTAACAAACTCCAAAGTGATATCAATGAAGCTGATATAAGCCATGTTTTGAGAAGCAAGTGTCTAAGTAAGTCGACAATGCTGTACCTCTAAGTATTACTTGTCTTGGCCCCCTGAGAGGTCAGAGCTCACTGGCGCCAATACTTTCTACCTGAGTGTCCTCATCAAGAGATCCTCGGAGGAGCACCCTCTGGTCCTTTCATGCAGTTTGCATAAGAAACTTCCAGTGCACACGAATTTGCACCAACTGACTGAGTCTGGCCAAAGAGAATGTCTACTATGTGGACAATTAGCTAGGAGCTCTTCTCTACTTATCATGAACATGGGACCTGTCGAGCTGAGGAAGAATATGTGTTCCTGATACTGATCAATTAAATATGCAGCTCACCATGCATCCCACCACCTAAGGGGAAATAACCAGGTGAAGCTTCCAAATGCATAGAACACCAAGTGGCATTATTGAATATTGTCCTCACATATGGCAGACACTTACGCCCACTTGTGAGAGATATGTCCTTGCAATAGCAGCCTGGTTAGCTGAAGGGTGCCTCTTCTGATGAAGAATATACATTCTGCAAGTCAGAGCTTCTTTGTTATTGTGAAATACTGGATATGAAAAAGTTTGAATATTTGCATTATAATAAGATTCCAACATCATGTCTATTATTGAAAATGGTAAAGATATGCTAGTTGTTATAAATATATTTCTTCTGTTGCAAATTTTTTATCACCTATTTTTGTGAAAAAAAGTTTTCATTGATACTGTCAAGAATTTGAAGATACTGTCTCTAAAAGTCATCAGTGTTGCTGTTACAAAGCCTACTATATGATAGTATATTCATGAAAGCCAGCTCATATTCCATATAAAATTTTTATAAAGGTTTTATTTGAAAACTTTATACATGTTTAATATTTAATGTGATTCCTAGGACTTGTATTCTGTGGGTCTTATCATAATTATATAAAAATATTTTTTCATTTGGCATCATGGAGATATACCAAATCACCTCTAATTTACTCGAATATAGCAAGCAAATGTTGTCATTTCTATCTGTCCTATAATGTCAAAAGGCTAAACAGCAGTGTTTTGAGAATGATTGCAGTGAATAAGAATGAAAAGAACTGTTCTCATGAAGTTCTCATTCTTATGGGAAGAAAATAAATTAATAGCAAATGACTATATTTCTAAGTAAGAAAAATATCAGTGTTGTACTCAAAACAGAGAAACATAAAATAGGCTTAAAAACAAAAATCAGACTTTATATTTCCCTAATTGAATATATCCTAGACAACCTAGACAGCTTATTAAAAAGCAGAGACATCACTTTGCTGACAAAAGTGTGTGTAGTCAAAGCTATTATTTTTCCAGTAGTCATGTAAGGATCTGAGAGTTGGACCATAAAGAAGGTTGAGCGCTGAAGAATTGATGCTTTTGAATTGTGGTGCTGGAGAAAACTCTTGAGAGTCTTTGGATTGCAAGCAGATCAAACCAATCAATCCTAAATAANTTTGCTGACAAAAGTGTGTGTAGTCAAAGCTATTATTTTTCCAGTAGTCATGTAAGGATCTGAGAGTTGGACCATAAAGAAGGTTGAGCGCTGAAGAATTGATGCTTTTGAATTGTGGTGCTGGAGAAAACTCTTGAGAGTCTTTGGATTGCAAGCAGATCAAACCAATCAATCCTAAATAAAATCAACCCTGAATATTCATTGGAAGGACTGGTGCTGAAGCTGAAACTCCAATACTTTGGCTACCTGATGTGAAGAGACAACTCATTGGAAAAGACTCTGATGCTGAGAAAGACTGAATGGAGTCAGGAAGAGAATGGGGTGACAGAAGATAAGATGATTAGATAGCATCACTGACTCAATGGACATGAATTTGAGCAAACTCCAGTAATAGTGGAGGATAGAGAAGCCTGGCGTGCTGCACTCCATACAGACCCAGTCACAACTTACTGACTGAACAACAAGAATTGAATACATACTTGTATGTAACCCCATACAAGCCAACCTCTGTTCTTAACGCTCTACAAAGACTGACTCATTTGATTCTCACAACAATCTGATGAGGTTGATGCTACTGACATCTACATTTTACAGTGAGGAAAATTTTATAAAATGGAGTGAAAGTGAAAGTGAAGTCACTCAGTCGTGTCCGACTCTTTGTGACCCCATGAACTGTAGCCTACCAGGCTCCTCCATCCATGGGATTTTCCAGGCAAGAATACTGGAATGGGTTGCCATTTCCTTCTCCAGGAGATCTTCCCAACCCAGGGACTGAACCCAGGTCTCCTGCATTGTAGGCAGATACTTTACCATCTGAGCCACCATAAAATGGGGTGGTTTCTTTCAATTTGTGGTCATAAAGATCTCTGTTAGGAGGTCACATTGAAAGTGGGGTCTGAAGACCAAGGAGAAGCCAGCCACGTGATGATCAAGAGAATGGATATTATGATAGAGGAAACAGTCATACAAAGACCCTGATATTGAATATTTGGCTTGTCACAGGCAAAGAAAGACCTATGTGATTACAACACTGTAGGCAAGGGGGATGCAGAATAAAGGTGCTTGAAAAGATCAGTGAGGGTCTGACTATGTGGGTCACAGTAAGGAATTCGTTCTGAGCTCCACAGGAACAGTTGAGGATTAGGAATGTGGTAGCATAGAGCTGATATAAAAGGCATGGCCTCTGGAGCCAGCCTGCCGGGGAGCAGATCCCAGTGCTGCTATTTCCCTGCTGTGTGTGATGTTAAGTTATTTCGCTTCTCTCTGTCTCAGTTTCCTCACTATAAAATAGATGACATTGGCATCAACCTCATAGGGTTTTTTGTGAGAATCAAGTCAGTTTCATATTTGGAGATCATTTAGAATAGAGGTTGTCTTGTAGTGGAGTATACACAAATATGTATTCAGTTTTGTTGTTGTTGTTTTTAGAAGCTTATTCTGGTTCACTGTGAACAATGGATTGTAGGAGTAGGAGAGCAGCCGGGAGACAAATTAGGAGACCATTCAACACAAGTTGGGTTGTGCTAGATTAAAATTGGGGACAAACAGAAATAAACATTTATATCAACATATCAGTGGCATGGAGGATATAGGAAATAACTGTAGCCATATAGTTAACATGATTGAGATCGTCACATATTGCTCAGGCCCAGGTGGAAACATGTAAATATTATGGTGGAAAATAATTATTTTGTTGTTTTCCTCCATGCCTTTTGATCGCCTTCCTTTTGGAATAATGTTAATTCAGTACATAGAAAGCCCTCTTGAAAATAAAAAAACAGTTGTGTTATATACCTGAGTTGGATATCATCCCTTAAACCAGATAGTATTGTACCAAACTATATTTTCAAAATATATTGCAAATACTAAATTGTTTTTGTCCATGATAGTTATTGTCTTGAACTTGTATGCACTTTTCCCTGGCCCAATCCCAAGTCTATATATGCTCACTAAAGCCCTGTAATTGAATACAAATAAACTCTGGTTCCATTTTGGCTTGCAACAGTCTCTTCTCAGTATAAAAACATCTTTGCAATAAATTTAATTATAGTAACTTTTTAAGAAGCAATCTGAATTTGGGAATAATTCATATCCTGCTTTAAAATACAGCCCCTTCTAAAAATATGTTAACTTTCTAAAATATAACCACCACTGCTAAACATGTAAAGATTTTTATATGGAGATTCATTTGGGACTTGAAATATGGTAAATCTTAAATCATCACTTAACATTATTTTTTCTGCATCAAAGTTAGTTATTTTTGAAGAGGAAAAGTTAACTTATTCCTGGTTGCCTGCTGTTATTCAGCTGTTGAGTCCTGTCTGACTCTTTGAGATCCCATGGGCTACAGCACACCAGGCTTCCTTGTCTTTCACTATCTCCCAGAGATAGTTAAATAAACAGGGTGACAATATACAGTTTTGATGTACTCCTTTCCCAGTTTTGAACCAGTCTGTTGTTCCATATCTGGTTCTAACTGTTGCTTCTTCATCTGTTTCTCTGGAGACAGGTGAGGTGATCTGGTACTCCCATTGCTTAAAGAATTTTCCAGTTTGTTGTGATTCACACAGTCAAAGGCTTTAGCACAGTAAATGAAGCAGAACTAGATTTTTTTTTAATTCCCTTGCCTTTTCTATGATCCACCAGATGATGGCAATTTGATCTCTGGTTCCTCTGCCTTTTCTAAATCCAGCTTGTACATCTGAAAGTTCTTGATTCACATGCTGTTGAAGCCTAACTTGAAGGATTCTGAGCATTAACTTGCTAGCATGTGAAATGAGTACAATTGTGCAGTAGTTTGAACATTCTTTGATAATGCCTTTTTCTGGGATTAGAATGAAAACAGACGTTTTCCAGTGCTATGGCCATTGCCGAGCTTTCCAAATTTGCTGACATATTGAGCACAGCACTTTCACAGCATCATTTTTTTAGGATTTAAAATAGCTCAGCTGAAATTCCATCACCTCCACTAGCTTTGTTTGTAGTAATGCTTCCTAAGGCCCACTTGACTTCCCACTCCAGGATGTCTAGAATGAGGTGAATGACAGCACCATCTTGGTTATCCAGGTCATTAAGTCCTTTTTTGTGTAATTCTTCTGTGTATTCTTGCTACCTCTTCTAATCTCTTGCACTTCTGTTAGGTCTATACTGTTTCTGTCCTTTATTCATCTTTGCATGAAATATTCCCTTGGTATCTCCAATTTTCTTGAAGAGAGCTCTAGTCTTTCTTTTCATGGTTGCTCACATAGTCATTTAAATAAAGTAGAACTGAATTAAATATTTCCAGAGAACTATGTTTAGACATTGCTAAATCTGAAAATTTGTTTTTTTTCTTAGAAATTCTAATTGTATTTAGATAGGAAACATAGGAAAGCAGGTAAACACTTGATGAGAATTCAGGAACTGTATGTTCTATTCTTAGCTATTATAATAAAATATGTCTCACTAAGAAAATTTCGGAATCATGGCTGGCCTCAGCTTTTCACCTGTGAATTGAGAAATTTGACTGAATAAGCTTCACTTTTCTTTTGTCTCTCACAGCCTATGTATCAAAAGCAAAATCATTTGAACTTTTTGCTGAGCCCACTGATGTGATGCTAAAATTTGCAGTGAGCTTATAATAAACTAAGGGGACGACAGAGGATGAGATGGCTGGATGGCATCACCGACTTGATGGATGTAAATTTGAGTGAACTCCCAGATCTGGGAGTTGGTGATGGACAGGGAGGCCTGGAGTGCTGCGATTCATGGGGTCGCAAAGAGTCGGACACAACTGAGTGACTGAACTGAAGTAAAGTAAAGTAAGTAAAGTAAAGTCACTCAGTCGTGTCCGACTCTTTGTGACCCCGTGGACTGCAGCCCACCAGGCTCCTCAGTCCATGGCATTCTCCAGGCAAGAATACTGGAGTGGGTTGCCATCTCCTTCTCCAGGGGATCTTCCCGACCCAGGGACTGAACCTGGGTCTCCCGCACTGAAGGCAGACGCTTTAACCTCTGACTGAACTGAACTGAACTATAATAACCTATGGCAGGATAATGTATTTGGAATCATCCAGAATATGCAGTTATGACTTAATCTAATTGCCAAATGTAGGTATATTCATTTACTCAAAGAAAAGTTGCTCCATTACATAATTAGTTTATCTAAATACTATGCCAGTTGAAACTGTGTTTCATCAATAATACAACCCTCCAAAAATCAGGATAAAAGTATCGTCTTCTTGAAGATGAGCCATAAGCTCCATGCTAGCAATATATACATTCAAATCAATAAGTTTGAGAAACATTCTTCCTCTTCTCTTTTTTTCTCTTAGCTTTGCTGTCTCCTTCTCTTGCAAATCTAAAAAATTTTTGCTATTTAAAACTAAAGGGAAAATTTTGAATTTTCTCCATATAATTCCAACTTTCACTACTCCCCAATCTTTTCCTGTAATTTATCATTTTCTACACTATCTATAACATCATATAATTATCATATAAATTATGAATTTATAGTATTATATAAATTGTAAAACATATTATGTGTTACATATATACATACTACATAGCTATCTTTCCATTTCATAGCTGCTTAAAAAATATCATTATGATTCTTATCCTTTCATTGAAATTCCTAAAAATTGTGTTACTGTTTTACTCTGTCTGCTCTTAAGTCTGACTCAGACTAAAATCTATCTATAAAAATATTTCTTAGACTCATCAGGCTCCACTTTAAAACCTTTGATACAATGCCCCAGTGACTTTTCAAAATTCCCACTCTTTGGGCTTGAAGAAATTCTGCTACCTTTACACCTATGAATCATTTTTTTCATTTGTTAGTTTTCTCTTGTATTATATGAATATGTGTATTTTTAACCATTCCGGTGAGACTTGGTGTTCTTTGAAAACAGATACATGTCTTATTATCTTTATCTAATTTCTACCGCTTTCCTTTATCCAAGACCCCCGTATCTGGCTAAAGTGAAGGGAAGGAGGGTAGATAAAGTTGGGCAAGGGAGGCATGAGTGTTTGGAGAGCCTGGATAGTTGAAGTGGAGGCCAAAACCTAAGGTATTATGTAGCCTTGTTTATGAGTATGAACTTTACCCTTTGGGCTTGACTTCTTGTTCATGAAAGGTATTAGGAGGCAAAGATTCTAAATCAGTGAATCACATGAGCAACTAAGTGATGTCCACGTGTAGAGTCATCTCTTTTGTTATTGGAAAAAGTTGTTTGTTGTGACCAGCATGTTTTCTTGACAAAACTGTTAGCCTCTGCCCTGCTTCATTTTGTACTCCAAGGCCAAATTACCTGTTATTCTGGGTATCTCTTGACTTCCTACTTTTTCATTCCAATCCCATATGACCCATCTTTTTTTTTTTTTTTTTTGGTGTTAGTTCTAGAAGGTCTTGTAAGTCTTCATAGAACCGATCAACTTCAGCTTCTTCAGCATTAGTGATTGGGGCATACACTTGGATTACTGTGATGTTGAATAGTTTGTCTTGGAAATGAACAGAGATCATTCTGTCGTTTTTGAGGTTGCACCCAAGTACTGCATTTCAGTCTCTTTTGTTGACTATGAGGGCTACTCCATTTCTTCTAATGGATTCTTGCCCACAGTAAGTAGATATAATGGTCATCCAAATTAAAATCACCCCTTCCTGCCCATTTTAGTTCACTGATTCCTAAAATATTGATGTTTACTCTTACCATCTCCTGTTTGACCACATCCAATTTACCTTGATTCAGGGCCTAATATTCCAGATTACTCTACAATATTGTTCTTTACAGCATCAGACTTTACTTTTGCCACTAGATACATCCACACCTGGGCATCATTTTCACTTTTGCCCAACCACATCATTCTTTCTAGCGTGCGTGTGTTAGTCGCTCAGTTGTGTCCAACTCTTTGCGACCCCATGGACTGTAGCCCACCAAGCTCCTCAGTCCATGGAATTTTCCAGGCAAAAATACTGCAGTGGGTTGCCATTTCCTTCTCCAGGGGATCTTCCCAACCAAGGGATTGAACTCAGGTCTCCTGCATAGCAGGCAGATTCTTTACACTCTGAGTCACTGGGGAAGCTACCTCATTCTTTCTAGAGCAATGAGTAAGTGCCCTCTGCTCTTCCCCAGTAGCATACGGGACACTTTCAAGCCTGGGGTTGTTTGTCTTCCTGTGTCATATTTTTTGCCTTTCATACTGTCCATGGGGTTCGCTAGGCAAGAATACTGGAGTGAGTTGACATTCCCTCCTCCAGTGGACCACGTTTTGTCAGTAGGCCTCAATATTACCCATCAGTCAGTCTTGGGTAGACCTGCACAGCATGGCTCACTCACACACACACACATAACATATACACACTCATTTATCTATCTGTCTACCTATCTACCTATCTATCTATCTATCTATACAGATAGAGAGAGATATATCTATGTCTATCTATCTATCTCTATCTATCTATCTATCTATATATATATATAGAGAGAGAAAGGTGGTTAGTCAAAAATTTCATTAGAGTTTTTCCATAATATTGCCCAGGAAAACCTGAACAAACTTTTTGGCCAACTCTCTCTCTCTCTCTCTCTCTCTATATATATATATGTATATACACATATACACAAAACATCTTTTTTTCCCATTCATTTACCACTTAGAACACTTAAGTAGCCTCCATACCTCAGCTACTGCAAATGATGCTGCAGTGAATATAGAGGTGCAATAAATTTTTTGAATTAATATTTTAGCTTTCCTCATACTCAGATGTGGCATTGCTAAATTGTATGGTGACTCTACTTTAATTTTTAAACAATGCTCCATGCTGTTTTGCATAGTGTCTACACTATTTTACATTCCTATCAGCAGTATACAGTGGTTCTCTTTTCTTTACATCCTCACCAACATTTGTTGTTTTTAGTCTTTTTAATGATAGCCATTCTAACAGGTATCTCATTTGATTTTAAATTGCATTTCTCTGATGATTAATGATTTTGAGCATCTTTTCATATGCCTGTTGGCCATCCACATGACTTACTTGGAAATAACTATTCAGATCCTCTGCCCAATTTTTTAGTTGGATTGTTTGTCTTTCTGATACTCAGTTGTATAACTTCTTTGCAGTTTTGCATATTAACACCTTATTGATATATCCTTTGTAAATATCTTTTTTTTTTTCATTAAGTAGGTGGCCTTTTTTTTTTTCCTGTTGATAGTCTCTCTCACTGTGCAAAAGCTTTTTAGTTTGATGCAGTTCCATATGATTATTTTTGTTCTTGCTTCATCTGCTAAAGGACACACAGTGGAAAAAAAAAAGGAGCCAAGACCAATGCCAGAAAGCATAATGCCTATATTTTCTTCTAGGGATGTTGTGTCTTACTTTTAAGTCTTTCATCCATTTTGAGTATTTTTGCAAATGACGTGAGAAAATGCTTCAGTCTGACTCTTTTGCATGTAGCATGTAGCTATCCAGTATTCTCAATGCCATTTGAAAAGGCTGTCTTTTCACCATTGTACATTCTGGCCTCCTTTCTGTAGATTGTGCTCAGTCACTCAGTCATATCTGACCCTTTGTGACCCTATGGACTGTAGCCCGGCAGGCTCCTCTGTCCATGGAATTCTCCAGGTAAGAATACGGGAGTGGGTTGCCGTTTCCTTCTCCGTGTTGTAGATTAACTGAGCATATAAATATGGGTTTATTTCTGGGCTCTCATTCTGTTCTGTTTTTCTGTTTTCATGCCAGTACCACACTGTTTTGATCAATATACCTTGTAGTATAGCTTGAAATCAGCGAGCATGATTCCTCTGGGTTTGTTACTTTTCAACATTGCTTTGGATATTTGGAGTCTATAGTATGCATATACAAATCTTAGAATCATTTGTTTTATTTCTGTGAAAAATGCCATTGGTATTTTGATATGGATTGCATTGAGCCTATAGATTCCTTTGGAATAGTGTGATCATTTCAACAACATTAATTCTTCCAGTTCATGAGCATTGTAAATCTTTCTGTTTCATCTTAAATTTTGTTCATCAGTGTCTAATTGCTTTCTGAGTAAAGGTACTTTTTCCTTGACGAATCTGGCAAAAGATTTAATCCATTTTATCTCTTCAAAGAATGAGCTCTTAATTTATTTGATATTTTTAATTGTTTTATTAGTCTCTATTTATTTCTGCTTTGCTTTTTATCATTTCTTTCCTTCCACTAACTTTGGATTTTTTTTTTTTGTTCTTTTTTTTCTAATTCTGTTAGGTTGAAGATTAGATTGTTTATTTAAGATTTATTTCCTGTATTGTTACATTGTTGTAACAATATAACAATAGTTATATTACAATACAACAATAGTATTTCCTGTATTGCTTATATTGTTGTAGAACTGCTTTTGCTAAGACCCATATATTTTAGGTTGTATTTTCATTTCTGTTTGTCTCGGGGATTTTTTGTTTCCTCTGAGTTCTGCAGTGCTCCTTGACTTTTAGTAGCACATTATTTAGCTTCTAGGTGTTTGTGTTTTGAGCTTTTTTTTTTCTTATGATTTATTTATTTTTTAATTAATGAATGTTTTTGGAAAGATAATTGCTTTACAGAATGTTGTTGATTTCTGTCAAATCTCAACAGGAATCAGCCACAGGTACGCATATATCTCCTCCGTTTTGAACCTCCCTCCCATCTCCCTCCCCATCCCAACCCTCTCGGTTGATACAGAGCCCCTGTTTGAGTTTCCTGAGCCATACAGCAAATTCCTGTTGGCTATCTATTTTGCATATGGTCCTGTAAGTTTCCGTGTTATTCTTTCCATACATCTCACCCTCTCTTTCCCTCTCCCCATGTCCATTAGTCTGTTCTCTGTCTGTTTCTCCATTGCTGCCTTGTAAATAAATTCTTTAGTACCATTTTTCTAGATTTTGTATATATGCATTAGAATACAATATTTATCTTTCTCTTTCTGACTTACTTCAGTCTGTATAATAGGCTCAGTGTTCCTTTTTACGGCTGAATAATATTCCTTTGTGTATATGTTCCACAACTTCTTTATCCATTCATCTGATGGACATCTAGGTTGCTTCCATGTTCTAGCTATTTTAAATAGTGCTGCAATGAACAGTGGGATAAATGTGTCTTTTTCAATTTTGGTTTTCTCAGGGTATATGCCTAGGAGTGGGATTGCTGGGTCATATGGTGATTTTATTCCTATTTTTTTAAGGAATCTCCATACCATCTTCCATTGTGGCTCTATCAATTTACATTTCCACCAGCAGTGCAAGAGCATTCCTTTTCTCCACATCCTCTCCAGGATTTATTGTTTGTAGACTTTTTGATAATGGACATTCTGACTGGTTTGAAGTGGTATCTCATTGTAGTTTTGGTTTGCATTTCTCTGTTAATGAGCGATGCTGAGCATCTTTTCATGTGTTTGTCAGCCATCTATATGTCTTCTTTGGAGAAATGTCTGTTTAGGTCTTTTCCCCACTTTTTGAATGGGTTGCTTGTTTTTCTGGTATTGAGTTGTATGAGCTGCTTGTATATTTTGGAAATTAATCTTTTGTCAGTTGTTTCATTTGCTATTGTTTTCTCCCATTCTGAGGGTTATCTTTTCACCTTGCTTATAGTTTCCTTTGTTGTGCAAAATTTTTTAAGTTTAATCAGGTCCCACTTGTTTACTTTTGTTTTTATTTCCATTACTCTAGGTGGTGGGTCATAGAGGATCTTGTTTTAATTTATGTCATCAAGTGTTCTGCCCATATTTTCCTCTAAGAGTTTTACAGTTTCTGGTCTTACACTTAGGTCTTTAATCCATTTTGAGTTTATCTTTGTGTATGGTGTTAGGAAATGTTCTAATTTCATTCTTTTACATGTAGCTGTCCAGTTTTCCCAGAACCATTAATGAAGATGCTGTCTTTGCCCCACTGTATATTCTCGCCTCCTTTGTCAAAAATAAGGTACCCATAGGTGCATGGGTTTATTTCTGTGCTTTCTGTCTTGTTCCATTGGTCTATATTTCTGTTTTTGTGCCAGTACCATGCTGTCTTGATGACTGTAGCTTTGTAGTATCATCTGAAGTCAGGAAGGTTGATTACTCCAGCTCCATTCTTCTTTCTCAAGACTGCTTTGGCTATTAGGGGTCTTTTGTGTTTCCAGATGAATTGTGAAATTTTTTGTTCTAGCTCTGTAAAAACTGTTATTGGTAATTTGATAGGGATTGCATGGAACCTGTTGATTGTATTTGGTAGTATAGTCATTTTCATTCACAATATTGATTCTTTCTATCCAGGAACATGGAATATCTCTCTATCTGTGTATGTTATCTTTGATTTCTTTCATTAGTGTCTTATAATTTTCTGTGTACAGGTTTTTTTTTGTCTCCTTAGATGTTTATTTCTAAATATTTAATTTTTTTCCATTGCAATGGTGAATGGGATTGATCCCTTAATTTCTCTGTCTGATGTTTCATCTTACAGTTTATTTTAGTCTCATAGTGTTGTGGACAGAAATTTCCATTGGTCTATATTTCTGTTTTTGTGCCAGTACCATGCTGTCTTGATGACTGTAGCTTTGTAGTATCATCTGAAGTCAGGAAGGTTGATTACTCCAGCTCCATTCTTCTTTCTCAAGACTGCTTTGGCTATTAGGGGTCTTTTGTGTTTCCAGATGAATTGTGAAATTTTTTGTTCTAGCTCTGTAAAAACTGTTATTGGTAATTTGATAGGGATTGCATGGAACCTGTTGATTGTATTTGGTAGTATAGTCATTTTCATTCACAATATTGATTCTTTCTATCCAGGAACATGGAATATCTCTCTATCTGTGTATGTTATCTTTGATTTCTTTCATTAGTGTCTTATAATTTTCTGTGTACAGGTTTTTTTTTGTCTCCTTAGATGTTTATTTCTAAATATTTAATTTTTTTCCATTGCAATGGTGAATGGGATTGATCCCTTAATTTCTCTGTCTGATGTTTCATCTTACAGTTTATTTTAGTCTCATAGTGTTGTGGACAGAAAAGATGCTTAATATTTCAATATTCTTAAATTTATTGAAGCTTACTTGTGGCCTGTCCTGTGATCTCTCCTGAAGAAATTTCCATGTATGCTCAAAAAGATTGTATTCTGCTGTTTTAGGGTAGAGTGCTCAGTATACATCTTTATTAAGTTAAGCTGGTCTAAAGTGTCTTTTAAGGCCAATGTTTCCATATTTATTTTCTGTCTGGATAATCTGTCCATTGATGTAAGTGAGGTGTTAAAGCTCCCTCGTATTGCTGTGTTACTGTCAATTTCTCCTTTTAAATTTGTTAATATTTGCTCTATGTGTTTAGATGCTGTTATATTAGGTTCATGCATACTTATAAATGTTATATCTTCTTGTTAGATTGATTTCTTAGTCATCATATAATGATCTTTTTCTATCCCCTCACTTTCTGTGTCTTTAGTTCTAATGTGAATCTCTTTGGGGAAGCATTATATGAATCTCTTTTTTTAATCCAATCATTCACTTACATCTTTTGCTTGGACCATTTTGTCTATTCACATTTAAAGTAATAATTGATAGGTATATACTTGTTGCAATTATATTAATTGTTTCTAGGTTATTTTGTAGTTGTTTTTATTCCTTTCTTCTTTTGCTCTCTTCACTTGTGAGTTGATGACTATCTTTATTGTTATGTTTGGCTTACTTTCTCTTTCTTTGTTCATATCCATTATAGACTTTTGGCTTATGGTTACCATGAGTTTTGTATTTAGCAGTCTATGTATATACATGATTATGTTTTGTTGCCATCTTAAGTTCAAATGACTTTTAGCATTTTTACTCCTTCCTCCATGTTTACTGGTTTTGATATCATGTTTTATATCTTTTTGTCTTATATATAACTTAGCTACTTATTGTGTATATAGATGATTTTACTACTTTTGTCTTTTAACTTTCCAACTAGCATTAAAAGTGGTTGATATAATACCTTTACTCTGTTTGCCTTTACCAAGGAGATTTTTTTCCTTTCATAACTTTATTTTTCTAGTTGTATTCTTTTCTCTTCCACATGTAGAAGTCTCTTCAACATTTCTATAAATCTGGTTTTGACGCTGAACTCTTTTAGTTTGTGCTTATCTATAGAACTCTCTATCTCTTCTTCAAATTTGAATGGGAGCCCTGCCAGGTACAGTATTGTTTGCTGTAGATTTTTCCCCTTTCATTACTTTGAACACATCATGCCATTCCCTTCTGACATATAAGGTGGCCTGTAGTCTCATTCCTTTATTGTTAACTAGTTGCTTTTCTCTTGCTGCTTTAAGATTCTCTCTTTAACTTGTGAAATTTTAATTATAATGTGTTTTTTTGTGGAATTCTTTGGATTAATCTTGTTTTATACTTTCTGTGCTTCCTGAACCTGTGTATTTGTTTCCTTTCCTAGGTTAAGGAAGTTTTCAACATTATTTCTTGAAATACATTATCTTCCCCATTCTCTCTCTCTCTTTTCCTTCTGAGACCTCCATAATTCAAATATTAGTTTGCTTGATAGATATTGTCTCAGAATTCTCTTAAACTATCCTCATTATTTTAATTCTTTTTTTTTTTTTTTTGGTAATTTTCTGCTCTGCTGAGGTGATTTCCACTATTCTCTTCCGGTTTGCTGATTGGTTCCTCTGTACTATCTGATCTGTTGAATCCTTCTAGTATATGTTTTCTTTCAGTTATTATATTTATCAGCTCTTTGGGTTCTTCTTTATATTTTCTAATTCTTTGTTAAAATTCTCCCTGCGTTTGTTTATTCTTTTCCTGAGCTCATAAAGCACCTTTGTATTCATTTCCTTGAACTTTTTATCAGGTAGATGGCTTATCTCCACTACAATTAGTTCGTTTTTTGTCTGTTCTTTTCTTTGGAACATATGCCTCTGCCTCATTTTGCCTAATTTTCTGTTTTTATGTCTATGTGTTAGGTAAGTTGATTATATTTTCCTGATCTTAGAGAAGTGGCCTTTGTAGCTGATGTTCTGTGGGGCACACTAGCACGTTCTCTTCTTTTCCCATGAGCTTTATATTCCAGGGTGCCCTTTGTGGACTATACGTCCTTCTGTTGAATTGGGGCTGACAACTGTAGGTGCCCTGGTAAGTGGGTCTGGTATCCAACCTGGTTGAACTGCTTTGTGTGGTGGCTGCCAATCTACTAGTGGGTGTAGTTTGGGCATGGCAGACTGTGGGGCTAGGGGCCTTTGAGCTGGTGCTGGCCCATTGCTGTGCTGGGCCTTGGATATCTGTGCTACTCAGGGCCTCCCAAGGCTGATGCTGACCTATTGGTGAGGGGAGTCTGATATGAGGGCAGCTGGCTGTGAGTCCTGAGGGTATTAGGGCAGACACTGGAGCAGTGGTGGGTGTCTAGGTCTTGGGACAGTTGGTTGTAGGGACCATGGGTTCTGGGTCTGGCTCTCAGTGAATGGGACCAGGTCCCCAGGTGACTTGTTGCTCAGCCTGAGAGTTCCCGGAACAGATGTTAGCTTCCTGGTGGGCAGGTAAGCTCTTGGTGCCAATAGGCTAAAAGAAGGACTAAAAAATGGTGCTTACTAGCAATAGTGCTTTGTGATGGAACAAGTTCTCCCAAATGGCTGAAGCCAGCGTCTGCTATTGTTCTTACAGTGTGCACGACTTTGAGATGACCTTAAAGAGTGGGGTCTGCTTCCTATAGCCCTCTGACTCTCCAGTGTTCAAGTCCTGCTGGTTTTTAAAGCCAGATGTTTTGAAAGCTTGTCATCATGATGCAAGATCCTTCCACTGGAGACCCCCCACTCCTTGAGGAGAACTTCTGCAATTGTGATTATCCTCTAGTTTATGGGTCATTTATCTGGGCATGTGGCTTTGACTATACCACAACTCCACCCCTCCTACCAATCTTGTTGCAGTTCCTTCTTTATATTTTGGGTATCGAAAATATTTTCTGCTAGTCTTTAGGTCTTCTCTTACATAGTTACTCTGTAAAATGTTGTAATTTTGATGGACCCATGAGAAGAGGTGAGCTCAAAGTCTTTCTACTTTGCTATCTTGGCTATCAGCTATAAAAAGACTTCCAAGTTTATCTAGAAGAAAAAGAGTTATAAAAAGACACATTTTAAGTGATGTAGTATCAAAAATCTCAATTAAATTTTACTTTATATATTTGAGAATTTATGCATAATACGAAGAAATGGTTTTAGCAAACTGCAGTTTGAGTTTTTAATTACAGTTGATAGTAGAAACAAAGTACCAAGTAACCCAGCTATTTTCCCTGAATATATAAGCTCCAAATTAAAGCTATATCTCAGTTCAGTTCAGTTCAGTCGCTCAGTCGTGTCCGACTCTTTGTGACCCCATGAACTGCAGCTTTTTTTTTTTTTTTTTTTGGTGTTAGTTCTAGAAGGTCTTGTAAGTCTTCATAGAACCGATCAACTTCAGCTTCTTCAGCATTAGTGATTGGGGCATACACTTGGATTACTGTGATGTTGAATAGTTTGTCTTGGAAATGAACAGAGATCATTCTGTCGTTTTTGAGGTTGCACCCAAGTACTGCATTTCAGTCTCTTTTGTTGACTATGAGGGCTACTCCATTTCTTCTAATGGATTCTTGCCCACAGTAAGTAGATATAATGGTCATCCAAATTAAAATCACCCCTTCCTGCCCATTTTAGTTCACTGATTCCTAAAATATTGATGTTTACTCTTACCATCTCCTGTTTGACCACATCCAATTTACCTTGATTCAGGGCCTAATATTCCAGATTACTCTACAATATTGTTCTTTACAGCATCAGACTTTACTTTTGCCACTAGATACATCCACACCTGGGCATCATTTTCACTTTTGCCCAACCACATCATTCTTTCTAGCGTGCGTGTGTTAGTCGCTCAGTTGTGTCCAACTCTTTGCGACCCCATGGACTGTAGCCCACCAAGCTCCTCAGTCCATGGAATTTTCCAGGCAAAAATACTGCAGTGGGTTGCCATTTCCTTCTCCAGGGGATCTTCCCAACCAAGGGATTGAACTCAGGTCTCCTGCATAGCAGGCAGATTCTTTACACTCTGAGTCACTGGGGAAGCTACCTCATTCTTTCTAGAGCAATGAGTAAGTGCCCTCTGCTCTTCCCCAGTAGCATACGGGACACTTTCAAGCCTGGGGTTGTTTGTCTTCCTGTGTCATATTTTTTGCCTTTCATACTGTCCATGGGGTTCGCTAGGCAAGAATACTGGAGTGAGTTGACATTCCCTCCTCCAGTGGACCACGTTTTGTCAGTAGGCCTCAATATTACCCATCAGTCAGTCTTGGGTAGACCTGCACAGCATGGCTCACTCACACACACACACATAACATATACACACTCATTTATCTATCTGTCTACCTATCTACCTATCTATCTATCTATCTATACAGATAGAGAGAGATATATCTATGTCTATCTATCTATCTCTATCTATCTATCTATCTATATATATATATAGAGAGAGAAAGGTGGTTAGTCAAAAATTTCATTAGAGTTTTTCCATAATATTGCCCAGGAAAACCTGAACAAACTTTTTGGCCAACTCTCTCTCTCTCTCTCTCTCTCTATATATATATATGTATATACACATATACACAAAACATCTTTTTTTCCCATTCATTTACCACTTAGAACACTTAAGTAGCCTCCATACCTCAGCTACTGCAAATGATGCTGCAGTGAATATAGAGGTGCAATAAA
The DNA here is from genome assembly GCA_006410675.1 of Oreotragus oreotragus. Taxonomy (NCBI): domain Eukaryota; kingdom Metazoa; phylum Chordata; class Mammalia; order Artiodactyla; family Bovidae; genus Oreotragus; species Oreotragus oreotragus. The sequence continues at coordinate 193,163 of SJYX01006186.1, forward strand.
TTTTTTGAATTAATATTTTAGCTTTCCTCATACTCAGATGTGGCATTGCTAAATTGTATGGTGACTCTACTTTAATTTTTAAACAATGCTCCATGCTGTTTTGCATAGTGTCTACACTATTTTACATTCCTATCAGCAGTATACAGTGGTTCTCTTTTCTTTACATCCTCACCAACATTTGTTGTTTTTAGTCTTTTTAATGATAGCCATTCTAACAGGTATCTCATTTGATTTTAAATTGCATTTCTCTGATGATTAATGATTTTGAGCATCTTTTCATATGCCTGTTGGCCATCCACATGACTTACTTGGAAATAACTATTCAGATCCTCTGCCCAATTTTTTAGTTGGATTGTTTGTCTTTCTGATACTCAGTTGTATAACTTCTTTGCAGTTTTGCATATTAACACCTTATTGATATATCCTTTGTAAATATCTTTTTTTTTTTCATTAAGTAGGTGGCCTTTTTTTTTTTCCTGTTGATAGTCTCTCTCACTGTGCAAAAGCTTTTTAGTTTGATGCAGTTCCATATGATTATTTTTGTTCTTGCTTCATCTGCTAAAGGACACACAGTGGAAAAAAAAAAGGAGCCAAGACCAATGCCAGAAAGCATAATGCCTATATTTTCTTCTAGGGATGTTGTGTCTTACTTTTAAGTCTTTCATCCATTTTGAGTATTTTTGCAAATGACGTGAGAAAATGCTTCAGTCTGACTCTTTTGCATGTAGCATGTAGCTATCCAGTATTCTCAATGCCATTTGAAAAGGCTGTCTTTTCACCATTGTACATTCTGGCCTCCTTTCTGTAGATTGTGCTCAGTCACTCAGTCATATCTGACCCTTTGTGACCCTATGGACTGTAGCCCGGCAGGCTCCTCTGTCCATGGAATTCTCCAGGTAAGAATACGGGAGTGGGTTGCCGTTTCCTTCTCCGTGTTGTAGATTAACTGAGCATATAAATATGGGTTTATTTCTGGGCTCTCATTCTGTTCTGTTTTTCTGTTTTCATGCCAGTACCACACTGTTTTGATCAATATACCTTGTAGTATAGCTTGAAATCAGCGAGCATGATTCCTCTGGGTTTGTTACTTTTCAACATTGCTTTGGATATTTGGAGTCTATAGTATGCATATACAAATCTTAGAATCATTTGTTTTATTTCTGTGAAAAATGCCATTGGTATTTTGATATGGATTGCATTGAGCCTATAGATTCCTTTGGAATAGTGTGATCATTTCAACAACATTAATTCTTCCAGTTCATGAGCATTGTAAATCTTTCTGTTTCATCTTAAATTTTGTTCATCAGTGTCTAATTGCTTTCTGAGTAAAGGTACTTTTTCCTTGACGAATCTGGCAAAAGATTTAATCCATTTTATCTCTTCAAAGAATGAGCTCTTAATTTATTTGATATTTTTAATTGTTTTATTAGTCTCTATTTATTTCTGCTTTGCTTTTTATCATTTCTTTCCTTCCACTAACTTTGGATTTTTTTTTTTTGTTCTTTTTTTTCTAATTCTGTTAGGTTGAAGATTAGATTGTTTATTTAAGATTTATTTCCTGTATTGTTACATTGTTGTAACAATATAACAATAGTTATATTACAATACAACAATAGTATTTCCTGTATTGCTTATATTGTTGTAGAACTGCTTTTGCTAAGACCCATATATTTTAGGTTGTATTTTCATTTCTGTTTGTCTCGGGGATTTTTTGTTTCCTCTGAGTTCTGCAGTGCTCCTTGACTTTTAGTAGCACATTATTTAGCTTCTAGGTGTTTGTGTTTTGAGCTTTTTTTTTTCTTATGATTTATTTATTTTTTAATTAATGAATGTTTTTGGAAAGATAATTGCTTTACAGAATGTTGTTGATTTCTGTCAAATCTCAACAGGAATCAGCCACAGGTACGCATATATCTCCTCCGTTTTGAACCTCCCTCCCATCTCCCTCCCCATCCCAACCCTCTCGGTTGATACAGAGCCCCTGTTTGAGTTTCCTGAGCCATACAGCAAATTCCTGTTGGCTATCTATTTTGCATATGGTCCTGTAAGTTTCCGTGTTATTCTTTCCATACATCTCACCCTCTCTTTCCCTCTCCCCATGTCCATTAGTCTGTTCTCTGTCTGTTTCTCCATTGCTGCCTTGTAAATAAATTCTTTAGTACCATTTTTCTAGATTTTGTATATATGCATTAGAATACAATATTTATCTTTCTCTTTCTGACTTACTTCAGTCTGTATAATAGGCTCAGTGTTCCTTTTTACGGCTGAATAATATTCCTTTGTGTATATGTTCCACAACTTCTTTATCCATTCATCTGATGGACATCTAGGTTGCTTCCATGTTCTAGCTATTTTAAATAGTGCTGCAATGAACAGTGGGATAAATGTGTCTTTTTCAATTTTGGTTTTCTCAGGGTATATGCCTAGGAGTGGGATTGCTGGGTCATATGGTGATTTTATTCCTATTTTTTTAAGGAATCTCCATACCATCTTCCATTGTGGCTCTATCAATTTACATTTCCACCAGCAGTGCAAGAGCATTCCTTTTCTCCACATCCTCTCCAGGATTTATTGTTTGTAGACTTTTTGATAATGGACATTCTGACTGGTTTGAAGTGGTATCTCATTGTAGTTTTGGTTTGCATTTCTCTGTTAATGAGCGATGCTGAGCATCTTTTCATGTGTTTGTCAGCCATCTATATGTCTTCTTTGGAGAAATGTCTGTTTAGGTCTTTTCCCCACTTTTTGAATGGGTTGCTTGTTTTTCTGGTATTGAGTTGTATGAGCTGCTTGTATATTTTGGAAATTAATCTTTTGTCAGTTGTTTCATTTGCTATTGTTTTCTCCCATTCTGAGGGTTATCTTTTCACCTTGCTTATAGTTTCCTTTGTTGTGCAAAATTTTTTAAGTTTAATCAGGTCCCACTTGTTTACTTTTGTTTTTATTTCCATTACTCTAGGTGGTGGGTCATAGAGGATCTTGTTTTAATTTATGTCATCAAGTGTTCTGCCCATATTTTCCTCTAAGAGTTTTACAGTTTCTGGTCTTACACTTAGGTCTTTAATCCATTTTGAGTTTATCTTTGTGTATGGTGTTAGGAAATGTTCTAATTTCATTCTTTTACATGTAGCTGTCCAGTTTTCCCAGAACCATTAATGAAGATGCTGTCTTTGCCCCACTGTATATTCTCGCCTCCTTTGTCAAAAATAAGGTACCCATAGGTGCATGGGTTTATTTCTGTGCTTTCTGTCTTGTTCCATTGGTCTATATTTCTGTTTTTGTGCCAGTACCATGCTGTCTTGATGACTGTAGCTTTGTAGTATCATCTGAAGTCAGGAAGGTTGATTACTCCAGCTCCATTCTTCTTTCTCAAGACTGCTTTGGCTATTAGGGGTCTTTTGTGTTTCCAGATGAATTGTGAAATTTTTTGTTCTAGCTCTGTAAAAACTGTTATTGGTAATTTGATAGGGATTGCATGGAACCTGTTGATTGTATTTGGTAGTATAGTCATTTTCATTCACAATATTGATTCTTTCTATCCAGGAACATGGAATATCTCTCTATCTGTGTATGTTATCTTTGATTTCTTTCATTAGTGTCTTATAATTTTCTGTGTACAGGTTTTTTTTTGTCTCCTTAGATGTTTATTTCTAAATATTTAATTTTTTTCCATTGCAATGGTGAATGGGATTGATCCCTTAATTTCTCTGTCTGATGTTTCATCTTACAGTTTATTTTAGTCTCATAGTGTTGTGGACAGAAAAGATGCTTAATATTTCAATATTCTTAAATTTATTGAAGCTTACTTGTGGCCTGTCCTGTGATCTCTCCTGAAGAAATTTCCATGTATGCTCAAAAAGATTGTATTCTGCTGTTTTAGGGTAGAGTGCTCAGTATACATCTTTATTAAGTTAAGCTGGTCTAAAGTGTCTTTTAAGGCCAATGTTTCCATATTTATTTTCTGTCTGGATAATCTGTCCATTGATGTAAGTGAGGTGTTAAAGCTCCCTCGTATTGCTGTGTTACTGTCAATTTCTCCTTTTAAATTTGTTAATATTTGCTCTATGTGTTTAGATGCTGTTATATTAGGTTCATGCATACTTATAAATGTTATATCTTCTTGTTAGATTGATTTCTTAGTCATCATATAATGATCTTTTTCTATCCCCTCACTTTCTGTGTCTTTAGTTCTAATGTGAATCTCTTTGGGGAAGCATTATATGAATCTCTTTTTTTAATCCAATCATTCACTTACATCTTTTGCTTGGACCATTTTGTCTATTCACATTTAAAGTAATAATTGATAGGTATATACTTGTTGCAATTATATTAATTGTTTCTAGGTTATTTTGTAGTTGTTTTTATTCCTTTCTTCTTTTGCTCTCTTCACTTGTGAGTTGATGACTATCTTTATTGTTATGTTTGGCTTACTTTCTCTTTCTTTGTTCATATCCATTATAGACTTTTGGCTTATGGTTACCATGAGTTTTGTATTTAGCAGTCTATGTATATACATGATTATGTTTTGTTGCCATCTTAAGTTCAAATGACTTTTAGCATTTTTACTCCTTCCTCCATGTTTACTGGTTTTGATATCATGTTTTATATCTTTTTGTCTTATATATAACTTAGCTACTTATTGTGTATATAGATGATTTTACTACTTTTGTCTTTTAACTTTCCAACTAGCATTAAAAGTGGTTGATATAATACCTTTACTCTGTTTGCCTTTACCAAGGAGATTTTTTTCCTTTCATAACTTTATTTTTCTAGTTGTATTCTTTTCTCTTCCACATGTAGAAGTCTCTTCAACATTTCTATAAATCTGGTTTTGACGCTGAACTCTTTTAGTTTGTGCTTATCTATAGAACTCTCTATCTCTTCTTCAAATTTGAATGGGAGCCCTGCCAGGTACAGTATTGTTTGCTGTAGATTTTTCCCCTTTCATTACTTTGAACACATCATGCCATTCCCTTCTGACATATAAGGTGGCCTGTAGTCTCATTCCTTTATTGTTAACTAGTTGCTTTTCTCTTGCTGCTTTAAGATTCTCTCTTTAACTTGTGAAATTTTAATTATAATGTGTTTTTTTGTGGAATTCTTTGGATTAATCTTGTTTTATACTTTCTGTGCTTCCTGAACCTGTGTATTTGTTTCCTTTCCTAGGTTAAGGAAGTTTTCAACATTATTTCTTGAAATACATTATCTTCCCCATTCTCTCTCTCTCTTTTCCTTCTGAGACCTCCATAATTCAAATATTAGTTTGCTTGATAGATATTGTCTCAGAATTCTCTTAAACTATCCTCATTATTTTAATTCTTTTTTTTTTTTTTTTGGTAATTTTCTGCTCTGCTGAGGTGATTTCCACTATTCTCTTCCGGTTTGCTGATTGGTTCCTCTGTACTATCTGATCTGTTGAATCCTTCTAGTATATGTTTTCTTTCAGTTATTATATTTATCAGCTCTTTGGGTTCTTCTTTATATTTTCTAATTCTTTGTTAAAATTCTCCCTGCGTTTGTTTATTCTTTTCCTGAGCTCATAAAGCACCTTTGTATTCATTTCCTTGAACTTTTTATCAGGTAGATGGCTTATCTCCACTACAATTAGTTCGTTTTTTGTCTGTTCTTTTCTTTGGAACATATGCCTCTGCCTCATTTTGCCTAATTTTCTGTTTTTATGTCTATGTGTTAGGTAAGTTGATTATATTTTCCTGATCTTAGAGAAGTGGCCTTTGTAGCTGATGTTCTGTGGGGCACACTAGCACGTTCTCTTCTTTTCCCATGAGCTTTATATTCCAGGGTGCCCTTTGTGGACTATACGTCCTTCTGTTGAATTGGGGCTGACAACTGTAGGTGCCCTGGTAAGTGGGTCTGGTATCCAACCTGGTTGAACTGCTTTGTGTGGTGGCTGCCAATCTACTAGTGGGTGTAGTTTGGGCATGGCAGACTGTGGGGCTAGGGGCCTTTGAGCTGGTGCTGGCCCATTGCTGTGCTGGGCCTTGGATATCTGTGCTACTCAGGGCCTCCCAAGGCTGATGCTGACCTATTGGTGAGGGGAGTCTGATATGAGGGCAGCTGGCTGTGAGTCCTGAGGGTATTAGGGCAGACACTGGAGCAGTGGTGGGTGTCTAGGTCTTGGGACAGTTGGTTGTAGGGACCATGGGTTCTGGGTCTGGCTCTCAGTGAATGGGACCAGGTCCCCAGGTGACTTGTTGCTCAGCCTGAGAGTTCCCGGAACAGATGTTAGCTTCCTGGTGGGCAGGTAAGCTCTTGGTGCCAATAGGCTAAAAGAAGGACTAAAAAATGGTGCTTACTAGCAATAGTGCTTTGTGATGGAACAAGTTCTCCCAAATGGCTGAAGCCAGCGTCTGCTATTGTTCTTACAGTGTGCACGACTTTGAGATGACCTTAAAGAGTGGGGTCTGCTTCCTATAGCCCTCTGACTCTCCAGTGTTCAAGTCCTGCTGGTTTTTAAAGCCAGATGTTTTGAAAGCTTGTCATCATGATGCAAGATCCTTCCACTGGAGACCCCCCACTCCTTGAGGAGAACTTCTGCAATTGTGATTATCCTCTAGTTTATGGGTCATTTATCTGGGCATGTGGCTTTGACTATACCACAACTCCACCCCTCCTACCAATCTTGTTGCAGTTCCTTCTTTATATTTTGGGTATCGAAAATATTTTCTGCTAGTCTTTAGGTCTTCTCTTACATAGTTACTCTGTAAAATGTTGTAATTTTGATGGACCCATGAGAAGAGGTGAGCTCAAAGTCTTTCTACTTTGCTATCTTGGCTATCAGCTATAAAAAGACTTCCAAGTTTATCTAGAAGAAAAAGAGTTATAAAAAGACACATTTTAAGTGATGTAGTATCAAAAATCTCAATTAAATTTTACTTTATATATTTGAGAATTTATGCATAATACGAAGAAATGGTTTTAGCAAACTGCAGTTTGAGTTTTTAATTACAGTTGATAGTAGAAACAAAGTACCAAGTAACCCAGCTATTTTCCCTGAATATATAAGCTCCAAATTAAAGCTATATCTCAGTTCAGTTCAGTTCAGTCGCTCAGTCGTGTCCGACTCTTTGTGACCCCATGAACTGCAGCGTGCCAGGCCTCCCTGTCCATCATCAACTCCCGGAATTCACTCAGTCTCACGTTCATCGAGTCCGTGATGCCATCCAGCCATCTCATCCTCGGTCGTCCCCTTCTCCTCCTGCCCCCAATCCCTCCCAGCATCAGAGTCTTTTCCAATGAGTCAACTCTTCTCATGAGGTGGCCAAAGTACTGGAGTTTAAGCTTTAGCATCGTTCCTTCCAAAGAAATCCCAGGGTTGATCTCCTTCAGAATGGACTGGTTGGATCTCCATCAGGACAACTATATTGATGTAATTTATTCTCCAGATGAAGGTTAACTTTTGGTGTGCTGGAACAAACAAGTAAGCACAGATATCTTTCTCTTCACTGGAGTGCGTCTGAGTTGCTCCTTTCCAGTGGTAGCGGTGCTGTGAGTGCCTGTGGAGGGAATGGGAGTGGAAAGGACCGGCATTGATGACTTAAACCTCCTCAGCTGTGTATGTAGTGCCCTCTGCTGGTCACTAGGCATATGAATCAAGATTATTCTATGTAAAAAAAGTTGAAAAAAATTGTTCTACTGCTGTAAAGTAAGTGTTTAATTCTATAGTGGGTATTTAACTTATCCTTCTAAGTCTAACTTATAATATGAAAGGAACCAAGAGTGTTTTACTTGTGAGATATAATTCAGTTTACCACATGATCTTGACTATAGTTGACTATACATAAACAAAGATTTCCCTGGTGGCTCAGGCGGCAAAGAAAGTGCCTGCAGTGCGGAAGACCAGGGTTTGATCCCTGGGTCAGGAAGATCCCATAGAGAAGGGAATGGCAACCCACTCCAGTATTCTTGCCTGGAAAAGTCCATGGACAGAGGAGTCTGGTGGGCTATACTCCATGGGTTGCAAAGAGTCAGACACGACTGAGCGACTGAGTATGCTATACACACAAAGATGTATAGCATACTTTTAATTTAAAAGTTTGTTATGTGGGAATGCAACTTTCTAAACAGATAAAAGAGAATTCTTTGAATACAAAAAGTATAATGATAAAGTTTAATTACCCACTTTTCATAGGGACATTGAGTATTTTAAAATTATTATTGTACTTATGTTAAATGCTTGTACTAGTTTAATTTGAATATATAGTTTGGAAATACTTCTATTGGAAAAAATCCTATTTCTTCACATACATTATCATAACTTATATATTGCATGTGGACAAAGCAAAAACCAGATTGAGGAGCTGAAACAGGTTGAGATAAGCCTGTCACAGCATAAGGAAGAGCTTTTTCAGTGCCTGCTTGCCCAATCAGAAGTGGTTTGTGCATTGGACCAGTAGGGAGGTTGCTTGAAAGTAACAAGTTACTCAAACTGTAGGCTTCAGGCCTGAGCTGTAACCTGATACTTATCCCGGAATCCATTCTTTCTGAATCTCTCTGATTTCCTTTGAAGGAAGCTGTGGCAAGGCTTTTTGACCTAGTTTCTTACAGAAGACAGTTGATAAGATGTTGGTCGTTTTACTTATTACAGAGGCAAATCACATATAACTCAGACACCTTCTATTAAAGATTATGAAGAAGGAGAATCCACTTGGCCCTGCCCCTTCTTGAGGAAAGTGTTCACTTTTATTGTCTTTAGAGCCATCACAGAAGTTAACATTGATTGTGAAACATTTATTAAAGATTGGAAAGGAGAGAGCAAAGGTTAGTTACTCACAGTGGTCTACAAATGACAGATCACACTGAATACTGTCCATCTGTCCAGTGTGCCTACACAGCCACTATTTCATCTGTTAAAACTTCCAGTCACACACTGGAGGGGAAAAGCCAGAACAATGTCAAGTAGAATCATTAGAGAAAAACAGCACACTAGACTCTGTTCTGACCACAAGTGCCTGGATATGGCTGCCATTGACGTGAGTGATTGAGATTCCTGCCAGTAGAAACAAGGTCAGGGTCAAGGAGATGCTTTAACACCAGTTAGGAGAGTTGTGGTAGGGGATTCAATCACTTGGTCAGTCAACCTTAGAGTCAAAACAAAATCAGACTGTTGTTTTTTTTAAAGGAAGGGGTGAATAAGGAGATGCCATTATTTCCATCCTTTTAAAACCTGGGATAGGAAAGGGATATATTCACACACTGTGTAGTAGAGTGTATTTAAATATATATGGAAGTATGGTGATACATGGGCTTTCCAGGTAGCTCAGTGGTAAAGAATCTGCCTGCCAATGCAGGATATACAAGAGATGCAGGTTCAATCCCTGGGTCAGGAAGATGCCCTGGAGAAGGAAATGGCTACCCACTCCAGTATTCTTGCCTAGAAAATCCCATGGACAGAGGAGCTTGTCGGGCTGCAGTCCATGAGGTCGCAAAGAGTCGAACATAGACCTATACTTCTGTGAGTCTGTATACTCAGCCGGTTTTACTTGTACATAAAAGTGTTTTGGAAGAAAGACTGGGAAATTTTGGGGATTGGCAAAATAATGAATATCAGCCAAATCTGTTGCAAGGAAGTTTCAAGAAGGAAGTGGATCTTGTTTATGTAGATGCTTATCTAAGTTTGGCACCTAATACATGAGTTATCGGAATCCAGATAACTGATAGAGATGTTTTCTTTGAATTCATTTTCTTTCTGAGTTGGCAAAGACGTGTAAAGCTTGAAAAGAGAGGAGGAACCGGATTTAAAAGGATTCGGGTGGGTATGAGTAGTAGGGGAAATCACAGTTTAAAATTTTAGAATTGGAAATTCACTTGAAATAAAGAATACAGTCTTCCATTCAGGTACAAATCCAGTCCTGAAGAGTCTTGATAAGCTTTAGGGGCAGTATATGCACAAGGTAAGATAACATTGTAGGTGTTAAGTACTAGAAAATGTACTTAATAAAGGTGAAGAGAAATGAAGGTAAAGAAGAAACTCTGGAAAGAGGGAATATCATGCTCAAAGGCAAAAGGATATAGAAAGCGTGAAGGTGAGCAGACATTACAGGCATTTTCATGCTGAAAGCACTAATAGTGAGATAGCAAATAGAGGAAATATGACTGAAAATATAGCAATCATGTCACATTCCATGCTAAGTATCTTGGAGTTATTCCACTGCAAGTAAAGGTTTTAAGCAAACTGTGAGAGATTCAGTAGATTTGCATTTTAAATAAGCAATTCAGATGTGGCATGGAGAGGTATATTTGAAGGTGGCAGGATGGGAAGCTGGCTCTTTCAATAGCCAAACAATAATTATTAAGTTGAGACCTAGGGCAGAGTAGGGGAATATAAAGGAAGGAGGAGATGAAGCGTACACATTTTTGGAAAGTCTAATAGATTTGTTCAATTGCTTGCTGTTGAAAAATGATAGAGCAAACACTTGGATTTTTGGTTTGGGTAACCATTAACAAAGGGGATAACACAGGGTAAAGAATGAAGGGGAACACATTTGAGCTTGGATATGTAGAATTTGAGTTGCATATGAATTATCTGCATGAAATAGATGTCTCATTGATGCCGTGTTTAAGGGAGAGGAGAACAGAGACAGAAGACATTGATAATTGCCGTTAAAGACTGAATAGTACCTAATATAGCTTCTGGAAAACTGCACTGTACACTTGGTGAGAGTGTGTAAAAAAAGGCAAAAAAAATCTTGATCAGGATAGGAGAACCCCTGTAGGGATTTGGAGACCCTTAAGGGCTTGACCAAACTTTGAGAATTAATATTCTATGAAATTTGGCTTCCTCTGAAAAGAAAATGAAGCTGTTGGCAAAGTTATATCTTTGGCTCATCTGTGTTCTCTTGATTTTTTGAATTTACTAATAAAATGAAAATAATAGGTGATAATAGATTTCAGTTCAGTACAGTTCAGTCCAGTCGCTCAGTCCTGTCCGACTCTTTGCAGCCCCATGTATCACAGCTCACCAGGCCTCCCCGTCCATCACCAACTCCCAGAGTTCACTCAAACTCATATCCAGTGAGTATGTGATGCCATCCAGCCATCTCATCCTCGGTCGTCCCCTTCTCCTCCTGACCCCAATCCCTCCCAGCATCAGAGTCTCTTCCAATGAATCAACTCTTCTCATGAGGTGGCCAAAGTACTGGAGTTTCAACTTCAGCATCAGTCCTTCCAAAGAACACCCAGGACTGATCTCCTTTAGAATGGACTGGTTGGATCTCCTTGCAGTTCAAGGGACTCTAAAGAATCTTCTCCAACACCACAGTTTAAAAGCATCAATTCTTTGGCACTCAGCCTTCTTCATAGTCCAACTCTCACATCCATACATGACCACTGGAAAAACCATAGCCTTGACTAGATGGACCTTTGTTGGCAAAGTAATATCTCTGCTTTTCAATATACTATCTAGGTTGGTCATAACTTTCCTTCCAAGGAGTAAGCATCTTTTAATTTCATGGCTGCAGTCACCATCTGCAGTGATTTTGGAGCCCAGAAAAATAAAATCTGACACTGTTTCCACTGTTTCCCCATCTATTTCCCATGAAGTGATGGGACCAGATGCCATGATCTTCGCTTTCTGAATGTTGAGCTTTAAGCCAACTTTTTCACTCTCCACTTTCATCAAGAGGCTTTTTAGCTCCTCTTCAGTTTCTGCCATAAGGGTAGTGTCATCTGCATATCTGAGGTGATTGATATTTC
>SJYX01006189.1:3797-25242 GCA_006410675.1 Oreotragus oreotragus
ACACTGCCAACTTGAACTAAAAGGGACAGAGAGAGAGTTGAAATGAAACAAGCTTATTGGATTCCCAAAATCCTAACAGCAGGAAACAGGCTGATAAAGCTACTAAGCTGCAAACACATGCTAACCTTCCTGAAAATGGAAGGATGACTTCCCAAGCATGGAGCTGAAAAATCCAGAAAGAACGTTTGAGCCATAGATTACTCACTCCCAGGGCTTGAAACCTAATGGAGTTTGCGTGGTTGGATATCAAACCTTCTTAAACCTGTGACTCCATTCTTCTTCCATTTTCTCCCTTTTGAATGGGAATTTCTGTAACTGGTATCCTATGACTGTGCCTGGGGAACAAGCTGATGAATGCAATGCTTGATAAAGCTCATCTGACTACTTTGTGCCTATTAGATTGAAATCAGAAAAGTCTAGAAACATGAAAAATGTTAAGAAGTATATTTAATTAAAAACTAGAATGAGGAAATGGAAATTTAAAGAAAGAAATTAATATGACAGATTCTAATAGAGAAAAAAATTGCTAGAACTTGATGATTAGAGGTCTGGGTCTGGGTACTTGAACTTTAGAGATCAGTAATTTTCAAGGATGTATATATGTATGCAAATGTTTATGAATTTATGAAACATTATGGGTCAGGCACTACTATTCTCTTTACTTTCCTTTCACCTGGTACCTTTTATCCATATCCCTTACTGTACATATATTTAACTCATGTTTAATGGCCAAAAAACTCATTTCTAATTGACTAAGTTCTTTCTGACTCTTTTGTCATTGACGCTCCCATTCTCTAATTGAGCATATCGTATAATTTGGAACACTATACTCTCATGATACTCAGAACAAAAGTGTTTTAGTGGGCAACCAAGTTTAATCAACTACATACTATATCCCCTTCCGAGGCATTCATGATGAACACTGGCATATTAAAACCTCTGACAAAGTTTCTGCAACAAAGAACTTTGTTTAACTTTGTTCAGTTCAATGTTTCCTAAACTTGTTTGGCCATTAAGGTCAGAGGCCACATCTTACACTTATGCATCAAGTGTCTAATAAACACGTAGTTCTATGAAAATTCAGTTGACATAGGCATTTTAATATAATGCTGTTCACACAACCGACTCTGTGTCTACAAATAAAACTGTGCTCTGCTAAAGACAGGTGCTCATGTGTATGTTTGTGTGTGTTTACACAGATGTTGTCTAATAAAAATAGAAATGGAATATTGAAAAGAGTGAAAAAATGTATCATGGTATCTTAACAAATGATGAAATAGACTTTAAATGTATTAATAGTGCTTTTATACAATGCTTTTACATATCTTAGCTTTAAACATTAACTTACCAATGGCAGCTTTGCCCCAGATTTGCACATGGAAGTGTTTTTTCTCTTTTGTGGACTTATTTACTATCTGAAGGTTAGTTTTAAGTCTGTGTTGTTGTTCATTTTTTTCATCTTCTTCCCAAGGATTCCATTCTTCACTTCTCAAAGTAGATTGTTCTGTGTTATAAAAAGAGTAACAAGCATTATCAATAAGGCAGAGCATCAGTTACAGATAAATCCAAGCCATTTAAATTAGATGTTGTTGTTTAGCCGCTAAGTAGTGTACAACTCTTTTGCAACCCCATGGACTGTAGCCTGCCAGGCTTCTCTGTCCATGGATTTTCCAGGTGAGAATACTGTAGTGGCTGCTATTTTTTTTTTTTTCTCTCCAGGGGATCTTTCCTATCTAGGGATCCAACCCACATCTCCTGCATTGGCAGGTGGATTCTTCACCACTCAGCCACCTGGAAAGTCAGGGAGTTTTACCTGCATCCTAACTTCAATTTTTCAAAGAGATTAAGCAAGAGAATTTGAACAGGTTAAACACACAACAAAAATTTTAAAGAGGAAATCAGAACTTAATTTTGATTGAACCATTACCCCAAAAGAACTTGAAACAAAATGTTAGGCCCCCCCCAAAAGCCTTCTAAAATAACCGTGTTCAGTAATATGTATTATTACAAGCTTAACTTTTGCCAGTTCTATATAGATTGTATATACGTTACCCAAACTATACATAAAACTTGACTTCAACATGAAAAGTGTCCAACAGTTTCAGATACTATTGTGCTGTAAAGAAAGAAGGTAGAAATGAGCCTGAGTCCGATCCTGACATGGGTCAACAAAATACAAAGAAGGGATCAAAATTTGGAGATAAAGCACTCTAGTCTTTCGAAGTCTCCGCAGGATTAGAAAAGGCTCTTTGTTTCAATAGCCTTCTCTGGTGGCTCAGATGGTAAAGCGTCTGCTTACAATGCAGGAGATCAGGGTTCGATCCCTGGGTCGGGAAGATTCTCTGGAAAAGGAAATGGCAACCCACTCCAGGGTCAGGTCGATCTTCTGGAGAAGAATGGCAACCCACTCCAGTACTCTTGCCTGGAAAATCCCACGGACGGAGGAGCGTGGTGGGCTACAGTCCATGGGGTCGCAAAGAGTCGGACACGATTGAACGACTTCACTTTTCACTTTCTTTTGTTTCAATATGGGAATAGATGTCTTTAAGCCAGCGGCATTCCAGAGAATCTGGCATTTTGTGACAACGTCTTGGATATTCAAGACGTGTTTTTAAAAGTGCGTGCACCTGTTAGCCCCAGGGGTGGGGAGTGGCTACAGCATGTGAGATTTGGGCGAGGACTAAGCATTCCTATATTCTCCAATCCCGAGGCCTGGGGTGGCTACCGAGAGCTGGAATAGGAGAAGTGCGCCCCGGAGCCATCCTGGACCCGAGAGCGGTGTGGCTCAGCTTTCCCGGCCCCTACCATCCCTCAGCCCCGCGCCCCGGCACGCAGCCGAGAAGAGAGGCCGCGGTCCGGTGTCCTACCTCGGCCGCGCCTCTCCCGCACCGGGACAACCCCCTTCCTGAGGCCCCGCAAAGCCGCGTCCGGCGTCCGGCGGCGGCGCCCGAAGAAGACGTGGTAGGCGGCGTAGAGGGAGAAGAGGCAGTACGCGGCGATGAAAATCGAGCAGAGACGCTTCCGCGTCAGCCGCATCCCAGTTAGGCTTCCGCTCAGGCCACCACCAACGTGGAGATGGGCCCGGGACTAGACTGCCGTCTGCGCCGCGGTCCTGTTGGCCTCGGGAGCAGGCCCCAGCGCGGCGGGAGGGAGGCACCAGAAAACNCGATGAAAATCGAGCAGAGACGCTTCCGCGTCAGCCGCATCCCAGTTAGGCTTCCGCTCAGGCCACCACCAACGTGGAGATGGGCCCGGGACTAGACTGCCGTCTGCGCCGCGGTCCTATTGGCCTCGGGAGCAGGCCCCAGCGCGGCGGGAGGGAGGCACCAGAAAACGGACCCGCCCATGGCTCATCTGCCCCGCCCAGCTCAGGCCCCGCCCTAGACCCCGCCCAACCTCTGTGGCCTCTCTGTCCCGCCCTGCCATAGGCTCCGCCCCCTTGGGAAGTGCTGGAATCCTCCCTGCCGTGGATCCTGGACCTGGGCTCTGGAAGATCTCACCTTCTCTCGTGCTGCTCCCTGACCTCTGCCGGGTATCCAAGGGCCTTTTCAATCCTGCTCACCTTCCGATGTACAGAAAGACCTCACCTTATTTGACTGCAAAGAAAAAGAAAAAACAAAACAGCACCTTTGTTCCTGAAGGACAGATGAAGGCACGAACTATGAAAATTTCCATTCAACATGTGATCCCCAGCCGCAGCCTGCTCTATTGAAAAACGAATGAAGATAAATTTCCATTAAAAAAATTAAGTGATGGTAGTGGCACAACACTGTGAATGTGATTCCCACTCAATCATACGTTAAGAAATGTTTGAAAGTGAAAGTCTCTCAGTCGTGTCCAACTTTTTGCAGCCCCATGGACTTTAGAGTTCATGGAATTCTCCAGGCTAGAATACTGGAGTGGGTAGTCTTTCCTTTCTCCAGGGGATCTTCTCAACCCAGGGATCGAACCCAGGTCTCCTGCATTGCAGGCAGATTCTTCTTCGCTGAGCCACAGGGGACACCTAAGAAAGCTGGAGTGGGTAGCCTATTCCTTCCTCAGCAGATCTTCCTGACCTAGGAATCGAGCTGAAGTGTCCTGCATTGCAGACGGATTCTTTACCAACTGAGCTATCAGGGAAGCCCCAGAGAATGGCAAATGTCATATGTGTGCATCCGTGCACATTCTCTCAGTTGTGTCCCACTCTCTGTGACTCTTGGGGACCTTAGCCCACCAGGCTCCTCTGTCCACAGGATTCTCCAGGCAAGAATACTGGAGTGGGTTTCCATTTCCTCTTCCAGGTGATCCTCCCGATCCAGGGATCATATTGTCATCTCTGGTGTCTCCTGCATTGGCAGACGGATTCTTTTTACCACTGAGCTTCCTGGAAAGCCCCATATTATATATGTGCCTGTTGTGTGGATGCTAAGTTGCTTCAGTAGTTTTGACCCTTTGCAACCCCATGGACTGTAGCCTGCCAGGCTCCTATGTTCATGGGATTCTCCAGGCAAGAATACTGGAGTGGGTTGCCATGCCCTCCTCTAGGGGATCTCCCTGACCCAGGGATTGAACCCTGGTCTCCTACGTTGCAGGCAGATTCTTTAGTGTCTGAGCCACCATGGAAGCCTACTTCCTATTATATATACCTTATCACANTCTCCAGGCAAGAATACTGGAGTGGGTTGCCATGCCCTCCTCTAGGGGATCTCCCTGACCCAGGGATTGAACCCTGGTCTCCTACGTTGCAGGCAGATTCTTTAGTGTCTGAGCCACCATGGAAGCCTACTTCCTATTATATATACCTTGTCACAATAAAAATATGAAAAAATTAAGTTTACTTGCTATGATGTGACTTGAATGCACACAGGCATGTGGGATTTTCAAGCTAAAAGTGGGAAAGTCCAGGGAAACCAAGGATGAACTGGTCACCGTACCACCAACTCTGAACTATTATGTCAGAAATTCTGCCCAGTCCCCAAAACAAAAGTTCTCTGCTTTGCAAGAGCTATCCGAAGCCATTTGTACTCAGACTCCCATATTCTATGAACATCACCTTCTATTCTCCTTCTAAGGCTATTAAGCCTTTGTCAAAGTGTTGCTATCCTTTACTGTGGTAGATGTACTAAACTTTGTCTTTCTTAATCATCAGATTATTCTGGTGATCTCTTGGAAATATGGCAGTTGCTTTACATACAATTTGGCCCAATTTTTCTGCGGGAAAAATAATGATTTAAAGATAGGAAGAATTTATTTTATAATTAAGAAAAACATCCAGTGTAAAATATACTAATGGTTTTACTATTCAGAACAGTATAAAAGATATAGCTAATATGGAGTTGAACTTTTGTTGAGTAGAAAGGAAGACCAGGCAAATGGAAGTGTTGTTCTACTTCAAACTACCAATGACTGTACAATTTGATTATGTTTTTGTTATGTATATAGGTTACAAATGAAGGAAGCTTTTAATTGATCTAAGTATAGCAGTATTCATTTGCTTTTCTCTTTGTTTTTAATAGTTGAGCTGTAGCTGAGGACTATTTTTGTGAATTGCTATAATTCCTCAGGTTGGGATTGGTAGATGGGGGAAGAGAGAGAAGGAAAGAGAAAGCAAGAGCAGTGGTAGAGAGAGAAGAAGAGAAAAGGTAAATATCTTCTGAGATTGGAAGCTCCAGGTATAGGGATCCAGATCGGGGAAGAAAAAATATGGGAAGGAGGGTATACATAAAGGAACATGAGACGAATTAAACTAAAGTGTAGAAACTATTTGATGAAATTTTCTTTTCTGTTTGCAAAAGGAAGAGCCATTAATCAACAAAATAATAGTAAATTAGCTCTATGGCCCTAACACCTTCTACCGGCCACCCAAAAAATAGTACATGTTCCTTTTTAGAAGGTCACAAATACAAATTTCTTGTGATACCTAACCAGAATTCTCCAAGTTTATCAAGATTTCAGGAATACTCAGTTCAGTTCAGTCACTCAGTTGTGTTTGACTCTTTGTGACCCCATGGACTGCAGCACGCCAGGCCTCCCTGTCCATCACCAACTCCTGGAGTTTACTCAAATTATGTCCATCGAGCTGGTGATGCCATCCAACTGTCTCATCCTCTGTCTCCTTCTCCTCCTGCCTTCAATCTTTCCCAGCATCAGGATCTTTTCAAATGAGTCAGTTCTTTGCATCAGGAGGCCAAAATATTAGAATTTCAGCCTCAGCATCAGTCCTTCCAATGAAATTTGAGGACTGATTTCCTTTAGGATCGACTGGTTGGATCTCCTTGCAATGAAAGGGACTCTCAAGAGTTTTCTCCAACACCACAGTTCCATATCATCAGTTCTTTGGTGCTTAGCTTTCTTTACAGTCCAACTCTCACATCCATACATGACCACTGGAAAAACCATAGCTTTCACTAGATGGACCTTTGTTGGCAAAGTAATGACTCTGCTTTTTAATATGCTGTCTAGGTTGGTCATAACTTTTCTTCCAAGGAGCAAGCATCTTTTAATTTCATGGCTGCAGTCACCATCTGTGGTGATTTTGGAGCCCCCCCAAAATAAAGTCTGTCACTGTTTCCATTGTTTCCCCATCTATTTGCCATGAAGTGGTGGGACCAGATGCTATGATCTTAGTTTTCTGAATGTTGAGTTTTAAACCAACTTTTTCACTTTTATCAGTAGGTTCTTTAGCTCCTCTTCACTTTCTGCCATAAGGGTGGTATCATCTGCATATCTGAGGTTATTGGTATTTCTCCTGGCAATCTTGATTCCAGCTTGTGCTTCATCCAGCCCAGAGGTTCTCATGATGTACTCTGCAAATAAGTTAAATAAGCAGGGTGTCAATATACAGCCTTAATGTACTCCTTTCCTGATTTGGAACCAGTCTGTTGTTCCATGTCCAGTTATAACTGTTGCTTCTTGACCTGCATACAGATTTCTCAAGAGGCAGCTCAGGTGGTCTGGTATTCCCATCTCTTGAATAATTTTCCACAATTTGTTGTGATCCACACAAAGGCTTTGGCGTAATCAATAAAGCAGAAGTAGATACTTTTCTAGAACTCTCTTGCTTTTTTAGATGATCCAGCGGATGCTGGCAATTCGATCTCTGGTTCCTCTGCCTTCTCTGAATCCAGCTTGCACACCTGGAAGTTCACGGTTCATATACTGTTGAAGTGTGGCTTGGAGAATTTTGAGCATTACTTTGCTAGTGTGTGAGATGAGTGCAACTGTACAGTAGTTTGAACATTCTTTGGCATTGCTTTTTTTGGGGGTTGGAATGAAGACTGACCTTTTTCAGTCCTGTGGCCACTGCTCAGTTTTCCAAATTTGCTGGCATGTTGTGTGCACCAATATGAGTGCAGCACTTTCATAGCATCATCTGTCAGGACTTGAAATAGCTCCACTGGAATTCCATCACCTCCACTAGCTTTGTTCGTAGCGATGCTTCCTAAGGCCCACCTGACTTCACATTCCAGGATGTCTGGCTCTAGGTGAATGATCACACCGTCATGCTTATCTGGGCTGTGGATATCTTTTTTGTATAAGTCTTCTGTGTATTCTTGACTTCCCTGGTGGCTCAGATGATAAAGCGTCTGCCTACAATGTGGGAGACCTGGGTTCAATCCCTGGGTCGGGAAGATCCTCTGGAGAAGGAAATGGCAACCCACTCCAGTACTCCTGGAAAATCCCACGGATGGAAGAGCCTGGTAGGCTACAGTCCGTGGGGTCACAAAGAGTCGGACATGACTGAGCAACTTCACCTTAAACTTCACCTCTGTGTATTCTTGCCACCTCTTCTTAATATCTTCTGCTTCTGTTAGGTCCATATCATTTCTGTCCTTTATTGTGCCTATCTTTGCATGAAATGTTCCCTTGGTATCTCTAATTTTCTTGAAGAGATCTCTAGTCTTTCCTATACAATTGTTTTCTTCTATTTCTTTGCACTGATCACTGAGGAAGGTTTTCTTATCTCTCCTTGCCATTCTTTGGGACTCTGCACTCAAATGGGTATATCTTTCCTTTTCTCCTTTGCTTTTAGCTTCTCTTCTTTTCACAGCTATTTGTAAGGCTACCTCAGACAACCATTTTGCCTTTTTTGCATTTCTTTTTCATGGGGATGGTCTTGATCACTGCTTCCTGTACAATGTCACGAACCTCCATCCATAGTTCTTCAGGTACTCTATCAGATCTAAACCCTTCAATCTATTTCTCACTTCCACTGTATAATTGTAAGGGATTTGATTTAGGTCATACCTGGAAAACCACTAGACTATTCAGTGGTTTTCAATTTAAGTCTGGGTTTGACAATAAGGAGTTCATGAACTGAGCCACAGTCAGCTCCTAGTCTTATTTTTGCTGACTGCATAGAGCTTCTCCATCTTTGGCTGCAAAGAATATAATTGATCTGATTTCAATATTGACCATCTGGTGATGTCCATGTGTAGAGTCTTCTCTTGTTTTGTTGGAAGAGGGTGTTTGCTATGACCAGTGCATTCTCTTGGCAAAACTGTTGGCCTTCAACCTGCTTCATTTTGCCTGTTACTCCAGGTATTTCTTGACTTCCTATTTTTGCATTCCAGTCCCCTATAATGAAAAGGACATCTTTTTTTGGGTGTTAGTTCTAGAAGGTCTTGTAGGTCTTCACAGAACCATTCAACTTCAGCTTCTTCAGCATTACTGGTCAGGACATAGACTTGGATTCTGTGATATTGAATGGTTTGCCTTGGAAATGAACAAAGATCATTCTGTTGTTTTTGAGATTGCATCCAAGTATTGCATTTTGGACTCTTTTGTTGACTATGATGGCTATGCCATTTCTTCTAAGGGATTCTTGCACACACACACACACACACACATACATATATATATACAGACACACAGACACACATATATACTTTTCATATTCTTTTCCATTCTGGTTTATCACAGGATATTGAATATAGTTTGTCTAGTCAAAGCTATGGTTTTCCAGTAGTCATGTGAGTTGGACCATATGGTAAGGCAGAGTGCCTAAGAGTTGATGCTTTCAAACTGTGGTGCTGGAGAAGAAGACTCTTGAGAGCTCCTTGGACTGCAAGGAGATCAAACCAATCAATCCTAAAGGAAATTGACCCTGAATATTCATTGGAAGTACTGATGCTGAAGCTGAAGCTGCAATACTTTGGTCACCTGATTCAAAGAGCCAACCCATAGGAAAAGACCCTGATTCTGGGAAAGATTGAGGGCAGGAGGAAAAGGGGGTGACAGAGGATGAGATGATTGGATGGCATCACAGACTCAATGGACATGTGTCTAAGCAACTCCTGGAGATAGTGAAGGTCGGGGAGTCTGGTGTGCTGTAGCCCATGGGGTTGCAACGAGTCATACAGGACTGAACAACTGAACACAACCCTGTATTACACAGAAGGCGCTTGTGATCCATTCTATGTATACTAGTTTGTGTCTGCTAACTCCAAGCTCCCAATCCATCTCTCTCCCACCTCCCCCTTCCCCTTGGCAACTACAAGTGCCTTTTCTATGTCTGTCAACAAAAAGTCTTGAGAGCTTGTACATACTTTCTTAAATTCGTCAACTTCACACGTTTGTATGTCTATTAGCACACCCTGAACTTTTCCAACAGGATAGACACTTTAAATTAATACTGTACATTCAGGAGTTTGAGGTTTATTTTTAGAAACTATCCTATATTTACTTTACATTAAGGTTATTGCTACTACTTCAAATGAGTTAGATAGCAGTTCAGCTTTTCTTGAACATAAGTAACATAGGTAATACTAGTCCTTATCAGTTTGACTGCACTTTCAGTAATATTTATTGCCCCTAGATTTATTTTCGAAGGTGATTTTTAATAGTATTTCATTGGTTTATTCATATTTTTAACGATTCTTGAGTCTGTTCTGGAAATCTGAATTTTCTGAGAGAACAATTTATTTCAGTGGTATTCAAAAATTTTCAGATATATCCCTTCTCTCATTCCCAGTTTCATGTTTTTGTTTTTCTCTACTGCATTAGGTTTTTTCAGTTTTTATATTTGGTTTTTATTATTTTATTGTTTGCTTTCCCTTCCCTTCCCACCATCTTTGGATGTGTTTATCAGCTCTGTTTTTCTATTTTGCAATTACTAGATTGTGCATTTCAAAATTATTTTCTTCTTTCTGTTATCCTGTTTGCTGACCTTTTTTTTCTTTCTTCAGTTGAAAAGTTGGCTTAAAATTTATATCATTCCTTTTTAATAATAAAACCATGGAAATCTATTAATTTTCCTCTACAACACTGGTCATACTTTGAAAGCATACTGTTTTTACTCTTTGCTATTTAGGCTTTTTACTTAATTTAGTAGTGATTATAAGAGAAAGGGTGCATGGGATTTTAATTACCAATTGGTAAAGATTTGATTTGGCTTTTAAAATTTTACCTAGGTAATGGTTAAAATGATGTTCTGTTGTTTTAATTATTGTTTCCCTTGTTAATAGTGAGGGTAAGATATATTTCAATATATTTATTGCTTTTTGTGTGTTCCCCCAGTAAATTTTCAATATTTGTTGTATTTTTCTATTCATTGTTTATCTTTTACTTTTGATTATAAGACTTTTTAGTTTCCTTTATATAGCAATCATTTATGTATATTGAAAATCTATTCTTCTAATGTTTGGCTGGTTTACTAATTTTATTTATATTATCTTCTCTTGTAAAGACATTCTAAATTTTAGTAGAGCTAAATTTATCAATCATTTTTATAGTTTGGTGTGTGTATTGGTATGTGTGCATGGATGTATTCTTTAAGAAAAATTTACTTGGATAATCCTGTTGGAATCAGTTAAAATTATATGAATCTATAGAATAAGTAGGAAGGACATGTTACAATTTGAGACTTCCCACCAGTGTGTGCATACTAAGTTGCCTCAGTCATGTCCGACTCTTTGTGACCCTATGGACTGTAGAGTGCCAGGCTCCACTGTCCATGGGATTCTCCAGGCAAGAATACTGGAGTGGATTGCCATGCCCTCCTCTAGGGCCTCTTCCTGCCCCACCTGTACATGTTACAGATTATCCCATTAGCAATTATTGTTAGATCTTTATTTAATGACTAATCGGCAATGCCTCTTCTGCCAAGATCGGACTTTCCTGTAACTGTGGATCTAGTTATTATTTCTTGCCTTTCC
The DNA here is from genome assembly GCA_006410675.1 of Oreotragus oreotragus. Classification (NCBI taxonomy): domain Eukaryota; kingdom Metazoa; phylum Chordata; class Mammalia; order Artiodactyla; family Bovidae; genus Oreotragus; species Oreotragus oreotragus. Next base: position 14,933 of record SJYX01006189.1, read on the forward strand.
TGTGTCATTTAATAAAACTGTACCTTTCATAGTTAGCATTCACTGTGTCAGTTCTAAAGATTTATGTCTTTATATTTAGAAAGAGAAGTCTCCCTAACTTGTTCTTTTCTTTAGGAAAAAACCACTGACTTGGCTATTCTTGGCCCTCTGCTTTTCCCTGTACATTATAATTAATTTGTTAATTGCACTAAAAACTCTTTTTGAATTGGAATCAGAATTTTATTGTATTTATAGAATAATTTGGGGATAATTAACTTTTAAAATATTGAATCTTTTAATCTACTTATGGGCATTCAAGTTGTGTCCAATTTAATTCTATACAAGTGAGGAACATGCTGTGTTTGTCTCCTGTGGCCATGTGTGATATCCTCTAGGGCACAGGTTCCAAAAAACACTTGTCAATGGAAAAATGTGAAAAACCATTGAGTGATAAAAACAAAGTACAGAAGAAAATGGGTTGTAAAATACCATTGAGGTCTGACTTAATGTCTTTCAACAAAGCCTTATAATTTGACCCATAATGTTTGCAAATATTTTATTGGATTTTCTGTAAAGGTTAGGTTTGGCTACATGTAGCAGAGACTCAAAATAACAGTTACTTAAGAGAAAAATTTATTTTATGCTGAGCTAAAGTTTTGAATGAAGCAAATTCTTCACTTGTCTGCACAATCCAGAAGAGGAGGAAGAAACAATAATTGATGAAAGCTTCTATTACAAGGATAATCTGTATTTTAATCAAAGACTTTCTCAACAAGAATATAAATTTGACACAATTGAAAGTGATGAAAATGAAAATGGCTTATTTATCAAGAACTAGCTTCAAGATTTAGTTTCTTTGTGTTCATTAACCCAAAAGTCATAAACTTTACCCAATCCCAACCAGTTCCCTGCCCTCCAAGAGTCATTTTAAAATCGCCTAGCTTGGGCCCTAAAACCCTATATTTATCTTGTCTTGATTTTCTTCTTCTGAGTCATCACTCGGACTGTCCAGTTTGTGTCTTTCCTTACCAGAGTAACTCTAGTAAACTTAGTTTTCATTGATCAGTAGGCTTTTATGGTATTCTTTCTGGGAAATGGAAACTTATGTTTACCATATACTGTTATCAATACAACAGTTGGTACTGATCATATCTGAATGTTTTTAATTTTTTCCTTGTGAGTTTATCAGGTGCTGTTTATTTCCTGAGGGAGTTTCATTTGTCCTGGGTAGAGGATGAATGAAAACTTCTCTAAGTTGGGTGGTGAAAATGTCTCTAGAGAGTGGGATCTGTTTTTCATTGAGTTTCAACAGATGAGGACACATTTTCCTTTCTTTTCATTGAAGTCTAATGTATAATGAAGATAATGAAGTATAAAATGTAATATCCATATAGAAAAGGGCAATATCACAAGTGTATGGCTTAATACATTTTCACAAAGAGAATACTTCTCTGAAACTCACACCCAAATTGAAAACCAACATTACAAGCAGCTCAGAAGCCAGCCCATCAGTCCATATTACCTCCATCCTCCACAAGGTAATCCCTTTTTTCATTGTCACTTGAGTCTGTTTGTATTTAAACTTTATGTAGTTTTCTGAATAGATTTTTTCATTTAACGTACTTGTGAGGTTTGTGCATATTTGTTGATCATCTTTGCTGCACAGCACTGCAATGTGGGAAGATACTGCAACTGACTAACATGAACTACTTTTAAGTATTATCTTAACCTTTTTTTCTTGTCTGAGAATAATTTCCTCTTCCTGGATCACAACACTGTCATGACGAAGGGGTATATATTACTCAGTGAAAAAGCTATGAGCCCATGTCGTGTAGGGTCACCCAAGACAGACGGGTCACAGTGAAGAGTTCTGACAAAACGTGGTTCACTGGAGGAGGAAATGGCAACTTACTCCAGTATTCTTGTCTGGAGAATACCGTGAACACTATGAAAAGGCAAAAAGATATGTCACTGAAAGATGAGTTGCCCCAGGTGGGAGGGTGTCCAAATATGTTACTGAGGAAGAGTGGATGGCAATTACTAATAGCTCCAGAAAGAATGAAGTGCCTGGGCAAAAGTGGAAATGCCGTTGAGTTGTGGATATTGTCTGGTGATGAAAGTAAAGTCTGATGCTATAAAGAACAATATCACATAGGAGCCTCGAATATTAGACCCATGAATCAAGATAAGTTGGTCATAGTCAAGCAGGAGATGGCAAGACTGAACATTGACATCTTGGGAACGAAAATGAACAGTAATGGGTGAATTTAATTCAGATGACCATTAGATCTATTACTGTGGGCAAGAATCACTTGGAAGAAATGGAGTAGTCCTCATAGTCAACCACAGAGTCTGAAATGCAGTACTTGGGTGCAATCTCAAAAACTATGATCTTGATTCATTTCTAGGGCAAATTATTCAATATTACAGTAACTCAAGTCTATGCTCCAACCACTGATGATGAAGAAGCTGAAACTGACCAATTCTATGAAGACCTATGACACCTTCTAGAACTAACACCAAAAAAAGATGTCCTTCTCATCACAGGGGACTGGAATGCAAAGTAAAAAGTCAAGAGATATCCAGTTAAGTTAAGTTGCTTGGTCAGTCATGTCCGACTCTTTGCGACCCCATGGACTGTAGCCCACCAGGCTCCTCTGTCCATGGGATTCTCCACGCAAGAATACTGGAGTGGGTTGCCATTTCCTTCTCCAGGGGATCTTCTCGACCCAGGGATCGAACCCAGGTCTCCCGCATTGCAGGCAGATGCTTTAACCTATGAGCCTATCCAGAATATCAGGTAAGTTTGGCCCTGGAATACAAATGAAGCAGGGCAAAGGCTAATAGAGTTTTGCTAAGAGAATGCACTGGTCAAAGCAAACACCCTCTTCCAACAACACAAGAGATGACTCTACACATGGACATCACCAGATGGTTAATACTGAAATTGGATCGATTATGTTCCTTGCACCCAAGGATGGAGAAGCTCTATACAGTCAGTAAAAACAAGACCTGGAGCTGACTGTGGCTCAGACCATGAGTTCCTTACTGCAAAATTCAGACTGAAATTGAAGAAAGTAGGGAAAACCCACCAGACTATTCAGGTATGACCTACATTAAATCCCTTATGATTATACACTGGAAGTGACAAATAGATTCAAGGGATTAGATCTGATAGACAGAGTATCTGAAGAGCTATGGATGGAGGTTCACAACATTGTACAGGGGGTAGTGACCAAAACCATCCTCAAGAAAAAGAAATGTAAGAAGACAAAGTGGTTGTCTGAGGAGGCTTTACAGATAACTTAGGAAAGAGGAGGAATGAAAGGCAAGGGAGAAAGGGAAAGATATACCCAGCTGAATGTAGAGTCCTAGAAAATAGCAAGGAGAGATAAGAAAGACTTTTTAAGTGAACAATGCAAACAGACAGAAGAAAACAATAGAATGGGAAAGACTAGCGATCTCTTCAAGAAAATTGGAGATATCAAGGGAACATTTCATGCAAGGATGGGCACAATTGGCATAGAAATGGTAAGAACCTAACAGAAGCAGAAGGCATTAAGAAGAGGTGGCAAGAATACACAGAACTATACAAAATGGTCTTAATGACCTGGATACCACAATGGTGTGGCCACTTACCTGGAGCCAGACAACCTGGAGTGTGAACTAGTTGGCCTTAGGAAGCACTGTTAAGAACAAAGCTAGTGGAGGTGATGGAATTTGAATTGAGCTATTTCAAATTCTAAAAGATGATGCTTTGAAAGTGCTGCACTCAATGTGCCAGCAAATTTGGAAAATGCAGCAGTGGCCACAGGACTGGAAAAAGTCAGTTTTCATTACAATTCCAAAGAAGGACAGTGTCAAAGAATGTTCAAACTCCTGTACAGCTGCACTCATTTCACATGCTAGCAAGATTATGCTCCAAATCCTTCAAGCTCAGTTTCAGCAATATGTGAACCAAGAAATTCCAGATGTACAAGCTGGGTTTGGAAGAGTCAGAGGAACCAGGAGATCAAATTGCCAACATTTGTTGGATCATGGAGAAAGCAAGGGAGTTCTGTAAAAAACTCTACTTCTGCTTCATTGAATACACTAAAGTCTTTGACTGTGTGGATCACAACAAACTGTCGAAATTTTTTAAAGAGATGGGAGTACCAGACCACCTTAACTGTCTCTTGAGAACTTAGCGTGCATGTCAAGAAGCAATAGTTAGAACCTTACATGCAACAATGGACTGGTTCAAAATTGGGAAAGGAATACTACAAGGCTGTATGTTGTCACTCTGCTTATTTAACTTCTGTGCACTGTACATCATGATAAATGCCAGGCTTTCAACAACATCACATATGCAGATGATACCGTTCTAATGGTAGAAGAGGAAATAAAGAGCTTGATGAGGGTGAAAGTGGAGGGTGAAAAAGCTGACTTGAAACTCTACATTTAAAAACTAAGATCATGGCATTTGGTCCCATCACTTCATGGCAAATAGCAGGGGAAAAAGTGGAGCAGTGACAGATTTTCTTTTCTTGGACTCCAAAATCACTGCAGATGGTGACTGCAGCCATGAAATTAAAAGATGCTTGTTCCTTAGAAGAAAAACTATGACAAACCTAGACAGTGTATTAAAAAGCAGAGAGATAACTTTGTTGACAAAGTTCTATATAAACAAAGCTATGGTTTTTCTAGTAGTCATGTATGTATGCGGGAATTGGACCATAAAGAAAGCTTTGTGCCAAAGAATTGATGCTTGAATTGTGGTGCTGGNCTATGACAAACCTAGACAGTGTATTAAAAAGCAGAGAGATAACTTTGTTGACAAAGTTCTATATAAACAAAGCTATGGTTTTTCTAGTAGTCATGTATGTATGCGGGAATTGGACCATAAAGAAAGCTTTGTGCCAAAGAATTGATGCTTGAATTGTGGTGCTGGAGAAGACTCTTGAGAGTCCCTTGGACAGCAAGGAGATCAAAGCCATCAATTCTAAGGGAAATCAACCTTGAATATTCATTGGAAGGACTGATGCTGAGGCTGAAACTCCAATACTTTGGTCACCTGATGCGAAGAGCGGACTCATTGGAAAAGACTCTGATTCTGGGAAAGAGTGAAGGCAGGAGGAGAAGGGGGAGACAAGAGAACGAGATGATTGGATGGCATCATTGAGTCAATGGACATGAGTTTGAGCAAGCCCTGGAGATGGCGAAGGACAGAGAAACTTGGCGAGCTGCAGTCCACTGAGTCACGAAAAGTCAGATAGAACTTAACAGTTGAACAAAAACATCCTGTGGCACTCTCAGGTAGACATTTAGGCGCCAGGATGTGCTCTGCTGTTCTCTTTTCCCTCTGTCACTGTGACTGGCGTATTCTGGATGAGATCTTCCCATCAGCTTGGTTGTTGTCGGCCTGAGGGTAACTATTCCCCACAAAGCCCTCCTTGTTGACCGACCAGCTGTGGACATATTCTGTGAGTGAGAAAAACCAACCTCAAGTGTTTTCAGTCACTCAAAGTACAGGGTTATTTGCTACTTGGGCATAACATCGCTTTCCCTGACTGATACTGATGTTTAGGGAAGAGTCTAACATGAACTTTGGAATGAGTTTGCCCTCAGAAAACTAATTTAGTAAAATCTACCCATAACATGGTCATTGTCTATTTTGGTGGTCAAGTAAGGCATTGTAAATGTGTTCTGGAATGTCCAAGAGCTGTCCTGGGAACAAGGAGTTCCGCTTCGCAGGACAGAAATTAGTGTTCTCCTCCAGAGCTACAGTTAGAAAGGCCCTTGAGAACCAAGAGTTCAATCATGAAGGGTTTTGTCCTTATCCTGAAGGCAGCAGGAATCTGGGAGATAGTTTTAAACACTCGTTTCTCCATTCAGCACAAAAATACTCAACAATGATATGCTCATCATTATTTTTACTGAACAAGATAGAGTTTCTTCCTCATGGCAAGATGACAAGCCATGTCCCTGATGCTGTGGGGATACCAGCACACCCAAATCAAAAGTCTCTCAAAGGACTATCCTTGCTTATTGCCTTAAACTGTTACTATGAGAAATTTTGGATCAACCATTGGTGGTATATTCATTCCATAAGAAAGTACAGAGCTACGTGCAAGTTCTGTGACACAGTCAGCTTAGAAAAACAAGGTCTGAGTGATACGGGCCAATTTCCAGTTTAAACAAAAAATATTACAGGCTTGAAAGCTATCTTGTGATTAAAATAGATGCTGAGGTTTTGATGAGAGGAATTTAAATAATCTGTGCAGTTGAATTTGGGTTCCTTGTCCTGATATTGTAGCTGCTTAAGTTATCCAAAAGGAAAATGTTAGTTTTTAGAGATGGAGTTGTCCAGAGAAAATCCCTTGAAAATTTGGCAATAAAACAATACTGCCTACATGACCTATTTTTAAAAGGCAGAAGGGAAACTGCATTTCAAGAGACTGAACAGAGGAGGGAGCTGCAGATAGAATTTTAACTGTGAATAACATTTGTTTTATGTTTGAGATTTCTGATATATGTTAATATAGGTGCTTACATTGATTTAAAAACTATGTTACACATAAAATTATATGTTTCTGTATCTAAGAATTAGGAATGTTTGTTTGACGGGAGCAAGAATGTCACAAGGTTAATTTTAGATTTGTCTTTAAAAGATATCTGTCTTCAGCAATTATAACAAATATACTACCCTGGTAGGGATGTTGATAATAAGAGAGGCTGTGCATGTGTGGGAGCAGGAGGTATATGGGAAAACTCCGTATTTCCCCTCAGTTTTGCTGTGAACTGAAAACTGCTCTCAAAAATAAAGCATATTGTTTTTCCTTGGTGGCACAGTGGATGAGAATTTGCCTGCCAACGCAGGGGACACCAGTTAGATCCCTGGTCAGGGAAGATTTCACATGGCTTGGAGTAACTACATCTGTGTGCTACAACTACTGAGCTTACATGCCTACAGTCTGTGCTCCACAACAGGATAAGTCACCACAATGAGATACCTGCACACTGCAATGAGGAAAAGCCCCCGTTCGTGGCAACTAATGACAGTCCATGGGCACCAACAAAGACCCAGTGCAGCCAAAAATAAATAATAAAAATAAATTAAAAAATTAAAAGTGTATTAAAAATCACTAAAGATATAAATAATCTAACAGAAGTAACAAGCTTGATCTAATGTTTAATATCTCTCTTTTACAATGTATAGGAATAAAATGTGCAGTGAATAACTTAAAGAAAGATGTTGGTGTTCAGAAATGAAGTCACTCTTTTGTAAGCAAACCGTGTTTCTCAGGCTACTCCAATCTGGGAGGAAAAATGGATAAATAAAACAATTATAAATAAGAAACATTTCTCTGGCTCTGCCACCATTCACTCTGCATGTACATTTGTCTCTTTGACATTCCTGAGAAAAGTGGCTTACATGTGAGAAGTCGTCTGTTATTATTTGCCTCCTCTTTTACTTGCTCCCTTGGAGAAGGAGATGGCAACCCACTCCAGTATTTTTGCCTGGAGAACTCCATGGACAGGGAGCCTGGAGGGCTACAGTCCATCCATGGAGTCACAAAGAGTCAGACACAACTGAATGACTTTCACTTCACTTACTTTGCTTTGCTGGGGAGTCTTCTTTGTGCAATACTTAGATAAGGCCTAGTGTGCGTGTCATCACTGCTGGTTCTGGGGCAAGTGTACGCTGATGCTGCCCTGCCATATTGGCATGCTGCTGCTACTGCTAAGTTGCTTCAGTCGTGTCTGACTCTGTGTGACCCCATAGACGGCAGCCCACTAGGCTCCTCCGTCCCTGGGATTCTCCAGGCAAGAATACTGGAATGGGTTGCCATTTCCTTCTCCAATGCATGAAAGTGAAAAGTGAAAGTGAAGTCGCTCAGTCGTGCCCGACTCTTAGCGACCCCAGGGACTGCAGCCCACCAGGCTCCTCCATCCATGGATTTTCCAGGCAAGAGTACTGGAGTGGGGTGCCATTGCCTTCTCCATGGTGCTAATATTTGTGCCAAGGTTGTCTTGTCACTGCTAATACCACTGGCTTTGTATCCATTGACTGGACAAAATATGCCACTTATATATAGCTCCTTCATTCTCTATTCAATTTTCTTCCTAAATAGGTCTCTTTAGTCTTATTTCCATCAGGCCTCAAAATATGCTCAGTCTTGCTTACATTCTAGAATAAATGCAGTTTAGAGTCAAGCTTGCATTTCAAAAGCTTTTAGGACAATTGTATTATTATTCTTTGCAAAAATCAGAGATGGAGAGAGACTCCTATCATGGAACATATCTGAGATAATATAATCAAAAATGGGATTGGCTCATGGAGGTGAAGATGAAAATATTTCTAGCAATCTCCTCAAATAGCCCATTGTCTTTAAATTTTCTTCTCATTCAAATATACAAATAGAGTTGTACAATATAGCTTTCTGGTCTAACAGTAAGTCTTTTTATGCATATGTGCTATGCTTAGTTGCTCAGTCATGTCTGACTGCAACCCCATGGACTGTAGCCCACCAGGCTCCTCTCTCCAGGGGTTCTCCAGGCAAGAATACTGGAGTGGGTTGCCATTTCCTTCTCCAGGGGATCTTCCCAACCCAGGGATCGAACCCAAGTCTCCTGCATTGCAGGTGAGCTCTTTACATTCTGAGCCACCAGAGAAGCCCTTTTATGCATCTGAACAAGCTTAATTTAGGCAACGTTTACCTCTGGAGGTAATTTGTTTCCTTTGGAATGTGTATGAAAATCTCTCTCTCCCTTCTTTTCTCTTTCTTCTCTCCCTGACTCTTTTTCCTTCTTCCTCCCTCCCTCCCTTCTTTTTGTCCTTCCTTCTTTCTCTTTTACAAGGCATTTCTCCATGAGTCTCTAGTGTTTCTCCAAGTCTTTTGAGCAAAGGTATTAACCATCTTTGGTTGGGACTATCTTTCCAAAGATAAGAAAGATTCTCTGAGCTAGAGAGTTATCGATAGAATCCTCAAAACCACAAAAGCAAAGAGAACAAAGAACAATTTTTAAAAAACAGAACAGAATATCCAAGGACAACAGCAAACGGTGTAATGTATGTGTAATAGAAATATCAGAGGAGAAGAAAGTGAGAAAGGAGAAGAAATATTTTCAAAAATGACTGAGAATTCCCACAAATTAACCAGACACCAAAATGCAGACCCAGGAAGCTCAGAAGACATGTTTCTAAGAGCTTAGAAATAAGTAGGCTATTTAGTTTGGCTGACTTCTGATAGAAAAAACTATGAAAAAATATTCAGAGATCTTTTTTCTTGGAGAGTTCCAGTCTGCAAGAGATCAACCCTTAAATGTGCTAGGTAGTGGAAATGCCAACTTTCTCACTAATTTCTGACTTTAACCCTGTAAAATAAATGTATGACTCCTAAAACTACTCATAGTTTTTCAAATATTTGAAGTCAACTATAATAATCTATCTCATCTCCTTCAGTCTTCTATTGGAAAGCAAATTTATCCATTTCTTTGATGAAATTTCTTCAACTGTCCTCACATGAAATGGTTTTGATTCCAGTCACCATCCTATAGTTTCCTTTGAAAAAGTTCCACTACAATATATGTCAGTCAGTATTTCTATACACTCAGTTCAGATCAGTTGCTCAGTCGTGTCTGACTCTTTGTGACCCCATGAATCGCAGCACGCCAGGCCTCCCTGTCCATCACCAGCTCCCAGAGTTCACTCAAACTCATGTCCATCCAGCCAACTCATCTTCTGTCATCCCCTTCTCCTCCTGCATCCAATCTCTCCCAGCATCAGAGTCTTTTCCAATGAGTCAGCTCTTCGCATGAGGTGGCCAAAGTATTGGAGTTTCAGCTTTAGCATCATTTCTTCCAACGAACACCCAGAACTGAGCTCCTTTAGGATGGACTGATTGGACCGCCTTGTAGTCCAAGGGACTCTCAAGAGTCTTCTCCAACACCACAGTTCAAAAGTATCAATTCTTTAGCGCTCAGCTTTCTCCACAGTCCAACTCTCACATCCATACATGACCACTGGAAAAACCATACCCTTGACTAGATGGACCTTTGTTGGCAAAGTAATGTCTCTGCTTTTGAATATACTATCTAGGTTGGTCATAACTTTCCTTCCAAGGAGTAAGCGTCTTTTAATTTCATGGCTGCAATCACCATCTGCAGTGATTTTGGAGTTGGAGCTCCTCAAAATAAAGTCTGACACTGTTTCCACTGTTTCCCCGTCTATTTCCCATGAAGTGATGGGCCCAGATGCCATGGTCTTAGTTTTCTGAATGTTGAGCTTTAAGCCAACTTTTTCACTCTCCTCTTTCACTTTCATCAAGAGACTTTTTAGCTCCTCTTCA
>SJYX01006189.1:36878-75773 GCA_006410675.1 Oreotragus oreotragus
TTTCCCAGCACCACTTGTTAAAGAGATTGTCTTTACTCCATTGTATATTCTTGCCTCCTTTGTCAAAGATAAGGTGTCCATATGTGTGTGGATTTATCTCTGGGCTTTCTATTTTGTTCCATTGATCTATATTTCTGTCTTTGTGCCAGTACCATACTGTCTTGATGACTGTGGCTTTGTAGTAGAGCCTGAAGTCAGGTAAGTTGATTCCTCCAGTTCCATTCTTCTTTCTCAAGATTGCTTTGGCCATTCTTGGCTTTTTGTATTTCTATACAAATTATGAAATTATTTGTTCTAGTTCTGTGAAAAATACCATTGGTAGCTTGATAGGGATTGCATTGACTCTATAGACTGCTTTGGGTAGTATACTCATTTTCATTATCTTGATTCTTCCAATCCATGAACATGGTATATTTCTCCATCTGTTTGTGTCCTCTTTGATTTCTTTCATCAGTGTTTTATAGTTTTCTATATATAGGTATTTTGTTTCTTTAGTTAGATATATTCTTAAGTATTTTATTCTTTTTGTTGCAATGGTGAATGGAATTGTTTCTTTAATTTATCTTTCTGTTTTCTCATTGTTAGTGTATAGGAATGCAAGGGATTTCTCTGTGTTAATTTTATATCCTGAAACTTTACTATATTCATTGATTAGCTCTAGTAATTTTCTGGTGGAGTCTTTATGGTTTTCTATGTAGAGGATCATGTTACCTGCAAACAGTGAGAGTTTTACTTTTTCTTTTCCAATCTGGACTCCTTTTATTTCTTTTTCTGCTCTGATTGTTGTGGCCCAAACTTCCAAAACTATGTTGTGGTGAAAGTGGGCACTCTTGTCTTGTTCCTGACTTTTGGGGAAATGCTTTCAGTTTTTCACCACTGAGGATGATGTTTGCTGTGGGTTTGTCATATATAGCTTATGACTATATGCCAATAAAATGGACAGCTTGGAAGAAATGGACACATTCTTAGAAAAGTTTTAGAGTGAAGAAGGAACAGATTCCAGGCTAGGCCTCCAGAAATGTCTTCAGAAGAGTAAAGAACTGACCTATGGGGAAGCTACCACACTTGCAGCCTCATAAAGACTGAGTCAAAATCAAGACTATAAGCACTGCCACTATTGCCACTGTACTTTTACCTCTGAACACCCAGGAAACTGAAGGATGGGCGCTCATAGCTGCTCGTAGCTTCTACTTTTAGGGAATCAGCGCAAGACTCAATACCAGGAATCTAAAATGCAGTCATTTCCAAGGTGATGTTTGCTAGCAACAACTGCCAAGATGATGACCTCTGATTGACTTCTGCTTTTCAAATCTTGTCTATGGGCATAGTTTGCATGCAGAACCTTAGGGCTGAGGGAGTCAGAGTAATATTTTTAACTTTCTAGTTTTTCCAAATGTAAGTGGATAAGACTTTGTGAGCCAATCTACAACTTTCACACATTTGAATAGGTCATGGAAGGCTGGGATCACAAAACTAAGGAATTTAACTCAATCTTAGAAAGAAAAGTAGCTCACATATACTGGGTGCTTACCATATTCCAGGAGTAGTTCAGACCACTTTTATATATGTTAATACTATCTTTTTAATTTTTCTCATAACTCTATTAGAAAGTATCTCTAATATACACATGAAGAAACTGAGGCACAGAGAAGTTAAATTACTTGATAAAAATCAGAGAACCATGGTTTGAACTCATGAACTGTGTTCTTAAAAATTTTTTTAATTATTTGTTTTTTTATGGTGGTAACATTGATTTATAACATTATATGTTTCATGTGTGCAACATTATATTTCTATTTTTAAATACCCCACAATGTGCTCACCACCAAAAAAATTATTTTCCATCTGTCACCATATTGGTGACCCCCTTTACCTATCATCCCACTCCTATGCCCTGCTCCTTCCCCTCTGATAACCATTACTCTGTTCTTGTATATCTATGTTCTTGTCTTTGTTTCATTTGATTTGTTCATTTATTTTGTTTTTGTTTGTTTATTACCAAGAGTCTTTTATATTCCACACGAGTGAAATCGTACAGTATTGGTCTTTCTTCATTTCACTTAGAATAATACCTTCAAGGTGCAACCCTGTTGTCACAAATGGCAAGATTTTGTCTATTTTTGTGACTGACTAGTATTCCATTGTGTGTGTGTGTGTGTGTGTGTGTGTGTGTGCATCACACATGCCACATCTTTACTCATTCATTCATTGATGGGCACTCAGGTTGTTTCCATATCTTTGTTTTTTGGATAAATACCCAGAAGTGGGATAGCTGATCGTATGGTAGATGAACTATGTTCTCAAATACCATAGTTGATTCATGAGGGGCAGAATCAAGATAGGCTACCTGAAGGTGGTAATGCTTCAATTAAGTTTTGGACATCAATAGTAATTTTCCAGGTGAGGAAGATAAGAGAAGAGCTTTTTAGTGAAAGCTGTGGAGATATGATACAGCGTGACTCATTCAGTAAATTGCTGGTAGTTTTGTTTGGTTCCTATCTAGGGGATGGAACAATCATGGACCAGATTCTAATAGGCTTCTGATTTCCTGCTATGAGATTTGAATTTTTTTTTTTTTTTGAGATTTGAATTTTAAACTGATTGGATTTTTATTTTCAAAAGATTAATATATTTATAACATGGAATGTAAGTTAGATGGGGCAAGACAGTAGTTATTTGGGAATGATATTGTTCAGATGAGAAATGATGAGACAGTGGAAGAGCAAGAGGACACAAGAAAAATGTAGGTGGTAGGACCACAGTTACATATAAACCAATGGGAGGAAGAAGAAGGAATAGAGAGGAAGGGAATTAGGTTCCATTGTGAACATAGTGAAACAGAAATGCCTGTGGAACATGAATGGAAATGGTGGGTAGACTCCAGATTCTAGCTACTGAAAAAATGGTGAGTAGACTCCAGATTCTAGCTACTGAAAGTGAAAAGTAGAACCAGAAACTTTCTGAGTATAAAAGCCTCTGCTTTGAGAAGCCCCAGGAGGAAAATAAATCTGTGCCTTAAGGGGAGATATCCCTCAGATATCTTTTCTCAAGTGGACAAAGAGAGATATTCATCATCCCTTTCGACAACTATGAAGACTGAACAGTCATTATTTTTTACCTGATAAGGAACTGTGCCTAACATTCCTGGGGAATGTTTCCTTATACTCTGTTTTGCTTCAGTGAGAACTATCCTGTAACAATGGGCTTGAGGCAGTCATCCCAAATCTGTAGCTCACAGGGTTTTCTAAATGAAGAAAGAATTTCCCCACCTTTTTGGTCATAAAATAGTTAGGGTGTTACATAATTGGTGTTTTGTTGACCACTGCAAAAAACCAAAAGGAATTTTCATTTAGCTATTGATAATAGACAACTGACTATAGTGATATATACAACATAAAGATTTCTTCTTTTATGTAAAAAAGTTCAGAAATAGATATTCTAGTGCTGGTGAGGCAGCTTCATGAAATCTTCAAGGACTCTCTACCTTCTTTGACCTACTGTTTTTTCCCCACAATAGCATGTGGTTTTCTTTTTAAAAAGAGATCTATGTCCAGATGGCTTTTGGATCTCTAGCTATCACACCCACATTTCCTGAAAGCAAGAAAGATGAAGGATGGAGGGGCAAAAAGGGCTTATTCAACAACCTCTGTATACACATCATTGACCAAACTTGGCCACACAACCAAACTAGCCACAAAGAAGGCTGGGAAATTAGTCTTTTAGTTGCGTCCATTCCTATTCTGAATAAAATCAAAAGAAACTGAGAATAGATATGAGATAGACAACCAGCAGTCTCTGCCACAAAAGGATCCCAAAGATCAGTAATCCTTACAGTTAGGCACTGATAAATCAGAGACTGAGAAAGAGATAACAGAAATATGAATTTTGAACAAAAAAACAATTTATTGCATTTAATAACCTATTTTTGCCTAAAAATAGATTATTAACCCAAACATTAATTATTTAATAATTGGGCTCTCTGAGATTTTCTGGAATTCTTGGAATTTGGGGGGAAATTCTTGTGTCTATAGTAATCTGTGTAATTTAGGAAATAGTCCATAAAGTTTCTCAGATCTCAGTCTAGAAAAAGTGGATAAACTTCTGGAAACATACAATCTACTAAGAAGACAGACTCAGAAAGAAAGAAAATTTTGAACAGAACAATTATCAGTAATGAAATTGAATTAGAAAAACCTAACAAATTAAAGTGAAGGACCAGACAGGCACACAGGGGAATTCTACCAAACATTTAAAGAAGAAGTAATACCTATCCTTCTCAAAGTGAAAGTGAAAGTGAAGTCACTCAGTCGTGTCTGACTCTTTGTTACCCCGTGGACTGTAGTCCACCAGGCTTCTCTGTCCATGGGATTCTCCAGGCAAGAATACTGGAGTGGGTTGCCATTTCCTTCTCCAGAGGATCTTCCCCACCCAGGGATCGAACTCAGGTCTCTTGCATTGCAGGCAGACGCTTTAACCTCTGAGCCACCAGGGAGCACTTTCAAACTCATTCTAAGAGGTCATCATTACCCCTATTCTAAAACCAGATGAAAACACCACAGAAAAGAAAATTACAGGCCAATATTCCTAATGAAGATTGATGCAAAAATTTGCAACAGAAAATTGGCAAACCAGATTCAACAATACATTAAAAAAAGCTCATACATCATTATCAAATAGGGTTAATTGTAAGGATGGTTCAATATCTGAAAATCAATCAACATGATACAACACATGGGCAAAATGAAGGATAAAATCACTTGATTACCTCAAGAAGTGCAAAAAAAGCATTTGACAAAATTCATTCATTCATGATAAATACTCTTAACAAAGTGAGAATAGAGGTAACCTACTTCATCATAATAAAGGTGACTTATGACAAAACCACAGCTAACATTATACCTAATGGTGAAAAGCTGAAAGATTTTCCTCTAAGATCAGAAATAACACAAGAAGGTCTATTCTTTTCACTTTTATTGAAAATAGTATTCAAAGTCCTAACCACAGAAATCAGACAAGAAAAAGAAATGAAATGTGGAAAGGAAGGAAAAAAAGTCACTGTTTGCAGATGACATGATACTGTATATTGAGAAAACCCTATAGATTCCACCAAAACACTGTTAGAACTAAAAGAAAATTAGTAAATTTCTAGGATATAAAATTAATATAATATATAGAAAATGCTGCATTTCTATATACCAGTAATGAACACATAGAGAAGAAATTGAGAAAACAATCCTATTTACAATTGCACCTAGAAGAATAAAATATCTAAGAATAACTCTAACCAAGAAAGTGAAAGATCTGCATTGGAAAAATCTGCTTGTTTTCCCTGACCTCTTTTTTGTTGAGAGGACTCAACACCACTTCTTTTGACAATATCCTTGAGAATGATGGCTTCCAGGCTGTCCATCGGTAATGTTTTGAGTCCAGGATTCAAAACTGTACTGAGCCCATGGTAGAGTAAGGATCAGGCATGGCCTTTCATCAGTTCTGCTCAACATTTTGTTAATGTTAAACACTTGTTAAACTTTCTTTCCTTACCCTCAGGGACTCATGAGGTCATTCATGAAATTAGCTCCTTAATCATGTTTCCCCACAAAAGACTCAAATCCAGTTCTCCAGGCTATTGGCAATTGGTTGCCATCCAATTCTCCACTTCTGTCTCTTATCTTTCCCCAGAATTCTCATCCTCCTTCCATACTCTTCCCACATCCAAAACAAAAAACAAAAAAAACAAAACAAACTTCTGTCTAGCAACTCATGGAAATAGAGAATGACTAAAAAAGAATTGACTACTTCAAAAAATCTCTGCTCAGTAGAAAGGTTTCATATGTAGTCAATATTTATTTGTAAGGATTTATTTCTATTAGCTGTTTCTATGACACGTAAGAGAACAAAATATGGGTATAATCTTTCAATATGAGCCCCTCATGTCATGTCACAAAGCACTTATCAGTCCTGTAATCTAATTCACCCCAGACCTTTGTAACATTCACTATTAGTGATTAAAATGGTTGCCTATGATGCCACTTCTTTATTTCCCCATGGTTGTCAGAAAGAAGTAGTACAAACAAAAGATCCTTGACATATGGGACTATAGATGTAAATCTGTATCTAGTCACTGAAAATAATAACTTTTGAAAGTTTCAGTTCAGTTCAGTTACTCAGTTGTGTCCAACTCCTTGCAACTCCATGAACCACAGCACTCCAGGCCTCCCTGTTCATCACCAACTGCCAGAGTCCACCCAAACCCATGTCCATTGTGTTGGTGATACCATCCAACAATATCATCCTCTGTTGTCCCCTTCTCCTCCTGACTTCAGTCTTTCCCAGCATCAGGGTCTCTTCAAATGAGTCAGCTCTTTGCATCCGGTGTCCAAAGTATTGGAGTTTCAGCGTCAGCATCAGTCCTTCCAATAAACATCCAGGACTGATCTCCTTTAGGATGGACTGGTTGGACCTCTTTGCAGTCCAGGGGACTCTCAAGAGTCTTCTCCAACACCACAGTTCAAGAGCATCAATTCTTCTGCGCTCAGCTTTCTTTATAGTTCAACACTCACATCCANATTTAATAACCTATTTTTGCCTAAAAATAGATTATTAACCCAAACATTAATTATTTAATAATTGGGCTCTCTGAGATTTTCTGGAATTCTTGGAATTTGGGGGGAAATTCTTGTGTCTATAGTAATCTGTGTAATTTAGGAAATAGTCCATAAAGTTTCTCAGATCTCAGTCTAGAAAAAGTGGATAAACTTCTGGAAACATACAATCTACTAAGAAGACAGACTCAGAAAGAAAGAAAATTTTGAACAGAACAATTATCAGTAATGAAATTGAATTAGAAAAACCTAACAAATTAAAGTGAAGGACCAGACAGGCACACAGGGGAATTCTACCAAACATTTAAAGAAGAAGTAATACCTATCCTTCTCAAAGTGAAAGTGAAAGTGAAGTCACTCAGTCGTGTCTGACTCTTTGTTACCCCGTGGACTGTAGTCCACCAGGCTTCTCTGTCCATGGGATTCTCCAGGCAAGAATACTGGAGTGGGTTGCCATTTCCTTCTCCAGAGGATCTTCCCCACCCAGGGATTGAACTCAGGTCTCTTGCATTGCAGGCAGACGCTTTAACCTCTGAGCCACCAGGGAGCACTTTCAAACTCATTCTAAGAGGTCATCATTACCCCTATTCTAAAACCAGATGAAAACACCACAGAAAAGAAAATTACAGGCCAATATTCCTAATGAAGATTGATGCAAAAATTTGCAACAGAAAATTGGCAAACCAGATTCAACAATACATTAAAAAAAGCTCATACATCATTATCAAATAGGGTTAATTATAAGGATGGTTCAATATCTGAAAATCAATCAACATGATACAACACATGGGCAAAATGAAGGATAAAATCACTTGATTACCTCAAGAAGTGCAAAAAAAGCATTTGACAAAATTCATTCATTCATGATAAATACTCTTAACAAAGTGAGAATAGAGGTAACCTACTTCATCATAATAAAGGTGACTTATGACAAAACCACAGCTAACATTATACCTAATGGTGAAAAGCTGAAAGATTTTCCTCTAAGATCAGAAATAACACAAGAAGGTCTATTCTTTTCACTTTTATTGAAAATAGTATTCAAAGTCCTAACCACAGAAATCAGACAAGAAAAAGAAATGAAATGTGGAAAGGAAGGAAAAAAAGTCACTGTTTGCAGATGACATGATACTGTATATTGAGAAAACCCTATAGATTCCACCAAAACACTGTTAGAACTAAAAGAAAATTAGTAAATTTCTAGGATATAAAATTAATATAATATATAGAAAATGCTGCATTTCTATATACCAGTAATGAACACATAGAGAAGAAATTGAGAAAACAATCCTATTTACAATTGCACCTAGAAGAATAAAATATCTAAGAATAACTCTAACCAAGAAAGTGAAAGATCTGCATTGGAAAAATCTGCTTGTTTTCCCTGACCTCTTTTTTGTTGAGAGGACTCAACACCACTTCTTTTGACAATATCCTTGAGAATGATGGCTTCCAGGCTGTCCATCGGTAATGTTTTGAGTCCAGGATTCAAAACTGTACTGAGCCCATGGTAGAGTAAGGATCAGGCATGGCCTTTCATCAGTTCTGCTCAACATTTTGTTAATGTTAAACACTTGTTAAACTTTCTTTCCTTACCCTCAGGGACTCATGAGGTCATTCATGAAATTAGCTCCTTAATCATGTTTCCCCACAAAAGACTCAAATCCAGTTCTCCAGGCTATTGGCAATTGGTTGCCATCCAATTCTCCACTTCTGTCTCTTATCTTTCCCCAGAATTCTCATCCTCCTTCCATACTCTTCCCACATCCAAAACAAAAAACAAAAAAAAGAAAACAAACTTCTGTCTAGCAACTCATGGAAATAGAGAATGACTAAAAAAGAATTGACTACTTCAAAAAATCTCTGCTCAGTAGAAAGGTTACATATGTAGTCAATATTTATTTGTAAGGACTTATTTCTATTAGCTGGTTCTATGACACGTAAGAGAACAAAATATGGGTATAATCTTTCAATATGAGCCCCTCATGTCATGTCACAAAGCACTTATCAGTCCTGTAATCTAATTCACCCCAGACCTTTGTAACATTCACTATTAGTGATTAAAATGGTTGCCTATGATGCCACTTCTTTATTTCCCCATGGTTGTCAGAAAGAAGTAGTACAAACAAAAGATCCTTGACATATGGGACTATAGATGTAAATCTGTATCTAGTCACTGAAAATAATAACTTTTGAAAGTTTCAGTTCAGTTCAGTTACTCAGTTGTGTCCAACTCCTTGCAACTCCATGAACCACAGCACTCCAGGCCTCCCTGTTCATCACCAACTGCCAGAGTCCACCCAAACCCATGTCCATTGTGTTGGTGATACCATCCAACAATATCATCCTCTGTTGTCCCCTTCTCCTCCTGACTTCAGTCTTTCCCAGCATCAGGGTCTCTTCAAATGAGTCAGCTCTTTGCATCCAGTGTCCAAAGTATTGGAGTTTCAGCGTCAGCATCAGTCCTTCCAATAAACATCCAGGACTGATCTCCTTTAGGATGGACTGGTTGGACCTCCTTGCAGTCCAAGGGACTCTCAAGAGTCTTCTCCAACACCACAGTTCAAGAGCATCAATTCTTCTGCGCTCAAGTGGTGATGCCATCCAACAATCTCATCCTCTGTTGTCCCCTTCTCCTCCTGACTTCAATCTTTCCCAGCATCAGGGTCTCTTCAAATGAGTCAGCTCTTTGCATCCGGTGTCCAAAGTATTGGAGTTTCAGCGTCAGCATCAGTCCTTCCAATGAACATCCAGGACTGATCTCCTTTAGGATGGACTGGTTGGACCTCTTTGCAGTCCAGGGGACTCTCAAGAGTCTTCTCCAACACCACAGTTCAAGAGCATCAATTCTTCTGCGCTCAGCTTTTTTTATAGTTCAACACTCACATCCATACATGACCACTGGAAAAACCATGGCCTTTAAAGTTTAAATCTTTTAAATTCTCTCTGTGAACTTCCCAGGTGGCGCTAGTGATAAAGAACCTGTCTGCCAATGCAGGAGACATAAGAGACATGGGTTCGATCTCTGGGTAAGGAAGATCCCCTGGAGAAGGGTATGACAACCCACTCTAGTATTCTTGCCTGGAAAATCCCATGAACACAGGAGCCTGGTGGGCTATGGCCCATAGGGTCACAAAGAGTAGGACACAAATGAAGAAACTTAGTATGCTTGCAAATTCACTCTGATTAGATCTGATAGACAGAGTGCAGAAGAACTATGGACAGAAGTTCATTACGTTGTACAGAAGGCAGTGATCAAGACCATCCCCAAGAAAATGAAATGAAAAAAGGTAAAATGGTTACCTGAGGAGGCTTTACAAATAGTTCTGAAAAGAAGTGAAAGGCAAAGGGGAAAAGGAAAAATATACCCATTTGAATGCAGATTTCCAAAGAATAGCAAGGAGAGATAAGAAAGCCTTCCTCAGCAATCAGTGCAAAGAAATAGAGGAAAACAATAGAATGGGAAAGACTAGAGATCTCTTCAAGAGAATTAGAGACAGCAAGGGAACTTTTCATGCAAAGATGGGCGCGATAAAGGAAAGAAATGGTATGGACCTAACAGAAGCAGACGATATTAAGAAGAGGTGGCAAGAATACACAGAAGAACTATATAAAAGAGATTTTCATGACCCAGATAACCACAATGGTGTGATCACTCACTTAGAGCCAGACATCCTGGAATGTGAAGTCAAGTGGACTATAGAAAGCATTACTACAAACAAAGCTAGCGGAGGTGATGGAATTCCAGTTGAGCTATTTCAAATCCTAAAAGATAATGCCGTGAAAGTGCTGCACTCAATATGACAGCAAATTTGGAAAACTCAGCAGTGGCCACAGGACTGGAAAAGGTCAATTTTCATTCCAATCCCAGAGAAGGGCAATGCCAAAGAATGCTCAAACTACCACACAATTGCACTCATCTTAGCTCAGCTCGGGGGCTTCCCTGGTGGCTCAGCGGTTAAAGCGTCTGCCTCCGATGCAGGAGACCCAGGTTCGATTCCTGAGTCAGGAAGATCCCCATACTGTTCATGGGGTTCTCAAGGCAAGAATACTGAAGTGGCTTGCCATTCCCTTCTCCAGTGGACCAGTCTTATAGAAAATTTCAAATGAACTTTTTGGTCAACCCAATACTTAACATACTATTGTTATTCTACTTCTCTCTGTTACCGTCAGGCTTGGCTACGGAACTTATTTGGCTGATTGAATGACATATGTATCATTTGGAGTCACAAGCTTTTAACATCCAGCATGTGAGCTGTCATATACTTTCCTTTTACTCTTCGCCATGATGACTAGCTAATATTCCAGATTGTTCTATCAGCCTGGGTCCTGGAGTGGAGCTGACATGTGACGGTTACAGAATAAGCAAAAAATAAACTGGCTAAAGTCATTGAGATTTTAGGGTCATTTGTTACTGCAGCGTAACCTAGGAAATTCTCACTGATAAACTTTTATTTGTCTTTGTACCCTGGTGTCTGGTGCATACTAACTACTCCATAAAACTTGTTTGAATGAATGAAGAGTTGAAAGGATCAGATAGGCTTGAAGGAGACAGTAACTAAGGGAAGTTCAGTGTGATCCAGAAGGCCTTATGTAAAGAAATTCCACTGGGGCTTGGCCATGATGAATGTCATAAACTTCTTGATGAACTGGACAGGAAAGCCTCACAACACTATTGTCTCTTAAAGTCTTCTGTTAGATTGCTATGTCACAAGCAAGATTTGGAAGCTCACTGATTATTCAGAAAATAAATCATAATGTGTGTGCTTAGTCACTCAGTCATGTTTGAGTCTTTGTGATCCTATGGACTGTAGTCTGCCAGGCTCCACTGTCCATGGAATTCTCCAGGCCAGAATACTAGCATGCATAGCCATTCCCTCCTCCAGGGTATCTTCCCAACCCAGAGATCAAACCCAGGTCTCCCACATTGCAGGCAGATTGTTTACCATCTGAGCCACCAGGAAAGCCCCATAGGTGATAATAAAAGGAAACTATTATCCTTTAATATAGTATTATTTCTATAATATATGGGCTTCTCAGGTGGTGCTAGTGATAAAGAATCCACCTGCTAGCACAGGAGACACAAGAGACACAGATTTGATCCCTAAATCGGGAAGATCTCCTGTAGTAGGAAATGGCACCCCACTCCAGTATTCTCGCCTGGAAAATTCCATGGGCAGAAAAAAACCTATTGGGCTATAATCCATTTGGCTGCAGAGAGTTGGACATGATTGAGCAACTGAGCACAGCACAGCAGCATTTGCATCTTATTATTATTTTCTTTTACTAGGATAGCTCATAAAGTCATTGGGGAGGGGGATGTGGGATACAGAAGCAGAATTGGGGCTAAATCTTTTAGGAGTAACACCTCAGAACTTCCCAGAGAAGGCAGTGTCTCCCAGCTTCATTAATAAGGGTAAAACAGTGGCTGCAACAGAAATGCTCAATAAACTGTGGTTTAAAGACTGTGGAACTTACTCTTCTTCCATCTAACAGTTCCACGGGGAGCAGTCTAGGTTGGTGGTCATCTAGGGACCCAGAATATTTCCGGGTCATTGTCCTATTATTGCTTAGGGAATTTTCATCGTATGGATTATCAAAGCAGAGTGGCTTCCATATCTGAGGCCTTGCCATTGGGAAAAGAGAAGAGGAAGCACATTCATGGTCTTGCCCAGATCTGAAAGTGATATCTAACACTTCTGCTTATAATTCTTTTGGTAAGAAGTTTGTCACATGCCTGTACTTAACTGCAAGGTACTTACAACATAATGAGGCAGCCACATGTCCAGCAACAGAACTATTAGTATGTGTGTTAGATAACAATCATACCAATGATGCTGTGTAACAAACCCTTCCTAAACCTGGTGGCTTTAAACCACAAGTATTTATTCTCATTCTCACAACTTTGCTCATTGGTTACTGTTCAGTTGACCTAAGCTGAGCTGGGTGGGAAGGCTCTGATTAAGGCTACTGGTTGGCTGGGCACGGTTTCAGGCTGTGGGTTGGGTTCAGACCTGTTTCATATATGCTTGTTCTGGCATCCAGGCAGAAAGTGCAGTGTTTCTTTGGGACATATTCTTCTCATAAGGGAAGGGCACAAGAGTGCATAGGAATGCTTGATGCCTCTGGAGACTCAGTGCAAAATGCCACATGGTCAGTTTACTCACATTCCATTTATTGAAGCAAGTCACATGACCAAGCTCAACATCAATAGTGTAGGGAAAATATCCTGCCTACTCTGTTGGGAGATGCTGCCAGCTCAAATAGCAAAGGTGTAGATATATAATTCTAATACAGGGAGTATGTGAATAATTGAGAACAATAATTCAACCTACACCCAATGAACTAAGGGGAGAGTAGTATATTTTGGTTGAAATATAGAAATCTCTGCCATACCTTTTTCATTTCTTGGTAGTCATAGAATTTGTATAGTACACTGGGATGAACTGGAAGGAATTTGAGGCCATCTATGTGGGAGAAGGCAATGGCACCCCACTCCAGTACCCTTGCCTGGAAAATCCCATGGACGGAGGAGCCTGGTGGGCTGCAGTCCATGAGGTTGCTAAGGGTCAGACACGACTGAGTGACTTCACTTTCACTTTTCGCTTTCATGCATTGGAGAAGGAAATGGCAACCCACTCCAGTATTCTTGCCTGGAGGATCCCAGGGACAGAGGAGCCTGGTGGGCTGCCGTCTATAGGGTCGCATAGAGTCGGACATGACTGAAGCGACTTAGCAGCAGCAGCAGCATGTGGGACTTGGTGGAAAAATTCAGTATATACTTATAACAAGATAGATAAAATATAAAAATATTAGGGAAGATAGTAAATATTAAATGAATATTAAACTTCTAAATAAAATATTTTCAATTTTTAATGAGAAACATGGATATCCTTATGTGAACCTAATTATTGAGGTATAATTTATGTATGAAAATATATCTGTTTAAAGTATATATTATATAACTGCTTATAGATATAAAATTTTATACTTGAAAAGGCTAGTTTCAAATCTTGTGGAAATTTCTTGTGATAATGGTGATAGGTTTTAAATAATAGATTGGGCCATGTGAAATGGCCAGGATTTGGTTAGTCTTGGCCTTCAAAAAGTGCCAATTTCACATGGTTAAACCTAATATAACCAAACTTTGTCTAACAGAGATTTAAGAATGTAGTTAAAGCTTTTTGTCTCAGCGTATATTGATGTCAGTTAATAAAATTAACTTAATAATTCATTCATAACACTAGCCAAATGTCATATGTGAACCATTTTAACTTCATCAAAGTTGGCATTCTGCTTTGAATCCATAACACTTGTTAACACACACAATACACACATATTTTACACATTTTAAAATTTAATAATTTTTCAGCTTTAATTTCACTTCAGGAAAATTAAAATGTTAGTATGTTACTTAAGTCAGGAATATCTTTCAACAAATCTGCAAGGTGAGATTCATTTATAAAAAACTGTCATTTCAACTCACACATTGAGACAACTCTTGCTTTGAATGCCAACACACTTAGTATGAAAAACAGAGTCATACTCTGATCCTGTGCTTCACTGAAAGCTGAAACCAGATGGACTCTTAAAAGCTTGTGTTTTGTTAGATTTCCCCATTTTGGTTTCATCATTCAATGTGCAATTCAGAGCTATAGACGAACATTTACATATGCGAGTTTCTCTCTGAATAAAACAACATGTGTTACTTGAAACTCAAGATTTCAGACAAAATTCATGCCTTATAACGCCTTTACATCTTTCTGACACTGCAGCAAAATCATGACTGCACAACACTTGCAATGTTTCCATCATATTTCATGTTAAAGAAGTCTTCATTTATTACCTCAAATAATTCACCTGCAGTAGTTGATTTGGCACTTTGCTTATGGAGCAAATAGTGATCCTCCAAGCATTTCTTTCTGGGCCTTATAATTAGCACTATTAGCTGACACAGTTATTGATATCTGTAGTTACATCAAGCAATTGATAAACTTCTGAATTATCATGATTTCTCTATTATATGAAATGTCACCTGTGTGTCTGCTAATAGTATCATCTGATAGGGGACTCTTTTCTTTTTCCTTTACTTTTGGTGGTCCCAGTTAGGTTTTGGACAATTCCTATGCAGGCAGATAACAATTTTGCTTTTATGTGAGGCATTTTAGGTTTAACTGCTAATTACATTACTTTGGTTTCAGCATTCTGACATTGTTATCAATCTCATAAAATAATTTTATTTCTTATTTTGAGTGTTCAGATTCTTAGAAAGGATTACATCTTTTCAGTTTAATATGTAGAAATTGACCTGAGGTGTGATGTAGTTTTCATGGGGCCATTGCTTTCTTTGCTAATTGCAAATATGACATCTAAGCTGAGGGTGAGATTTATCAGGGCAGACAAATCCAAAGTTGAGGCATTCCTTATAAATTCATAGCTATTGACTCAAATTCATCTCTTTTTTTAATGCTCTATTTTATGAATCAAATAGCTTTTAAATTTTAGTTGAAAATTTTTCATAAATAATATATATAAATATAAATATTTAATTATAAAACACTCAATGAAACTAGACATCTCTGTGGCTTCAGAAAATCTTTAGATCAACTTATTTCTAGGTCATCTTCATTCTTTAGAATATTTTACAACAAATTATGGTGGGGGGATTCTTAGAAGATGGTAGAGTAGGAAGTACCAGGAATCTGTCTATACACCTAGGCAATAATTAAATTGGTAGAATCTGTCTAATGTAACTATTTTGGAACTTAGAAATCTACTGGAAGCTTACAACTTTCAGAGGAAGCTTGGACAGTAAATTATAAATTATGGTTAATTTTAATCAATTACAGCTCTTAGCGTAATAACAGCTACCTTTCCCCATGCTCTAGCTCCATGGCAGAAGACCTGAACAGAAATTATCCCTGAAAAAACATGATGGCAGATCTCCTAGGCAAGGGCTTTAAAACAACTCTTTTAAAGATGCCCCAAAACTAATGCAAGATATGGAGAAAGTAAAGAAAACCATGCATGAACAAAGTAAAAATATCAATTAAAAAAAAACACCAAAAAGTAATTCTGGACCTGAAAAGTACAATAAATGAAAAAGTCACTAGAGAGATTCAAAGGCAGAATTGAGCAGGCAGAAGAAACAATCAGTAAACTTGAAGTTAGGACAAGAGAAATTTTCTAGACTGAGAAAGAGAAAGAAAAAGATTGAAGAAAAGCAAACAGAGCCTAAGGGACCTGTGGGATGCCATCAAGCAGACCAACATAAGCATTACGGGAGTCCCCAGAAGGAGGAGAGAGAAAAGGGCAGAGAGAATATTTGAAGAAACAATGGTGAAAAAATCCCCAAATTTGATGAAAGATACGAATACAAACATCCAAGAAGTTTAAGATGAATTCAAAGAAATCCATACATTAAAACAAAGTAGTCCAAGGTCTAGTATCATTGTGACTTTAGGTTGTAACTACAAATGTAAGTTTCTACATAATTCAAGAGACTAATGCATTGAAAAGAATTATTTATTTATGGTTTGGGGTACACAATGCACAAAGATATACTGTGACATCAATAATTAAAAGGGGTGGGGACAGAGCTGTGAAGGAGCTGAGTATTTGTATACTGTTGAAATTAAACTGGTATAAATTCAAATTGGAGTTTTGTAGCTCTAGAGTGTTAAATGTAATCCCCATGATAACAACAAGGAAATAGCTATAGAATATACATAAAAGGAAATGATAAAGAATTTTAAAATTTCACAAAATTGTGAAAATTAAACAACACAATCTTAACTAGAGGAGCAAAGAAAAAATAAGGGAAATTAGAAAATACTTAGAAATGAATGAAAATGAAAATACAACATGTCAAAATATATGTGATACACTGAAAGCACTGGTGAGGGGGATATTTACAGTTATAAATGCTTATAGTAAAAAATGACAACCCAAATCAGCGAACTAATTTTATAGCTTAAAGGGCAAAAAAAAAAAAAAAAAAAAAGAGGAAGCTAAGCCCAAAGTTAGAACAAGGAGAAAAAAAAAAAAGGTTAGCACAGAGATAATTGAAATAAAAGAAAAACAAAGAGAAAATCAATGAAACTCAAAGTTGATTCTTTGCAAAGGTCAACAAAATTGACAAAACTTTAGTTGTAGTAAGAAAAAACGGAAGACTCAAACTATGAACATCAGAAATGAAAGTAATTACTGATTCTAAAAATAAGGATTATAAGAAAGTCCTAGGGACAATTGTATACCAAAAATTGGATAATCTAGATAAAACGGAAAAGTTTCTAGAAATTAATCTACCAAGGCTAGATCACAAAAAATTTAGAAACTCTGAATAGACTATCTGAATAGTAAGGAGATTGAATCAGTTATCAAAATCTCTGGACAGAAAGCCTGAGTGTGATGGCTTCTCTCGTTAATTCTACCAAACACTTAAAGAGCTGCAGCTGGTCTTTCTCAAACTTTTCCAAAAGTTGAAGAGGAGGGAACATTTCCCAAGTCATTCTGTGAGGCCAGCATTATCCTGATACTCAAACCAGAGTCACTACATGAAAACTACAAACCAATATACCTTATGAATATTGGCAAAATCTTCAACAAAACATTAATAAATGGAACTCAGAAGCATATTAAAAGGATTATATACCATGACCAAGTGGTATTTCCTGGAATGCAAAGTTGATTCAACATGAAAAGTGATAAATGTGGTACACCAAATTAAAAGAAAAACCCATATGATCATCTCAATGGACACAGAGAATTTGACAAAGTTCAGCTTTTTCAAAGTTCATGATAAAGACACTCAACAAACTAGGAATAGAAGGACATTACCTCAATATAATAAAAGCCACATATGAAAACCCCACTAAACATCATACTCAATGGTGAAAGACTAAAAGCTTTTCCTCTAAGATAACAAGAAAGGCTAGGATGCCCAGTCTTACCACTAATATTCAACGTTGTACTGGAAGTCCTAGCCAGGGCAGTTAGGCAAGAAAAAGAAGTAAATGCACCTAAATTAGAAAGGAAGAAGCAAATTTATCTCTGTAGATAATCTTATGAGTAGACAACCCTAAAGATTTTTATAAAATCCTGTTATAAGTAATAAGTGAATTCAGTAAAGTAGCAGGATACAAGGTTAACATGCAAAACTTAGTTACATTTCTGTACACAATGAACAATATGAAATGGAAATTATAAAAATTCAATTTACAATAGCACCAAAAAGAAAATACTTAGGAATTAACCAGGTGGCGCTAGTGATAAAGAACCTGCCTGCAAATGCAGGAGGCATAAGAGACCTGGGTTCAGTCCCTGGGGTGGGAAGATCCGCTGAAGAAGAGAATGGCAACTCACTCCAATATTCTTGCATGGAGAATCCCATGGAACCTGGCGGGTTACAGTCCATAGGGTTGCAAAGAGTTGGACACGACTGAAGCAGCTTAGCACGCAAGAAGACAAAAGTCTTGTACAGTGAAAACTACAAGACATGTTAAGATAAACATGTTTTTATTTTATTTTCCTGTTTTTATATACTAGAATATCTGGAGAATCCCATGGAGGGAGGAGCCTGGTAGGCTACAGTCCATGGGGTCACAAAGAGTCGAACTCGACTGAGTGACTTCACACAGAATATTTACTATTCTTAAGGTCACGCACAGTGACCTGCAGATTCAGTGTAATTTCTGTCTGAACCCCAATGATGATTTTGGTAGAAAAACCCATTCTAAAATCCATGTAGACACTCAAGGGACCCTGAATAACCAAAGCAAACTTGAAAAAGAAGAAGAAAACTGGAGAATCAACACTTGCTGACTTCAGAGCTTGCTATAAAGCCACAGTAATCAAAACAGCATATTACTGGCATAATAAATATAAAGACCAACAGAATAGCATAGAGAGCCTAGAAATAAACTTGCATATGTGGTCAAATGATTTCTGACAAGGATGCCAAGACCATAGTGGGGAAAATTACAGTCTTTAACACATGATGCTGGGAGAAGTGGATATGCATATGGGCCAGAATTAAGTTGGACCTTTAGCTAACACTGTATACAAAAATTAAAATGAACCAAGGACCTAAATGTATGATATAAAACAATAAAACTAGTAGAAGAAAACGTCGAATGAAAACTTTATGGCATTGAATTTGGCAATTATTTCTTAGATATATCAAAATTACAGGTAACAGGAAAAAATAAAAATTGAACTTCATAACGATTTAAAAAACTGCAACAGAATAAAAAGGCAACCCACAGAATGGATGAAGATATTTGCTAATCATATATCTGATAAGGGATGAATATCCAGAATATATCAGTTCAGTCAGTTCAGTCTCTCGGTCATGTCCAACTCTGCGACCCCATGGACTGCAGCATGCCAGGCCTCCCTGTCTATCACCAACACCCAGAGTTTACTCAAACTCATGTCCATTGAGTCAGTGATGCCATCCAACCATCTCATCATGGGAAATATTGAAGGCAGGAGGAGAAGGGGACAACAGAGGATGAGGTGGTTGGATGGCATCACCAACTGGATGGACATGAATCTGAACAAGCTCTGTGAGTTGGTGATGGACAAGGAAGCCTGGTGTGCTGCAGTCCGTGGGGTCACAGAGAGTTGGACACAACTGAGCGACTGAACTCAACTGAACCAAGAGCACCCTCTAGGCATAGGTCATTGTGATTTAGGTGGAGCTGACAAGTAAAAAAAAAATTAACGAGGATGAAAGATAACAATACTATCTGCTATTTGAGAAAGGCAGAAAAGAAGGAAGACATCAGGAAACGATTAGTAGAATACAGCTTTGGAGCTGGGATTTGACGGATGAGTAGGATTGGCTGGGTGGGTTTGGGGTAAGGGCAATTCTCAGGAGAAGGAAACATCAGCGTCCTCTCAGGGAAGAACATTCTCTGCTCTGATTCTGTTGGGTCTTTTCTCATTTTTCTTGGATCTTATCTATTTTTTTTTTCAGTTTGTTTTCATCAGTTGCTTTAAGTTACCCATTTGTCTATGCTGGGTCTTTTTTGCTGTGCACAGGCTTTCTCTAGTTGCAGTGAGTATGGGCTTCTCTCTGGTTGTGGAGTATAGTCTTCTTATTGCTGTGGCTTCTCTTGTGGATCATGGGCTCTAGCGCATGCAGGCTTCAGCAGCTGCAGTGCGTGGGCTCAGTAGTTGTGGTGCAGGGGGTTAAATGTCCTTTGGCATGTAGGGTCTTAGTTCCCTGATCAGGGACTGGACCCTGTCCCCTGCATCGGCAGGCAGATTCTCAACCACAGGACCACCAGGGAAGTCCCTTAATGCCATCTTCTTACAAATGAACTAGTCTTGTAAACAAAGCAATTTATTCACTGCCAGAGCATTAAGCCAAATACAACTCAATCTAATTGATTAACATGGGTATTTGGTCTTTGCTCAATGCTCATTCAAAAATTAAGATTTCAATCTCTTTGATTTACTAGTCTCAAAGCTTTTCATAGGAAATAATATGTGAATTTAATGAAAATGCTCATTAAACTGATTGAATGATAGTGTTTTCCTTAATAAACCCTGTTTTTATTTCTCTCCCATATTTATTTATTAAATTAATTCTATTTCATATGTTACCTTCAATCATGAAAAAATAGAGCTCACTTCCTGCCGCTTTCAGGCAAAATATCTAGATTTGCTTATTGTAGCATGAAAGTTACTCTAAGGTGAATTGCTTAGTGTATAAGCCGGTTCCCACCTCTATAGTTACTGATAAATTTTGTTAAACATTATTTTTGTAAATTTTGGAGACTAATCCTTTATCGGTCACATAATTTGCAATTATTTTCTCCCACCCTGTGGGTTTTTTTTTGTTGTTGTTGTTTATTGTTTGCTTTGCTGTGCAAAAGCTTTTGAGTTTAAGTAGGTCTCATTTGTTTATTTTTGCTTTTATTTCCATTATTCTGGGAGATGAATCAAAAAAGATGTTGCTATGATTTATGTCAGAGAGTGTTACAAACAACTTAATAGCCTCAAAACAACCCACTCAAAAAATGGGCAGAAGACCTGAATAGACATTTCTTCAAAAAGGACATACAGATGGCTAATAGGCACATGAAAAGATGTTCAATACCACTAGTTATTAGAGAAGTGCAAATTAAAGCTACAAAGAGATACCACCTCACGCCAGTCAGAATGACTATCATCAAAAACATCTACAAACAACAAAAGCTGGAGAGGGTGTGGAGAGAAGGGAACTCACCTGGACTGTTGGTGGGAATGTATTTTGATACACTCACTATGGAGAACAGTATGGAGGTTCCTTAGAAAATTAAAAAATAGAGCTACCACATGACCCTGCAATCCCACTCCTGAGCATATATCCAGAAAAAACCATGACCCAAAAAGATACATGCACCCCAATGTTCTTTGCAGCACTGTTTACAATAGCCAAGACGTGGAAGCAACCTAAATGTTCATTGACAGAGGAATAGATAAAGAAGACGTGGTGTATATATACACAGTGGAGTATCACTCAGCCATTAAAAAGAATGAAATAATGCCATCTGAAGCAACATAGGCAGACCTAGAGAGTGCCATACTGAGAGGGTAACAGGCAGGAAGGCCAGGGGCCTCTAAATGGAGGAAATGGGCTTCAAGTGGTCAGATGTTTTTATCTCTCTATTAAGCGGCAGGAGGAAACAAACTACAAGTGTCAGATTTTTTTCCCTTCTCTATACAAAATTAATGCTGGGCTGGATGAAGCACAAGCTGGAATCAAGACTGCTGGGAGAAATATCAATAACCTCAGAAATGCAGATGACACCACCCTTATGGCAGAAAGCAAAGGAGAACTAAAGAGCCTCTTGATGAAAGTAAAAGAGGAGAGTGAAAAACTTGGCTTAAAACTCAACATTCAGAAAGCTAAGATCATGGCATCTGGTCCCATTACTTCATGGCAAATAGATGGGGAAACAATGGAAACAGTGTCAGACTTTATTGTCTTGGGTTCCAAAATCATTGCAGATGGTGACTGCAGCCATGAAATTAAAAGATGCTTGCTCCTTGGAATAAAAGCTATGACCAATCTAGACAGCATATTAAAAATCAGAAACATTATTTTGCCAACAAAGGTCTGTCTAGTCAAAGCTATGGTTTTTCCAGTAGTCATGTATGGATGTGAAAGTTGGACCATAAAGAAAGCTGAGTGTTGAAGAATTGATGCTTTTGAACTGTGGTGCTGGAGAAGACTCTTGAAAGTCCCTTGGACTGCAAGGAGGTCCAACCAGTCCATCCTAAAGGAGATCAGTCCTGGGTGTTCATTGGAAGGACCAATGCTGAAGCTGAAACTCCAATACTTTGCCCACTTGATGCAAAGAACTGACTCATTGGAAAAGACCCTGATACTGGGAAAGACTGAAGGCGGGAGGAAAAGGGGACAACAGAGGATGAGATAGTTGGATGGCATCATCGACACAATGGACATGTATTTAATTAGGCTCCGGGAGTTGGTGATGGACAGGGAAGCATGGCATGCTGTAGTCCATGAGGTTGCAAGGAATTAGACACGACTGAATGACTGAACTGACTGATAAAAAATTAAAAGGAGGTTTCCTTTAAAATTCTGTGTTGCCATGGGGACACCTGGTTCCACCTGAACTTAATTTTTCTCAAACCTTGAGCTAACCAATGCAGTTTTTCTTTCGGAAATATTTTTCTTAAGTTATGTTAATGAATTATGTATTTACCCTAGACTCTGTCTTCAAGTTGGTTCTGTCTAAGACTCAGAACCAACTTGAGAAACCAGTATATTTTCTTAAGCTATGTTCTCTTAAGTTAGGCTTCCCTGGTGGCTCAGAGGTTAAAGCGTCTGCCTCCAATGCGGGAGACCTGGGTTCGATCCCTGGGTCGGGAAGATCCCCTGGAGAAGGAAATGGCAACCCACTCCAGTATTCTTGCCTGGAGAATCCCATGGATGGAGGAGCCTGGAGGGCTACAGTCCATGGGGTCTCAAAGAGTCGGACACGACTGAGCGACTTCACTTTCCTTTTCCTTTCTTAAGTTATGTTAATGAGACTATGACTTTGCTTGGAAACCTGCTTTTCTTCAAGATTCATATCAATCATTTTATGGCCTGGGACAACTCACCTTGTGCCAATGTTATCTCAAAATGCATGTTGTGAGCGAGGGGCTTGGTGCCAGTCTCTGAGCTTTGAGACATTTCCTTTCTCTAAATAGCAGCCTGATAGCATCTGGCTAAAGACTAGCAGGGGGTCACTCTTTCTGCCCCCTTTTGATGTCTATGTCAGAAGCTTTCTCCATCTCTTTTATACTTTAATAAGACTTTATTACACAAAAGTTCTGAGTGATCAAGTCTTGTCACTGGCCCCAGATTGAATTCCTCTCCTCCAGAGGCCAAAAATCCACGGTCTTTCATGGCTCAGCAATAACCTTTCAATACTGAGTGAAGTGAGTCAGACGGAGATATGACACCCCTTATATGTGGAACCTAAAAAGAAATGATGCAAATGAACTTATAAAAAGAAAGAGATTCACAGATTTAGAAAATGAAATTGTGGTCACTGGGGGGGAAGGGATATTTGGGGACTTTGGGAAGGTAATGAACACACTGCTATATTTAAAATGGATAACCAACAAAGACCCGTTGTATAACACATGGAACTCTGCTCAATGTTTTGTGCCAGCCTGGATGGGAGAGGGGCTTGGGGGAGAATGGATACATGTACACATATGGCTGAGCCCCTTTGCTGTTCATCTGAAATTACCACAACATTGTTAATTGGCTATATCTCAATATAAAATGTTTTTGGTGTTAGAAAAAAATAAAAATAAAAAAACCCACATAATTTTAATTTGTAATAGCCAAATTTGGGCTATAATATGTAGAACACTGAATGGAAAACTATGTAAGGACTAGCAAAAGACAGTCTAATTTCAATTTTATATCAGATTTGTATCATTATCTTATGAGTTCTCTTGGTACCAGTGAGGTCTCTTCATCGGCACCATCATTCCTGTTTTGGTGGGAGGGTTAATGCATTTTCAAAGACTTAGGATTTCAAATATAAACTGTGTTTATTATAACCTAGTTGGTGTCACTTTCTTTGTGAAGCCTTCTCTACCTGCCTAGAGATTTAATTTCTCCTTTTAATCCTGTACCTATGTAGTATGGCACATGTCATACTATATTGTGATTATTATGTGCTGTGCTTAGTTGCTCAGTAGTGTCCAACTCTTTGCGACCCCATGGACTATAACCTGCCAGGCTCCTCTGTCCATGGGGATCCTCCACGCAAGAATACTGGAGTGGCTTGCCATTCTTTTCTCTAGGGGATCTTCCTGATCCAGTAATCAAACCAGGGTCTCCTGCATCGTAGGTGGGTTCCTTACTAGCTGAGCTACCAGGGAAGCCCATGGACTTATATTAGTTTACTACTGAATTGTAAACTCCTTGAGGACACGGGCCGGCCATTCTTCATCCTCAGAGGCAGTAAGGTGGAGAATCAGTGAGTAAGAGATAGTCTCAGAATACAACCTGACTGGGTTCAAATCCAGGTTCAACCACTGCTATCTCTGTGACTTTAATTTTTTTCTGCCTCGGTCTTTTCAGTTATAAAATACAGATAATAACAACAGCTTCTTCCATAGTGTAGGATTAAATGAATTAATACACATAATTGAGGTTAATTAAACTTTCAATTTTGTGGTACTCAAGACAAAAAATATTTTAACATGTAACTAAATATATTTAATAGGGGGAAAAATAACAACAAATTACAAGTTGTAAAAAGCTTAAGGATATTAAGTGATCAATGCAAAGAAATAGAGGGAAACAATAGAATGGGAAAGACTAGAGATTCTTAAAGAAAATTAAGGATTCCAAAGGAATATTTCATGCAAAGATAGACACAATAAAGTACAGAAACAGTATGGACCTAACAGAAGCAGATATTAAGAAGAGGTGGCAAGAATACACGAAGAACTATACAAAAAAGATCTTCATGACCCAGATAGCCACAATGGTGTGATCACACACTTAGAGCCAGACATCCTGGAATGGGAAGTCAAGTGGGCCTTAGGAAGCATCACTACAAACAAAGCTAGTGGAGGTGATGGAATGCCAGTTGAGCTATTTCAAATCCTAAAAGATGATGCTATGAAAGTGCTGCACTCAATATGCAAGCAAATTGGAAAACTCAGCAGTGGCCACAGGACTGGAAAAGGTCTGTTTTATTCCAGTCTGAAAGAAGGGCAATGTCAAAGAATGTTCAAACTACTGCACAATTGCACTCACCTCACATGCTAGCAAAGTAATGCTTAAAATTCCCTAAGCCAAGCTTCAACAGTTTGTGAACCAAGAACTTCCAGACGTTCAAGCTGTATTTAGAAAAGGCAGAAGAACCAGAGATCAATGTATCAACATCCACTGGATCACAGAAAAAGCAAGATAATTCCAGAAAAACATCTACTTCTGTTTGATTGACTATGACAAAGCCTTTGACTGTGTGGGTCACAAGTCCACAATAAGACCACCTTACCTGTCTCCTGAGAAATCTGTATGCAGGTCAAGAGGAAACAGTTAGAACTGAACATGGAACAATGGACTATTTCCAAGTTGGGAAAGGAGTACATCAAGGCTGAATATTGTCATCCTTCTTATTTAACTTTTATGCAGAATACATCATGTGAAATGCCAGGCTGGATGAAGCACAAGCTAGAATCAAGATTGCAGGGAGAAATATTAATAACTTCAGATATGCAGATGACACCACCCTTATGGCAGAAAGTGAAGAGGAACTAAAGAGCCTCTTGATGAAAGTGAAAGAGGAGAGTAAAAAAGTTAGNTTGACTATGCCAAAGCCTTTGACTGTGTGGATCACAATAAACTGGAAAATTCTGAAGGGAGTATTGTTTAATTGCATAAAATTCCCATGATGGAAAGTGTTCTGGAGATGGATAGTGGTGATATTTGCTCACCATTATGAAATACTGCTGAACTGTACCCTTTAAATGGTTATGATGGTGGATTTTATGTTATCTGTATTTTACCACAATAAGAAATTTAATAACATCAAAAATTCAAAGAAATGAAGTGTGCAAAAAATAAAATGAAAAATTGAAACTTTAATTTTCACTTAAATAGCAAAAATTCTGACAAGTGCACAAAATATAAATATTACTGCCTTCATATAGTATAAAATATATTGAAAAATCAATCTCCTGAAGTTGCAAAGATACATTTAATGAGTTGAATTCATTAAATTATGTTTCTTCTTCTGTTTTTTTTTAATTATTTATTTTAATTGGAAGCTAATTACTTTTCAAGATTGTGGTGTTTTTTTGCCATACATCAACATGAATTATCCATGGGTGTATGCTTCTTCTGTTTTTAGAAATACAAAGAAATTCCAGCAATACCTGAATTTGGCAAATGCAAATTTCCAAAGCAAATAAAAAACAAAAAGCAAGCAGCAACAGTGGAAAGAAATAATGAAAATCAATAATTTAATAGCAAATATTATCAACAATGAAAAACCAAAAGTATTATGTTAATTGAAAATTTACAAAAATTAATTAAAAAAAACACTAAATATTTTCTATTCATCTGAAAGGCAAAGCATCTTACTAATCAAAACCAAATTAGTTAAATTAACCATCAGATGAATATGATGATCTGACAGGCAATCAAAAGCACAGGCAGGTGCTATGTGGTGATGCCACTGCTGGGTGATCGATCTCCTGCGACGTCAATAATGCATGGAATTATATGTCCTCAATTGCAATTTACTAAATGCAAGAATTTAATAGAAGGAGCCATATAAATGGTGTTAAAAATATTTTCAGTGGCAAGTTTTTGTTGTTGTGGGCTTAAACAATGGAAATTAGTTTTCTCACAGTTCTGGAGGCTGGGAAATCCAAAATTAGGTGGTGGCCAGTTGGTTTCCTGGTGAAAGCTTGCTTCCTCTTGCAGATGGCTGGCTTTTCCCTCTGTCCTCACATGGTGAAAATTGATCTATTTTTAAGTACTGTTAATTTTTTTAAGAGCACTTTTATGTTTATAGGAAAACTGTGCAGTAAGTACAAAGGGTTCCTACATATCCTCCCTCCTCCCTCCCACCCCTGCTCTCCCCTATTATTGTCCTCTTGGCCTTTCCCAGAATGTCACACAGTTAGAATCATACAGTATGTAGCCTTTTCAGACTGGCTTCTTTCACTTAGCAATATGTCCTGGGTTGGCCAATAAGTTTGCTCGGGTTTCTCCATAACATCTTATGGAAAACCCAAAGGAACTTTTTGGCCAACCAAAAATTTGAGGTTCCTTCATGTCTTTTTGTGGATTGCTCAATTTTGAAAAGTTATTTTTATTGCTGAATAGTATTCCATTGTCTGAATGTACTACAACTTATCTATTTACCTATTGAAGGATATCTTGGATGTTTCCAATTTTTGGCAATTATCAACAAAAAAGCTGCTGTAAACATTTGTGTGCAGGTTTTTTTTGTGGACATAGTTTTCTTCTCATTTGGGTTAGTACCTAGGAGCACAATTGCTGGATTGTAGGGTAAGCCTGTGTTTAGCTTTGTGAACTACCTGTATTCCAAAGTGGTTGTACCATTTTACATTCCCACCAGCAATGAATGGGAGTTCTTCCTGCTCCATATTCCTGTCAGCATTTGGTATTGTCAGTGTTATAAATTTTAGCTATCTAATAGATGTGTGCTGCTGCTGCTGCTGAGTCACCTCAGTTGTGTCTGACTTTGTGCGACCCAATAGATGGCAGCCCACCAGGTTCCCCTGTCCCTGGGATTCTCCAGGCAAGAACGCTGGGGTGGGCTGCCATTTCCTTCTCCAATGCATGAAAGTGAAAAGTGAAAGTGAAGTCGCTCAGTCGTGTCCAACTCTTAGGGACCCCATGGACTGCAGCCCACCAGGCTCCTCCATCCATGGGATTTTCCAGGCAAGAATACTGGAGTGGGGTGCCATTGCTTTCTCTGAATAGATGTGTAGTAGTATCTTAATATAGTTAATTTTGCAATTGTCATATGAAGTTTGATGTTGAGAATCTTTTCATATGTTTATTTGTTTTCTTTGGTTAAGTGTCTGTAAATATCTTCTGCCTATTTAAAAATTGGATTATTTATTATTTTGAATTGTAAGAGTTGTATATTTTAGATATGTATCCTTTGATATGTGCTGTGCATGAATAGATGTGTAGTAGTATCTTAATATAGTTAATTTTGCAATTGTCATATGAAGTTTGATGTTGAGAATCTTTTCATATGTTTATTTGTTTTCTTTGGTTAAGTGTCTGTAAATATCTTCTGCCTATTTAAAAATTGGATTATTTATTATTTTGAATTGTAAGAGTTGTATATTTTAGATATGTATCCTTTGATATGTGCTGTGCAAATATTTTCTTTCAGTTTGTAGTTTGTCTTCTCATTCTCTTAACAGTGTCTTTTGCAGAACAAAAGTTTTAAATTTTAATCAAGTCCAACTTATGCTTTTGTTGTTGTATCTAAAAGTCAGCACTGAACTCAAAATTACCTTGATATTTTTCCTATATTATCTTCTAGAAGTTTTATAGTTTTGCATTTTACATTTGGCCTTATGACCCATTTGAGTTAATTTTTATGACTAGTATCTAGATTATTATTATTTTTGCATATGGATATCAGGTTGTTCCAGCACACAGAAAGAGTAGTGAAAAAGAAAAAATCCAATGACGGTTATTTTTCCACTGGATTGACTTTGCTTTTTCATAAGAGATCAGTTTACGCTATTTGTGTGGGTCTATTTCTGGGCTCTCTATTCCATTCCATTAATTTATTTGTCTGTTCTTTCACCAGTACCATGTTGTCCTGATCATTATAGCTTTACACTGTTTTAAAGTCAGGTAGTATTAGTCTTCCAACTTTGTTTTTCTTCAGTATTGTGTTGGCTATTTTGGGTCTTTTGCTTTGCCATATAAAATTTAGCAAAAGTTTGTCAATATCTACAAAGTAACTGCTGGAATTTGATTTGAATTGCATTGAATCTATCGATGAAGATGTGAATACTTGACATGTTAACAATGTTGAGTCTTCCCACTTGCAGACATGGAGTATCTCTCCAATTATTTAGTTCTTTGATTTTTCATTAGTGTTTTTATATAGAATGTGCATATATTTTGTTAGATTTATACCTAAACCTTTATTTTTCAATCATCAATTTTAATGATCATGAAAATACTTTAAAATAATATTTAAAACTCAATGCACAATATTTACAACCATCAGTTTTTAAATATTTTTTAATCTCAGATTTATTTATTTTTAACTTTACAATATTGTATTGGTTTNATATAGAATGTGCATATATTTTGTTAGATTTATACCTAAACCTTTATTTTTCAATCATCAATTTTAATGATCATGAAAATACTTTAAAATAATATTTAAAACTCAATGCACAATATTTACAACCATCAGTTTTTAAATATTTTTTAATCTCAGATTTATTTATTTTTAACTTTACAATATTGTATTGGTTTTGCCATACATAGACATGAAATTAGAGGACAGTTGCTTTACAGTATTGTGTTGGTGTCTGCCATACATCAACATGAATCAGCCATATGTCCCCTCCCTCTTAAACCTCCCTCCCATCTCCCACCCCATCCTACCCCTTTAGGTTGTCACACAGCACCAGATTTGAGCTCCCTGAGGCATATAGCAAATTCCCACTGGCTATCTCTTTTACGTATGGCCTCTCAATTTGTCCTACCCACTCCTTCCCCTACTGTGTCCACAAGTCTGTTCTCTATGTCTGTATCTCTATTGCTGCTCTGCAAATAGGTTCATCAGCACCATCCTTTTAGATTCCATATATATATGTGTGTGTTAATATACAATATTTGTTTTTCTCTTTCTGACTTACATCACTTTGTATAATAGGCTCTAGGTTCATCTACCTCTTTAGGACTGACCCAAATGCATTACTTTTTATATCTGAGTAATATTCCATTGTATATATATATATATATATACCACAACTTCTTTATCCATTCATCTGTTCATGGACATGTAGGTTGCATCCATGTCCTAGCTATTGTAAATAGTGCTGCAATGAACATTGGGGTACACGTGTCTTTTTCAGTTATGGTTTTCTCACGGTATATGGCCAGTAGTGGGACTGTTGGCTCATATAATAGTTTTATTCCTAGTTTTTAAAGGAATCTCCATATTCTCTGTAGTGGCTGTATCCACTTACATTCCCACCAATAGTGTGAGAGGATTCTCTTTTCTCCACAACTATCAATCACTCTTTTGTGGCTAGGCCACCTGTTTTCCAGTGGCTCATCAAAGGGCTATGATGCATGGGCTGGGATTTTTTTTTTTTAATGTTTGAAAGTCCCTTAAGAGTTTAAGGTTTGCATTTAAAAAGGATTTATCTATTTATTATGGATTGTGATGGGTCTTCACTGCTGCCTGAGGGCTTTCTCTAGTTGTGGCTACTCTTCGTTATGGTGCACGCGCTTCCCATTGCAGTGGCTTCTCTTGTTGCTGAGCATGGGTTCTAGGGCGTGCAGGTTTCAGTAGTTGCAGCACGTGGGCTCAGAAGTTTTGGCTTGTGGGCTAGAGTACAGGCTCAGTAGTTGTGGCACATGGGCCTTAGTTGCTCTGCAGCATGTGGGATCTTCTCAGATTAGGGCTCAAACCTGGGTCCCCCCTGCACTGGCAGGCAAATTCTTAACCACTGAACTGTGAGGAAATCCTGGGAAGTTTTTGATAAGGAACTGCAGCTACTACCACTGAGCATGAGGCTTTATAATCTCTTCCACTGCCACTTCTTTATTAAGAATTGGACCTTGCCAGTTCTTCTATGCTGTGTCCAGTTTCTTACTCCTCAGGTTGATTCATCTTTCCTTCACACAAATGTCTCTGCTTGTCTGTAGGGATGGCTGCAGACTTGGAAATTTTTGTAGGAGAGTTTAGTGTGTGTGTGTGTGTGTGTTTTTACTTTATTTTACTTTACAGTACTCTATTGGTTTTGGCATACATTGACATGAATCCGCCACGGGTGTACATGAACTCCCAAACATGAACCCCCTCCCACCTCCCACCCCACATCATCCCTCCGGATCATCCCTATACACCAGCCACAAGCATCCTGCATCGAACATAGACTGACGATTCATTTCTTACATGATAGTATATGTATTTCAATGCTATTCTCCCAAATCATCCCACCCTCTCCCTCTCCCTCTCCCTCAGAGTCCAAAAGTCTGCTCTACGCATCTGTGTCTCTTTTGCTGTCTTGCATACAGGGTCCTCATTACCATCTTTCTAAATTCCATATATATGTGTTAGTATACTGTATTGGTGTTTTTCTTTCTGGCTTACTTCACTCTGTATAATCGGTTCCAGTTTCATCCATCTTATTAGAACTGATTCAAATGTATTCTTTTTAATGGCTGAGTAATACTCCATTGTGTATATGTACCACAGCTTTCTTATCCATTCATCTGCTGATGGACATCTAGGTTGTTTCCATGTCCTGGCTATTATAAACAGTGCTGCAATGAACATTGGGGTACATGTGTCTCTTTCTATTCTGGTTTCCTCGGTGTGTATGCCCAGCAGTGGGATTGCTGGGTCATAAGGCAGTTCTATTTGCAA
This sequence comes from Oreotragus oreotragus, assembly GCA_006410675.1. NCBI lineage: Eukaryota > Metazoa > Chordata > Mammalia > Artiodactyla > Bovidae > Oreotragus > Oreotragus oreotragus. The sequence continues at coordinate 68,140 of SJYX01006189.1, forward strand.
TTTCTTAAGGAATCTCCACACTGTTCTCCATAGTGGCTGTACTAGTTTGCATTCCCACCAACAGTGTAAGAGGGTTCCCTTTTCTCCACACCCTCTCCAGCATTTATTGCTTGCAGACTTTTGGATCGCAGCCATTCTGACTGGTGTGAAGTGGTATCTCATTGTGGTCTTGATTTGCATTTCTCTGATAATGAGTGACGTTGAGCATCTTTTCATGTGTTTGTTAGCCATCCGTACATCTTCTTTAGAGAAGTTTAGTGTGTTTTTTATTGGTTAGACCTAGAAATTTGTCTGTTCTACAGATCAGGGACTTTAGTTGGATGTCTAGTGATCAGCAAATTCCTGTGGGTCATATTACTCTGAAGCGATTTGGGTCCCCCTACCCTTGAGTGTCCCCATGCCCTCCCAGGCACTGAAAGTTAAGTATCACTATTTGTCCTCTGATAATCCAGGTTCCCATTATCTCCATTTAAATCAGGGAGCTCCTTTCAACTGCAGGGTTTTTCACAGCACCTCTGGTTACAGAGAAGAGCCACTGTGGTACTTTTCAAAGATGGTGGTGTTGCCTTCACCAACAATTCTCCAGAAGCCGTGGTGGAGGCCCCGCTCAGGTTCATCATTACGAGAGATGAGCTGTCTATATATGAACATTTACTTTAGTGTTTCCTTCTCCTAGATTCTTTGGACTTTTTCCTTTACAAATATCAGGGGATTTCCTTCTCATTTTTATTTAGCTGAGACCAGAAGTCAATCAATTTATATAGAAGGTACATTGAAACCAGAGTCACTGGGACGTGCACTCAAATCAACAGATTTAGGTTTATTTATATACATACTTTTCAGTTTAAATTAGCAAGACCTTGCAATTCTTTCTCTCCTTGGGGTTGACTTTGTAATTGGCTTTCTGTGGGTGTCTGGATCTGACTCCAGTATAAAGAGTGAGAGTAGTCAAGAGTTGGTGGATGAAGTGTGGCAAGGAGATTGACTGCTCTTTCCAAGGTAACTGCCTCAGGTGAGATCAGAATAGGGTCTTCAACCAAGGCAGGAACAGCCTAATTAATATAAGGGAAGAGGCTTTGGTTCTGCTATCAAGAGGGGGTTGGGGACTTGATTTCCTAGGAATTATCCAGATGCTCCTTTATGGTTTTATTTCTACACCCAGATTCCCACTCTTTCCTGATGGTAACTATCTCTCCCACATGAAATCCGGTGAGGCTGGTAACTCAATTGACTTTATCATTTGGCAACTTGTAGAAAAGATTTTAAGTCTGCTTTTTAGGGATTCAACTGATAAAGAATACTTTTAGCTCTGTCATTGAAAGAATACAGGTTGTGAACTGAGAATTTAGGACTCTGAGTGTGTCACTGTTTCCCTTTAAGTGGTCCAGTGTTAAGCTTATCCTTGAGTTCATTCTTTGAATACATCTTGCTCTTCATGTTATTTTTTGACCATGGCCACTCAGTTTCTAAAAGCCTTCTCTTCAGTGATATTTCACTTCAGGTGACCATATATGGTAATTTCCCCAGCTGTTTTCCGTGTATTCCAAGGGCTTCCAAACTGTACATTAAAGCTGTTGAATCTCAGCCTTCCAAACCAGGCCAGATAGCCAATCTCAGATTCTCCTCATTTCTTCAAAGACTGTTGTTTGCAGTTCTGCTTTGGGTGATCTTGACTCTGTCCTTTTTCCTCCTGGTCTATCTTCTGCTTCCTTTAAATTTGAGGAAATTTCACTTTGGGGGGTATTGAGTTTTAGGGTATTGAGCGTGACTCTTTTCAGAGATGAAAGGGTGCTACAGTAATGAGGGACAAGCATATAGCTTTAAAAGAAAAGTTTGGGTTCTCTGTCATGGTGACTTTTCCTTGATCTCTAGGCTATCTTAGAACTGCTCTTTGGGTTGGGAGGGACGATTCAACCCCAAGTATACTTTTCATGTGGGATTGGAACACTCTCAACACTTCCANATATAGCTTTAAAAGAAAAGTTTGGGTTCTCTGTCATGGTGACTTTTCCTTGATCTCTAGGCTATCTTAGAACTGCTCTTTGGGTTGGGAGGGACGATTCAACCCCAAGTATACTTTTCATGTGGGATTGGAACACTCTCAACACTTCCATCTCATATGCACATGGAGCTTTACAGAGTACAGACTTGTCTCGCCTTGCTTCATCCCAGTTTCTCAGCCACCTGTGAGATGTGCTTACCTTTGAAGTTGAGAAAAGAAATACAGAGACTTTCCCAGGGTTCCTAGGGTTGGCCAGTTGGATTCCCAGCTGGGCCAAGACTGCAATCCCAAAGTCTCCACACTGACCTTCCCTTCAGGTCCTGCCCTACCATTCCTCAGCCTAGGAAAGACTACACATGGAGGTCCACATGCTTCTATCTAAATGGTAATAAGCAGTAATCTCCTATCTTAAGTTTGGAGTTTCCAGAAGCAAAGGCTGAGACTGAATTTGGCCTGTTGGGTATTTATTTGTTCAGTTATTCAGTCGTGTCTGACTTTTTGTGACCCCATGGACAGCAGCATGCCAGACTTACTAACTATCTTCCAGAGTTTACTCAGACTTATGTCCATTGATTCGANTCCTGAAAATGTTTCATCATCACTTAATACCCTAATCTTTCTTCTTTCCTTGTTAGTCAGAGCCTAGGACAGGCATAACAAAAGGTGCCAGGTCTCTAAAGTAGCAGGATGCAAACTGGCACTGAATCCCTGCTGCCATATTCTGTTAGCCAAGGCAAGTCACAGGTGAGCCCAAATTCTGCACGGGAGAAGCAGCATGCATGTTCGTGACCGTCTTTGCAAACACTTTTTTTTTTTTCACACTCTATTCTCTGGCCACAGCTTATGTCTTTCTTAGGTGTAAAATATACTCACATCTCTCTTAAGACCTGCTAAACTCTTATCGAATTATTTCCTATGTTCAAAGTCCAATATATTGGGATCTGTATTAAGTCCTGATATGGATCTTTCCATAGGAACAAGAGACTAAGTGAAAAGTGAGAGGCCATTGGGAATAGAAACAATGACTCTCAGCACCAAAGCCTCAGGTGTATGAGTGAGGCCATCCTGGATCCTTCAGTGTTAGCTGAGCATTCTTAGCTGATATCATGTACACGTAATAGAAAGGAGCCACCCTGACTGATTTCTGCTTGAATTTTGACTGACAGAATCGTGAGAAATAAAACTGATTTTTTAAACCACTGTATTTTTAGATGCTTTATTATATACCAATAGCTCACTGAAAGAATAATCCACCTAGACTTTATCTTCACTTATTTTTTGTTTCTTCTACCATCCTGGATTTTGGCTTAGTTTCACATTCTGACTTAGAGTAGGATCTGAAATTGAATTTCCATTCCCCTGTCCTATCCTTCTATAGCTTGTTAGCCTCCAATTCCTTATTCTTTGTATGAGTCAATGTGACCAAAATCCACAATGTCTCATATTCAAGTCCTTCTCTGTGATAAGAAGGATAGAACAAGTCATTGGATTTTTGATTAGGAGCTCATTTAAATATAAACTTCAGGACATCAATTTCATGACAAATAAGGGAACAAGAGCCAGGCTGTAGGAGCTAAGGATTGGTGAGAAAATAAAGGCAGCCTGTGTAAATTTTATAAAGTTTGAGAACAAAGAGAATATGAAATAGCTTAAGGGAGAAAGAGTGAGTCTAAAAGAAAAAAAAACTAATATAAGTTACATAAATAAAATGTATACATTTGTATATTTATGCCTCTGTACCTTTACCTGGATGCAGAGATTTGAAGATTTGAAGTGGTTCTGAGAAGATTTAGGAAATGTGAACCTAAGATGTCCAAAAACCTGTGTAAATTTTATAAAGTTTGAGAACAAAAGGAATATGAAATAGCTTAAGGGAGAAAGAGTGAGTCTAAAAGAAAAAAAAAAACTAATATAAGTTATATAAATAAAATGTATACATTTGTATGTTTATGCCTCTGTACCTTTACCCGGATGCAGAGATTTGAAGATTTGAAGTGGTTCTGAGAAGATTTAGGAAATGTGAATCTAAGATGTCCAAAAAAGCCATAAAATTACCAAGAATGATGACTGAGGAGTGAGTGAAGAGCCAAGTTATGAGTTAAGTACAAGTTCCTCATGAAAATGATTGAAACTAACCATCCATATATCATACTAAAATTAGATTAAGAAAATCACATCAAATTTAGTGGAAAATAATTGTGATTAAAAAGCCATACAATTACCAAGAATGATGACTGAGGAGTGAGTGAAGAGCCAAGTTATGAGTTAAGTACAAGTTCCTCATGAAAATGATTGAAACTAACCATCCATATATCATACTAAAATTAGATTAAGAAAATCACATCAAATTTAGTGGAAAATAATTGTGATTTGGCAGCTTCTCTATGTTCAAATAAGATTATGCTGAAGTCAGGAAATCAAGAGAAGAGGAAAAAGATGAAAAATTTGATAGGAGACTGTGAGGCAAAGCTGGTATATAAAGTGGCTGTGAGTTTATATTTGCTGATATCACTGCTCTAACAAGTGCTTTAGTTGGATATTTCCAAGCATTATCATCTGGCAGAAATCAAAAGTAAATGTGCCCAAACTTACCACCACATACTCTAAAAGAGAAGGGATTTAAAGAGACAGTTATAGATTTGGTATCTCCAAATTTGAAGGAAACACCTGCTACACTGAGTTGCATCTAGAATATTGTACAAAAAATAGATTTTTTTCATGAACATTAAACATGACTTCATGGGATGGAAAACCATAATATTATACATCCACTTTCCATCTCAATGACAAATTGCTTTCTAAATAACACACGGTACTGTCATCGTTCTGCATGTATTAATAACAAGAAAGAAATTCAAGAGACAGAAACCCCAAGTTGCTACAAAATGGTGACACGAAGGGCTGAACCATCAGTATAAAAATGGCAGCAACAACTTTATCATGAAAGCCAATTTGAGGGTAGAAAGTTAATATATATGATAATTCTACCAAATAGTTTGTCATTACCTAGTCCAGGCTGCCAATTTTCTGTTTCTAATAACACTTTTCTTATTCCCTCCTCCATCCATATAGTTTAAGTTTTGTTCCATCAACACCCCATTTCTAGGTACCAGTTTTTGTATTCTTTATGGTAATGCTGCATAACAAACAACCTATATTACTTATTATTCATATTACATCTTTGTTTTTGGTCAGCTGTGGCTCTGTGCCTCCTGGCTACCAGTAGACTGAGGATTAACTCTATGCATCTTCTTAGTTTGGATATTTGTCTGAAAGGTCCTCCTCTATCTGCACATGCTGGTCTTTCATGGCAGAAAACAGGAGTAGAAAACCATGCTGAATCAAGCAGTCACACTTAAAGCTTCAACTCAGAACTGGTACACTGCTACTTCCATTTACAGCCCATCATTGAAAGGTATATCAATATCACATGGTCATCCTCAAAATCAAGTAGATGGGGAGAACCACTCCTTTCATAGGATATACCTCACAAGATGATAGGTGGGGATGTAATTCTCCTTTACAAGGAGGGAGCAAAGAGTTGGAAACACTTATCCAATCTACCACAGTATCTTTTGTCATTTCAAAATATTTCCTTAGTGCAGAGGGACTTTACTCATTAATGAATTCAACAAATACTGATTGAGCACTAATTGTATGCTTGTTGTAAGTGATTGGATATTGTATTTTCTCTCTTATATTGTAGTCAATGCTTAAAAAACAGAATATTAAAATCTATACTTTTGGGGTTTTTGTCTATCCAGATATTAGCTTTAGTGGTAATTTTCTCTTCATTGCTGGACTGGACTGCTCTTTTGTTTTAAAATAACATCACCACTGGCTCAGCAATGTTGTTTATGAACATTAAGAAGTAGAAGCTGTGTCAGATTGTAAATACATAGGTTTACATGTGTGAATTCTCTAAGATACTTCCAGATGATGTTTTATAAAAATGCTAAGTATAAACTGGGAGATGAAATAATGCCCACTTAGTGAAAACATTTGCTTTTGGCAACAACACACAAGAAAAGAAAGGAAAGGAAGAAGGAAGAAGAGAAAGAAAAGACACCCTCTGTAAAGGCAGGGACCCAGTATGTAGAGAAGACAGGAATCTATGGACTTGACTTTTCAAGTCCCTTCCTGAGCCATACATACGTTATTTCATAATTTATTCAATAATTATTCAGCTCCTACTAAGTGTCATGTTTTGCTATAGGTGCTAGGAATACAGCAGCAAACAAACAGACAAATATTCTTGATTTCTTGGAGCTGACATTTTAGTGGGAGAGATGATAAATTAATCAAGAATCTATGGACTTGACTTTTCATGTCCCTTCCTGAGCCATACATACGTTATTTCATAATTTATTCAATAATTATTCAGCTCCTACTAAGTGTCATGTTTTGCTATAGGTGCTAGGAATACAGCAGCAAACAAACAGACAAATATTCTTGATTTCTTGGAGCTGACATTTTAGTGGGAGAGATGATAAATTAATCATTAAGTAAAAAAATAGGATGTCAGATGTTGCAGCAATTAGAAAATTAAATAATGTCACAGTTAAAATGGGTATTATGAGAAGAGTTTAATAAAGGTAAATAATTAACAATATGATTAATTGATAATTAACTCAGTAAAGAATTTAATAAATGTTATTAATTAACCTCATAAAGCAGGTGTAAAAGAATAAGAGACACTCTGTGCTCTGAAGCTAGCAACACGATGGAGCTCCAAACTGCCTGAGGCTTAAAAGATGGATGAAGAGATGAGATCATCAGCACCCAGAGGGGGAAGCCGAATGGAGGGGACCACCTGGCAGGAGGGCAGGTCTTTATATAGGGAAGCAGCTGAACCATAGGACTTGGCAGAAATCGAGCTAGGAGAATAAATCTCTAACCCTCTCTCATCACCTCTCAAACGTCCTGCTACTGCCACCCTTTGGTCAAACCCAAAAGGGAGCCACAGGACAAGTGAGCCTGCTGATCCAGTCCATCAGGTCGGCCTCCCTGAACACAAAGCAGGGCAGAGAAGTTTGGAGAATGGGTGTGGGCATGGCCTGGAGGACATCTGGGGCAGATAAGGATACATTCTGTGGAGAAACTTACAAAGCAGGAAAGGGGAAACAGGGGAAAACAGATAGGGGGGTTTGGAATTTTTAAACAGGATGATCAGAAAAGGTCTCAACAAGATTGTGGCATTAAACCAAGGATTCTGAGGAGTTAGGGGAGCAAGACATGTGGGAATGTGAAGGAAGTGTATTCAGGCCAGGGGAAAGCAGATGCAAAGTCTCAGAGGCAAAGCTAGAATGGAGCCCAACCACAACAGCTTGAGGGAATGAGAGCAGTAGGTGAACTGCCCAGGTGGAGCAGCTTCACCCGTCCCTCCCTCCAGTCTGGACTCTGAGAGGGCGTCTCACGTGCTGCTCTGCTTCTGGGAGAGCCTGCAGGAGCTGCCGAGGGTGTGTTTGTGGGCAGTTGGTGGGGGTGGTGGTGGGGTTCATCTTTTGAGCCACAACCCTGAAGTAAAGATTCTGTGTTCTTTCCCTTTGTCTGCCTTTTCGATTCTTCTTGGTAAATGGAGGCAGACTAAGCATTCTGTACTCTTTTTTTTTCCTCTCTCTTTTTCTTTTTT
>SJYX01006189.1:85485-103962 GCA_006410675.1 Oreotragus oreotragus
ATGTGTATAAGAGACAGGCCTGGCTTGGAGAATTTTGATCATTACTTTACTAGCATGTGAGATGAGTGCAATTGTGTGGTAGTTTGAGCATTCTTTGGCATTGCCTTTCTTTGGGATTGGAATGAAAGCTGACCTTTTCCAGTCCTGTGGCCACTGCTGAGTTTTCCAAATTTGCTGGTATATTGAGTGCAGCACTTTCACAGCATCATCTTTCAGGATTTGAAACAGCTCAACTGGAATGCCATCACCTCCACTAGTTTTGTTTGTAGTGATGCTTTCTAAATTGTCTTAAAGAAACCATAAAGCTGGTACACAGCTTTACACATTTGTAATTCATAATAGAATGATAGATTCCATCCAAGGTGTCTAGGTAAAATAATTATATGCTTTATAATAGATAACTGGGGCTTCCCAGGTGATGCTAGTGGTAAAGAATCTGCCTGCTAATACAGGAGATGAGAGAGACCTGGGTTTGATCCCTAGATTGGGAAGATCCCCTGGGGGAGAAAATGGCACCACATGCCAGTGTTCTTGCCTGGAAAATTCCATGGACAGAGGAGCCTGGTAGGTTACAGTCCGTGGGGCCGTGAAGAGAGTTGGACATGACTGAGTGGCTGTGCACACATCCAGCACAATATGTAATTATATATTAACAAACCTTTCAATACAGATAACTGACAATTTAAATCTTTACTAGAAAGAATCCTTGCATCTGAGACTCTAGACTTCCATAACCCAGTTATGTAAGAGTTAATATTCCTAGGGTTTAAAATGGGAAAAGAAAAACATTTGTCTTATATTTCTAATGAAAGAGAGCAAGTGACTTCTGCTTGATAGAGACTTAATTTCCTCAGGGGATGAGGATGCCAGTTAATGTCCTGAACATGGTTAAACAATAATACAGCTAGCATCCTTGCCTGTTTAACCACACCCTGTTAAGCACTTCAAATAAATCATTGCTTTCAATACTCATGGCAACTAAATTGATTTTTCATTCTAAAACAACTTTAGCTAAGGATCCTTTTGTTTTTGCCTTGAAAGGCAGTGCAATGAACAAGAGTGCTCAGGACAAAGGGCTTCCATAAAAGGTGGTTCATTGTAATTTTTTTATACACTTAGAGGAAACTTAAAGCTGAGAAGAGAGAAAAGGAAGAGGAAGCTTATGGAACTCCTTTCCGGCTCTTAGATGATTTTGTGATGCGAAAGAGGAAACAGACAAGCCCTAGGGCTTGAGATTGTGTGTTGGTGAACCTGCTCTACTTTGAGAATGATTTGCTCAAGTTTTTAAACATTCTTATTTATATGTGTCTGGCAAGTAGAGTGATCTACTCTGGGTCCCATTTGTATGGCTCTCCACCCTGGGTGGAATTCCTATCCTCCCCGTCTATGAGACCTGCCCACCCATTTGCTCTGCACTCTGGCCTCTGCCTTAACAGATGGTTCTTATTTAGTATAGCGTGTGTGTGTGTGTGTGCAGTTGTTCAGTTAAGTCCAACTCTTTGCAACCCTATGGACCATAGCCTTGTTTCCCAGCAAGAATCCTGAGGTGGGTTGCAATTTCTTCCTTCAGGGGATCTTCCTGACCCAGATATTGAATCCGTGCCTGCTGTGTCTCCTGCACTGGTACGCGGATTCTTTACCACTGAGCCACCTGGGAAGCCCATATATATATATACACGTTTTTTTCTCTCTAGGCTACCCAGCAAGAATCCTGAAGTGGGTTGCAATTTCTTCCTTCAGGGGATCTTCCTGACCCAGATATTGAATCCGTGCCTGCTGTGTCTCCTGCACTGGTACGCGGATTCTTTACCACTGAGCCACCTGGGAAGCCCATATATATATATACACGTTTTTTTCTCTCTAGGCTCTCCCTCACCCCAACCTCTAACTAACATTTTAGACTAGTGCTTTTCTTTGTCATAGTTGTATTAAGTGGTTTAGAGAAGTGAATAAACCTCCAACAGAAAAAAAAACAAACCAAACTATTCCCTCCAAAGAAATTATACATGCATGTATGCATACCCTGTCCGTGTGTGTATTCCCCAAAGGGAAAAAAAAAACCTTCACATTTTATGGATTAGGAAACGGGAACTTGAGGTTAAGTGCATTACTCAGGCACACAGCAGACAGGAAGGGACTTGGGATTTCAATCCAAGTAGAGTAGGCCTCTGATAAAGAATATTATCCTAATGGTTTAGACAATAAACAATTTACTAACTATGAAGTATTGGGTGAAACACACGAGGAATAGTACATGGAATAAACATATTCCTAGAGAAGTCGCTACTTTGTATTTAGAAGTCAAACTCTCATTCTTTAGAATATATTTTGGATCCTTAAAACCAATCAAGTGAGTTAAATCTATAAACTTATTGCCAGGAAGTAAGTGTTTGGGGATAAGCGATGCCTAATTGGGTGTTTAACAATTTCTCAACAAACTCTGAAAATAAAAATAATGTGTCACATGCTATACACTACTTGTCAAATTCTTCACATCACTGTGGGAATATTTTTACTCTGTGATTCCTAGAAATATCCACTCACATATTTTACTGGCAGCTACAAATGATAACACATCTGGAACAGTTTTAAGAATTTTCTTAAGGGAAATGACTTTTAAAATGCACATGCTTTTTGACTAAAATCAAAGCATAAGCCTCAAATATTTGGCTTTTAATTTTAGATTTTATTAATACCTCTAGGAATTAGGCAAGTTTAGGTAGGTTACTCTGATAAGAAACTAATTTTCTAGTAATAGAGGCAGAAATCAACAGAGGGTTCTTTCTCTCTGCTTTAATGAGTATGTCTTTACACAGGATCACCAGCTCACAAGGCATGGATAAAACAAGTAGGCTTTGTGGCTTCAGCTAATCTTTCTGAGAACCAGTGGAGAAGGAAGATAAAGTACTAGTTACAAAGGGGAGAAGTGGGCTTTGTTTCTTTCCACAGAGGGAGAATTTAGCTAATGCTAATGTGGAAGAAGAGGGTTGGATCTCTTTGGAAACTGTGAGTCTCTAAAAGAAAGTGAGATTTCACATGCTAGCAAAGTAAAGCTCAAAATTCTTCAAGCTAGGTTTCAACAGTATATGAATCGAGAACTTCCAAATGTTCAAGCTGGATTTAGAAAAGGCAGAGGAACCAGAGATCAAATTGCCAACATCCGTTGGCATCATAGAAAAAGCAACAGAATTCTGGAAAATATCTACTTCTTCTTCATTGACTATGCTAAAGCCTTTGACTATGTGGGTCACAACAAACTGTGGAAAATTCTTCAAGAGATGGGAATACCAGACCACCTGACCTGCCTCCTAGGAAATCTGTATGCAGGTCAAGAGGCAACAGTTAGAACTGGACATAGAACAACGAACTGGCTCAAAATCAGGAAAGGAGTACGTCAAGGCTGTATATTGTCACCTTGTTTATTTAACTTATATGCAGAGTATATCATGCAAAATGCCAGGCTGGATGAAGCACAAGCTGGAATCAAGATTGCCGGGAGAAATATCAACCTCAGCTATGCAGATAACTCTACCCTTATGACAGAAAGTGAAGAGGAACTAAAGAGCATCTTGATGAAAGTGAAAGAGGAGAGTGAAACACCTGGCTTAAAACTCAACATTCAGAAAACAAAGATCAAGGTATCTAGTACCATTCAGTTCAGTTCAGTTACTCAGTCGTGTCCAACTCTTTGCGACCCCATGAATTGCAGCACACCAGGCCTCTCTATCCATCACCAGCTCCCGGAGTTCACTCAAACTCATGTCCATCGAGTCGGTGATGCCATCCAGCCATCTCATCCTCTGTTGTCCCCTTCTTCTCCTTCCCCCAATCCCTTCCAATTACCTCACGGCAAATAGATGGGGAAACAATGGAAACAGTGACAAACTTTATTTTCTTGGGCTCCAAGATCACTGCAGATGGTGACTGCAGCCATGAAATTAAAAGACACTTGCTCCTTGGAAAAAAAGCTATGAAAAACCTAGACAGCATATTAAAAAGCAGAGAAATTACTTTGCCAACAAAGGTCTGTCTAGTCAAAGGTACGGTTTATCCAGTAGTCATGTATGGGTGTGAGAGTTGGACTGTGAAGAAGGCTGAGTGCTGAAGAATTGATGCTTTTGAACTGTGGTGTTGGAGAAGACTCTTGAGAGTCCCTTGAACTGCAAGGAGATCCAACCAGTCCATCCTAGAGGAAATCAGTCCTGAATATTCATTGGAAGGACTGATGCTGAAGCTGAAGCTCCAATACTTTGGCCACCTGATGTGAAGAACCAACTCATTGGAAAAGACCCTAATGCTGGGAAAGATTGAAGGCAGGAGGAGAAGGGGATGACAAAGGATGAGATGGTTGGATCATATCACCAAATCGATGGACATGAGTTTGAGCAAGCTCCAGGAGTTGGTGATGGACAGGGAAGCCTGGTGTGCTGCAGTCCATGGGGTAGTGAAAAGTCTGACACAATTGAGCCACTGAAGTGAACTGAACTAGAGGGAGACTTTAGCTAATGCTGATGTGGAAGAAGAGGGTTGACTCTCTTTGTAAACTGTGAGTCTCTACAGGAAAGTGGGATTTCCTAGCTGGCTTGGGAGTGTGACTTCTGCGAATGATTTGAGAAACAATGAGTGTTAGTTCAGATATAATGTAATGTGAGCTCTGCTATCTTAGTCTCACTTTTGTGGTAGCTGCTGCTGCTGCTAAGTCGCTTCAGTCATGTCCAACTCTGTGCGACCCCATAGACAGCAGCTCATCAGGCTCCCCTATCCCTGGGATTCTCCAGGCAAGAACACTGGTGTGGGTTGCCATTTCCTTCTTCAATGCATGAAAGTGAAAAGTGAAAGTGAAATCGCTCAGTCACGTCTGACCCTCAGTAACCCCATGGACTGCAGCCCACCAGGCTCCTCTGTCCATGGAATTTTCCAGGCAAGAGTACTGGAGTGGGGTGTCATTGCCTACCAGGGAGGTATTCTTTTTTTGAGGGACTTGTCAGTAAATATAATTTCTGACACATATTCAGACTATTCAGACATCTGAGACCTTGGCTACTCAAGCACAGTAACAAATTTTTAAAAAATATGCAATGAAAGGCAATCACACTCTTACAGCTCAGATATAGAATAGGTGCCTAAATTAAAACAGCTACACTATTAATTAAAATTTCAGTCAGCTTGTCATCTGAGTACTTGTATATGATGACCAGGGAAGTAATGGCTAAGCACAGATTATCATTTGTTTTAGGAAGATGCTGTCAGACTTCTTACAAGATGTCTCCAAGAATGCCTACCAAAACACAGCTTTGCATTACAAATAATAAAGTTATTTCACCTTATTCTGTTTACTTTACCCGTCCACTCTCTTCTTCCCTATAGCTGTTTCCTCTTACATTCAGTTGTTTACAAATTTTTATTTTACACTTAAGGAATTGTTGTATTTTGCCTATATAATTTTTTGTTTGTTATGTGTTTCTCATCATTATGTCATGAACACTTTCCATACTGGTATAGTCTTTAAAAATAACTTACTGAGCTGTAATTCACATACTATAAAATTTCTCTTTTAAAGGGTTCAACTCAATGATTTCATATTCGCAAGGCAGTACATTATCATTATCACTATCTAATTCGAGAAGTTTTCATCCCTTCATAGAAATCTCATCTACTTATTAACAATAATTCCTTATTTCTTTTTTTAGTCCCTGGAAACCACTGATCTATTTTCTTTCTCAATGAATTTCCCTTATCTGGATATTTTATGTAAGTGGAATTATTTTGTGTCTGGTTTCTTTTGTTTAGGATAGCATTTTTAAGGTTCATCCACATTACATTATGAATCAGTACTTCATATTGATGGCTTAATATTATTCCATTGTATGGCATAGTCTTTTTAAATACTATTTTTACTGACTGTGTAACACTGGATGATAAAAATATCATTATTAATATTGTTCTATGGAAATTTTAATTGTTTCTTTTTTTTTCTATTGCAGATAATGCTGGGAAGACTTATTTGTATGCAGTTTCCCCTCTTAACATTTAGAATTGTTTTTAAAATATGCATCCCAAAATGCAAATCCTGGGTAAAATATTAAGACTTAATTCAAGTTGCTTTTAAATGAGTTTTGCAAACTTAAGCTCCCCAGGGCAAAATATGAGAACACCTATTGCACCTTATCCTTGTAAACATTGGCTACTATAATTTGATCAAAACCTCTTTAACTGATAAGATTGAATATTTTTACATGTTCTTAAAATTTACTCTTTATGAATTGCCTTTTATCTGTAGGGAATCTTCTGTGGGTTTGGTTTTTGTAATTTGTATAAAACCCTAACTCTTGTTAGTTATGTTAATTAAATGTATTCTTATCTTACAATTACTTTATAATTCAGGTTTTTATTTGATTATAGCAAGAATATTTCTGTATTTTGATTTTTAGACATTTGTTTTGCTCAGAAAGTTCTTTTTTCCCTCAGAGGTTTGTTATATTTAACTAAGTATTTTGGAAATTGATTTCTGTGACTAAAATGAAGGATTAAATAAATTGTTTTTAAAGTTCTTGGTCAATTATCTATACATCATTTATTGGATAAACCTCAACCTTGTTGATTAGTGATATTTCCTTCATCATTTGTTAAGATCTTATACAATTGGGTTATCTGTTCTGTTGCATTGTTCTATATGTCTGTTTTTGGGACAAAACTATTGTTGTAATTACTGCAACCTTACTTTTTAAAAATATTTAATAGTATTACTACTTAATCATTTTTAGTTTTTAAAAGTGAAATTTGCTATCATTGTTTTCTCTACTATACTTATATTCATCTTTCAAGTGAATTTTGGAATAATTTTTACAAGCTCTCATTTGCATAGATAGAATTTCATTAAATCTACTCTTTATTTTGGAATAAAGCTTGGAAATGTTTAATTCTTCTACCTAGGGACATGATATTCTTTTCCATTAATTTAATTAAAAATAAATTATTAGGAATTCATCATTTTCTTTACTTCTGATCTCTAGTCCTATAATTTATTTCAGTGTTAGTCACTGAAACATTTAAGGGTGGATAAAAGCTGGAGAGACATTATCTCTCTTTTCTCATCCCAAGTCTATCATGAAAAGAATTTACTTAGATCCTTACCTGACAAGATTAAACAACAGAAATTCTCTACTCAAGAAACATGATAGAGATTAGTGGTATTTCTTCCTTATGAAATGTTGTATTCAATAAAATACTTACTGAACGTCTGTTTTGTGGATAGCACTGCTGTTGCTGCTGCTAAGTTGCTTCAGTCGTGTCCGACTCTGTGTGACCCCATAGACGGCAGCCCACCAGGCTCCCCCATCCCTGGGATTCTCCAGGCAAGAACACTTGAGTGGGTTGCCATTTCCTTCTCCAATGCAAGAAAGTGAAAAGTGAAAGTGAAGTCGCTCAGTTGTGTCTGACTCCTAGCTCAGTGTTAAGTTATATGGAGAAAACACTGAAGGTGTCTACCCTCAAGAAGCTTACACAGGAGATGGGACTTAACATACATGGAAAACTTGATAATGGAAAGACAGCACTGAAAAGCTCATACAACAGTAAGTAATTAATGAGAGACAGAGAGAGAGAGAGAGATTAAGAGATTTCCACAGGTATATGTGGCCTGGCCTGGAAGACGTTTTGGAGACAGTGGATTTGATTTGAGACTTAAATAAGAGTAAAATAAGAAAGGGAAGAAAACTGTAAGGAGGATATTCTCCAGAGAAAAAATTACAAAAAGTCATAGAATGATGGAATATATCTAGCATTTTCTGGAAGGGAGAAGTGAAAGATATGAATGTAAAGTCAAATTGTGGAGGATTAGTAGGCCAGGCTAAACAGTCTTTTGGACTCTATGGGAGAGGGTGAGGGTGGGATGATTTGGGAGAATGGCATTGAAACATGTGTATTATTCTTTGTGAAAATCGCCAGTCCAGGTTTGATGCATGGTACAGGATGCTCAGGGCTGGTGCACTGGGATGACCCTGAGGGATGGGATGGGGAGGAAGGTGGGAGGGGTTTCAGGATGGGGAACACATGTACACCCGTGGTGGATTCCTGTCAATGTATGGCAAAACCACTACAATATTGTAAAGTAATTAGCCTCCAATAGAAATAAATACATTTATATTAAAAAAAGAAAAACAAAACAAATAAAACAAATAAATAAAAAGCATAAAATTTATTCTAAAAGTAATTGGAAACCACTGAAGATTTTTGAGAAGTGCAGGACATGGTAGAATTTTTAATGAAAATTAAAAGCAGGGAGATACTTTAGGAGGCTTTAGTAATAATCCTGGAATAAAAGTGTGCCTTATAAGGAAGGTAATATAAAAACAGAAAGTAGAATCACTTTGAAGAGATGCATACAGGCTTTTATTACATAGAATGATAAATAAAATAAAGACAAATGTCTTTCAGAGGTCAAGACTAGGGAACAGTGAATATTTCATTATTGACAGAATTACTGATGTCAGGAGAGCAACTCAATTTTGGGGAGATAAATTCAGATTTGAGACATATTTGGTTGAGGTTGTAGTAGAACACACGTTTTCTTAGATTATTATAAGTTACTTTTGTACATCTAGTAAACATTTGCATTTATGGAGAGAATTTACTCTCTAAAGGAGTCTTTGATGAACACTTTCTTTAAAAAATACATTTTAATGTAAGTCATACACCCTTTATTTTATACATTTTGGTTTTCCTTTTTTGGGTTTTTGAAAACAGCATCCACTTGTTGTGTTGAGTGCTGTCTTTGCACAAGGCCAACAGTCATTCACGCCCCAATAGTGGTTCTCAAACTTGGCTCTCTTTTGGACCCACCTGAGGAGTTAAAAAAAAAACTGATGCCTGGGCCTCACTCCCAGGAGTTGTGCTTTAATTGGTCTGGAATGTACGCTGAGATTTGGGATTTTTTATAGTTCCCCAGGTGATAATAATGTGCAGCAAAATTTAAAATCACTAATTCATAGCTAACCACCTTGGAAAACAAAAAAAACATTTTCCTGTGGGCTAAAGTCTAAAAGTAATCAAAATGATCTTAATGAGCATTAGAAGAAAGTTTAAGATAAATGACTTTTATCTTAAAATGTCTTTATTATTATTTTTTAATTTATTTATTTTAATTGGAGGCTAATTACTTTACAATATTGTAGTGGTTTTACCATACATTGACATGAATCAGCCATGGGTGTACATGTGTTCCCCATCCTGAACCTCCTCCCACCTCCCTCCCCATCCCATCCCTCAGGGTCATCCCAGTGCACCAGCCCTGAGCACCCTCTCATGCATCGAACCTGGACTGGTGATTTTCACAAATGATAATATACATGTTTCAATGCTATTCTCCCAAATCATCCCACCCTCACCCTCTCCCACAGAGTCCAAAAGACTGTTCTATACATCTATGTCTCTTTTGCTGTCTCTCATATAGGGTCATCGTTACCATCTTTCTAAATTTCATATATATGCATTAGTATACTGTATTGGTGTTTTTCTTTCTTACTTACTTCACTCTGTATAACTGGCTCCAGTTTCATGTCTTAAAAAAGCCTCTGTTTAATTCCCTGTTTGCTCATTTTCCAAAGGACTTGTAATTAGGGAGGAACACTGAACATTTTGAGGCAGCCTATATTTCAAAGGATTTAAGAGGCAAAGGATGTTAAGTTTTCCATATTCCCAGTATCTTGGTAGTGGTCATGGGAATGAAATGAGGATAAAGTGTTACAAAAAGTGATGGACTTCTGTAGATAAGTACCATCCCTGAAGGCAGTCCATCCCTGGGAGCATGCTTTCTTTGGCCTGCTAACATCCTCACACCCCCCACCTGTTCAGGAGCTCAAACATAATATGCAATCATATTGGGTTGGTAATTCTACTACTCAGACACTTAAGAGTTTTCTGAGCTGCATTCCTTTCCCTTTCCCTTTTTTTTTAAATTTTACTTCATTTTACTTTACAGTACTGTATTGGTTTTGCCATACATCAACATGAATCTGCCACGGGTGTACACATGTTTCCAATCCTGAACCCCCCTCCCACCTCCCTCTCCATACCATCTCTCTGGGTCATCCCAGCGCACCAGCCCCAAGCATCCTGTATCCTGCATCGAACCTAGACTGGTGATTTGTTTCTTATATGTTATTATACATATTTCAGTGCCATTCTCCCAAATCATCCCACCCTCTCTCTCCTTCTCCTGCAGAGTCCAAAAGACTGTTCTATACATCTGTGTCTCTTTTGCTGTCTCGCATACAGGGTTATCATTACCATCTTTCTAAATTCCATATATATGCATTAGTATACTGTATTGGTATTTTAATGAATGGGCTTCCTTCATGGCTCAGATGGTAAGGAATCTGCCTGCAAACGCAGGAGACCCAAGTTCGATTCCTGGGTCAGGAAGATCCCCTGGAGAAGGAGATGACTATTCACTCCAGTATTCTCTTGCCTAGAGAATTGCATGGACAAAGGAGTCTGGCAGGCTATGGGGGTTGCAGAGTTGAACACAACTGAGTGACTAACACTCTTACTCTTTAATGAATAGCTGTTATTGTTGTGGAGTATAAGGTGTCTTTCCCTTCTTCATGAATGAAATACATTAATCATTTTATTAAAATGTAGAAATTTTTATTGATTAGACAGTGTTGGTGACAAGGCTATTTCTTGTTATTTCAGAGATGTTTAATTTCTTCTAAACCAAATGGAATTATCAACAAGTTCCTTTTCACACTAATCAATGGGGAAAAAAAATTTTAAATAAGTCCTAATGCACTAATTAGGTATAAAATCTCTCCCCTGACAACCCCCAACACAAATGGCTCTTGTTTTTAATTTTAACATCATGGAATTGCCTCATCTGCCACTATTTGGAATCTGATCAGGGAGAATGGAATTTGTTTCAAAGGTTATTATTAAAATCATGAGTTTCTAAGATAATAGTTACATGGGTTTCATTTGAAAAAGCAACATACCAATTTCAAGTGTTATACTTTAATTAGCAAAAATAAAATTTTACATAAACCAATTAACAGACACATGAGTATTCTTTCTATGCCTGCATTCTGATGATCTGTGTAAAGTGTGCATAAGATGAGGTATGTTCCATTGCTCACACCCTGAGTTTGGAGATAAGGAATACACACATGAAATGATTAACTATTCAGGACACTGATCAGCAGTAAAGAATAGTTCAGACGTGACTTCCCTGGCAGTCCAGTGGTTAAGAACCCACTTTCCAATGCAGAAAACATGAGCTCAATCTCTGTTTGCAGAACTAAGATTCCGCATGCCTCGGGGCAACTAAGCTTATTTGCCACCACAAAGACTCCACGTGCTACCACTAAGCCCTGGCCCAGCAAAAATAAATAAATAAATATATTTTAAGTCCAGAGATGAAATTGCCAAGCTGGTTGCCTGGAGTAGTTGAGAATGACTTCTTTATTGCATTTTTATCACTATTATTTTACTTTGGCTGCTCTATGTCTTCTCCGCAGCTCCTGGACTGTCTAGTTGCCGCCCATGGGCCTAGCTGCCCTGTGTCATGTGGGATTCTAGTTCCCAGACCAGGGATCAAACCCCTGTCCTTTGCATTGGAAGGTGGACTCCCAACCACTAGACCACCATGGAAGTCCCAAGAAAGACTTTTAAGAGTAAAAGAAATATGAGCTGGAATTTGCTAGAAAATGAAATTTGGAAGAGCATAAGGAAGAGAAGGAACACCCAAAGGGAGAGATGACAGGCCAGACCCAGAAGCGAGAAGGAATTTGGTCAGTGTTTACTAAGTAGAGAAGACCAACATGCCAGGGAAGGGATGGGGGGTTAGGGAAGAAAGGTAGAGCTAGATCACCAGGATAATACCAGTGGGAAACGTCCTAATGTCCTAAAAGAAACTAATAATCATGCTTGTCAATGGGTTCTTTCAGGACAAGAATTGACTTTTGGATTCAGTATCCCCACATCTGGCCCTCAAAACTTGTGCTGAATGAAGGGATAAATTTAAAGCACAATGGAAAATTTAAGTTTAGTCATTTCTTCATGATCATCATTGTCCTCTTCCACCTCCTCCTTTACCTTTTCGACATGTTCTATTTCTAACTACATGGAGGCCAACCTTCCCCACACTTGCATTGTACTGTGTGTGCAAAGTTACTGTTAAGTGAGCCAAGCTCACTCATGTGAGGACTTTGAGTCAAAAGTTTTCTTTTACAATTCTAAAGTGAGTTAATATTTTTCTTCCCTATGACTCATTTCCATGGTAATTTTCATTTTGTCTCATTGTTTTATGGAAAATCTTTGCTCTGAAAACCCTGTTCTGAAATAGATTTTTTTTTTAATTATAAGGTTATTACTTAGAGTTTTAGATTCACAGAGAGCTGAGTGGAAAGTACAGAGTGTCCACATATATCCCCTCCCACACACACTCAAAACTTGCCCCACCATCAGCATCCCACATCTGAGTGGGATATATCTGTTACAACTGATAAGCATTCATTGACATGGCATAAACACCCAGAGCTCACTTTGGGTTCAGTCTTGGTATTGTATGTTCTGTGTTATGAGAAATGAACAATGACGTGTAGTCTTTATTTTGGAACCATACCAAACACTTTCACTGCCCTAAAAAACCCTGGACACCACCAACTCTTTCTTCTCTCCCCAAGCACCTGGCAGCCATTGATCTTTTTTATTGCCTCTATAATTTTGCCGTTTCCAGAATGTCACATTGTTGGAAGCATACAGAATGTAGCCATTTCACTTAGTAATATGCATTTAAGCTTCTTTCATGTCTTTCTGTGGCTTCCTAGTTCATATCTTCTTAACACTAAATAATATCTCATTTTCAGGCTATGCCAAAGTGTATTTATCCATTCACCTTTGAAAACCATTTACTTTCAAGTTTTGATCATTATGAATAAAGCTACTAAAACATGGGTGTAAAGACTTTTGTGTAGACATATTTTCAACTTCTCTGGGTAAAGTGTGATCACTGGATTGTATAGTAAGAGTATGTTCAGTTTTATAAGAAAATGCCAAACTATCTTCCAAAGTAGATGTGCCATATTGCGTTCCCACCATCAATAAATGAGAATCTTTTTCATCAAAATATTTTAGTATTTAAAAAAACTGAGGGAGGACAGGGAACCCCTTCTTTTTTTAAAAAAAAATCACTTTTAAAAGCTAAAAGTTACTTGAAGTTAAAGACAAGGCATAATTTATCTTCCTGATCTTACAGCCTGCCAAGCACTTGGTGGTTGATTAATGAGGTTTACCTATTTGAATTCTTTTATTTCCTTTGTAGTATTTTTTTTTTTCCTTAGGCAGTATTGCCATATCAGTTGATTGGCTCAGTGTTCAATGCTGCTAAGTCATAAATGCCTGTTTGTTTTTCCTTGAGCTATGTTACCTCCTTGCTGGTTCTACCTATCTGAATAAGTAGTTGATTCAGTCAGTGTAGTCAACTTCCACTCAAATTAATTAATTGGAATTTGCATCAATAAAACATGTATTAGGCAGCAACAGCCAGATCCAGCCATGGACAGGAACCTGAGATGAAAGGAATAATGATATTTCTCTTAGTTCAGTGTAGAACTAACATAATGCTGTGGAAGATGAAAGCCATTATCACACCATTATTGGTATCAATCATTTTTTTGGAAGTAAATCTAATATTCACTTTTAATTCAAAATAATTTCGGCAAGTTTATTTTCTACCTAACCACATAGGCTCAGCTTGTTTCATCTTCTGCTGCCATAGGAGTGAATAGATTAATACAGTTGTCTGGGCATGGTGCAAATAATTTCTTTGATGTATTGTTTTTCACTTGAGAATGGAAAATTTGTCAAATTAAAGGATGAGAATTCACCCACCAACTTTAAATATTATAATTTTGACACTATGCAATCCATCTATCATTATTTTTAGAGATATTTGGAAATTTTAACCTTGATTCATGGACAAGCAGCCAGAGCTGTGCATAGAGCACTTATGCTTTATTTTCTTTCTCATGAATCTCACGGTAATCAGATGACTTCTCTAGATAAGATGTATTTTAAGCACTACATATAAGTACAAAAAAACGTAGGAGCTTCTCAGCAAAATCTCAGGGGATCTCCAACATACTGGTAAAGCTTTTCCAATTAACTTAGTGGAATAAATAAACACTTCTCTAAAGTTCAAGTAAAAATTCAAGCCAAAGAACTTGAAAGAACTACTTCTATACATGCCTATGGATTGAGGAGAGTGCCAAAATCTGGTCCCTGCTTTGTGAATCTTGTAATTAAGTTGAGTAGCCCAGGGTTGTGGAGAAGGAAATGGCAACCCACTCCAGTGTTCTTGCCTGGAGAATCCCAGGGATGGGGGAGCCTGGGGGGCTGCAGTCTATGGGGTCGCACAGAGTCGGACACGACTGAAGCAACTTAGCAGCAGCAGCAGCAGCAGCAGCCCAGGGTTGAAAGCAAGATCAATCACCCAAGGGCACAAAAACCCTCATGAACTCTTGACCTGTCTTCAAAGATAATAACTTGGAGGGAGTGGGCAGGATCAATGTTAAGGCTATTTGTAAGTTACTTAAAAATCAAATGGACCTATTTATAAAACATCTGCAAGACCAGAAACTATATGTGAAGTGATTAAAAGTGCAGAATCAGAGGTTACTCTACCTGAATATGCATCCCAGATTCACCCTTTGTTACCTGTGGGAATTTGGACAACTTACATAGCCTCTCCAAATTTCAGTTGCCTCCTAGAAAGTGGGAGGTTTCCTAGAGTGAGGAGGATTAAGTGAAAGTGGAATGAAATGCACAGAATGTGTTTAGCATGGTGTCTGACTTACAGCAAGTATTCAACCAAGTTAGTGATGACTAGTACTATTTAAACAGACTGTCACAGTTATGTGTTGTTCATTATAATTCCATCAGCTTTGTATGATAACACTAATAATCCTTTTCTGATCAGCTGTGGCTAGCAATTAAAGGTGACCTCAATTAAAATGGGAAAATGAATTCCTGTCTCAATAAGTGCTGTGTAGTTGATGAGAAATGCCAAAATTCAATATTCAAAAANCAATGCTGGAGACCCAGGTTCGATCTCTGGGTCAGGAAGAGCCCCTGGAGAAGGAAATGGCAACCCACTTCAGTACTCTTGCCTGGGAAATGCCATGGACAGAGGAAGCTGGTAGGCTACAGTCCATGGTGTTGCAAAGAGTCGGATACAACTGAGCAACTACTTTACTTTACTTTTTATCTTTATTCTGCCTGCACCCCATATAAGCTTTTCCACTTGCCTCTAGGATGACTCATAAGCCCTAAAAAGGAATGAAATCGAGTCATTTGTAGAGACATGGATAGACCTAGTTTGTGTCATTCAAAGTGAAATAAGTCAGAAAAAGAAAACAAATATCGTATGTTTACATATATGGAATGTAAATATATGTAGACATATATGTGAAATCTAGAAAAATGGTACAGGCGAACATAATTGCAGGGCAGGAAGAGAGATGCAGACACAGAGAACAGACTCATGGACTCAGGGAGGAAAGGAGTGGGTGGGATGAATTGGGAGACTGGGGGTGACATGAGTGAAGGTTGCTCAGTCATGTCCGACTCTTTGTGACCCCATTGACTATACAGTCCATGATATTTTCCAGGCCAGAATACTGGAGTGGGTAGCCTTTCCTTCTCCAGGGAATCTTCCCAACCCAGGACCAAACCCAGCTCTTCCACATTCCAGGTGGGTTCTTTCCCAACTGAGCCACCAGGGAAGCCTGGGGATGACATATACACTACTATTCGTAAAATAAACTGCCAAGTGAGAAGCTGCTATACATATACCCAAGAGCTCAGCCCAGTGCTCCGTGGGGTGGGATGGGAAGGCGGGAAGAGGATCTAAGAGGGGGAGAATATATGTTTACACATAACTGATTCACTTTTTTGTACAGCTGCAACTAATACAACATTATAAAGCAAGCATATCTCAATAAACAAAAAAGATAGAATTTAAAGAAGGAAAAAAAAAAACAGTATGATTCACTCGAGTGAATCAATCTATAGTTTTCCTCATATAATACTACCTTGGCCTGTAAACATGTACAGGATTTCAAAATTCTGGGATTTCTATCCCTCTGAAAGTATGATTTTTTTGCACTTTAATTTTTGCTTCTTACTTACTCATTAATACCTCTTCGGTTGTCACTCAGTCGTGTCCGACCCTTTGCGACCCCATGAATTGCAGCACACCAGGTCTCCCTGTCCATCACCAACTCCTGGAGTTCACCCAAACTCATGTGCATCGAGTCGGTGATGCCATACAGCCATCTCATCCTCTGTCATCCCCTTCTCCTCCTGCCCCCAACCCCTCTAGCATCAGAGTCTTTTCCAATGAGTCAACTCTTTGCATGAGGTGGCCAAAGTACTGGAAGTTTCCAAATCATCTGATATAACTCTTTGTTATTTACAATGACTACACAATATCTGTTATGTGATATATTGCTCAGCCATTCATCTACTGGTGAACATTCACTTTTTTCCCATGCTTAAACTAAGCGACTTAGCAGCAGTAGCAGCAGCAGCAGCAGCAGCAGCAAACTTCTGATAAATTTTGCAGTCATCATTTCTATAAAAATGCTCTTATAGACTAGCTTTTAGGTTGTTGGGATAGATTTCTGTATTAAAATGCACAGGTAGTTTTAATTTTAATAGATAATCAGATTGCTTCCCCTAGACTGAAATACTTCAAACTTTCAAAAAGTATGGGAATACATCTTTTCCCACATTTCCACCAATAATATGTTCTGTAGTTCCACTCATTATCTTTTTTTTGGGCTCATGGGTGAAACATGGTATCTCATGGTTAATTTAATATGTATTTCCCTGACTACTTGTTGATTTGAAGCTATTGTTACCTATCTGTCTATTCATGTATTTTTTTCATTCCACCATTGGTCTTGAGTGTGTGTGTGTTGATAGTGTGAATAGACTACTAAAGTTCTTCACAGGTAAAGCACTCTTTGACATAAATCATAGCAATATTTTTTGGGTCAGTCTCCTAAGGAAAAATAAATAAGAGCAAAAATAAACAGGATCAAATTAAACTCAAAAGCTTTTGCACAGCAAAGGAAACCTTTGACAAAATGAAAAGACAGCCTATGGAATGGGGGAGATTATTTGCAAATAATGCAACTGACAAGGGGTTAATATACAAACAACCCATAGAACTTAATATAAAAAACAACTACCCAAACAACCCAATAATAAATGGACAGAAGACTTGAATAAACATTTTCCCAAAGAGGACATGCACATGGCTAACAGGCATATGAAAAGATGCTCAATATCACTAATTATTAGAGAATGCAGATCAAAACTATAGTGAGATTTCAACTCACAACTATCAAAATGGTCATCATTAAAAATCTACAAATAACAAGTGTTGGCCAATGTGGAGAAAAGAGAACCCTTGTATACTGTTGGTAGGAAGGGAAATTTGTGCAGTAACTATGGAAAACAATATGGAGGTTCCTAAAAAAATTAAAGATAAAATTACCATATAATCCAGCAATTCCACTCCTGGGTGCTGTGCTATACTTAGTTGCTCAGTCGTGCCCTACTCTTTGCGACGCCACAGATTGTAGCCTGCCAGGTGCCTCTGTCCATTGGGATTCTCCAGGCAAGAATACTGGAGTGGGTTGCCATGCTTGTCTCCAGGGGAATCTTCCCAACCTTGAGGTCGAACCCAGGTCTCTCGCATTGCAGACAGATTCTTTACCTTCTGTGCTACCAGGGAAGCCCGGGTGTACATATCCAGAACTCCTGGGTACTCCTGGGAACTCTTGGATACATATCCAGAAAAAACAAAAACATTAACTGGAAACAATACATGCATTCCAATGTTCAAAGTAGAAGTGAAGTGAAGTCGCTCAGTTGTGTCCAACTCTTTGCAACCCCATGGACAGTAGCCTACCAGGCTCTGCCATCCATGGGATTTTCCAGGCAAGAATACTGGAGTGGGCTGCCATTTCCTTCTCCAGGGGATCTTCCCAACCCAGGGATCGAACCAGGGTCTCCTGCATTGCAGACAGATGCTTTACTGTCTGAGCCACCAGGGAAGCCACCAGGGAATGTTCAAAGTAGTACTATTTAAAATAGTCAAAACATGGAAGCCACTGAAGTGCTCATCAACAGAAGATTGGACTAAGAAGATGTGGTATATATACAATGGATAATTATTACTGCTTAGCCATGAATAGGAATGAAATACTGCCATTTGCAGCAACATGGATGGAACTAGAGAATCTTATGCCTAGTGAAATTTCACACAGAAAAAGACAAATGTCTTTGACTGTTCAGTTCAGTTCATTTCAGTTCAGTCGCTCAGTCGTGTCCAACTCTTTGCATCCCCATGAATTGCAGCATGCCAGCCTCCCTGTCCATCACCAACTCCCGGAGTTCACTCAGACTCAC
>SJYX01006189.1:104349-138558 GCA_006410675.1 Oreotragus oreotragus
ATCTCCATCAGAATGGACTGGTTGGATCTCCTTGCAGTCCAAGGGACTCTCAAGAGTCTTCTCCAACAACACAGTTCAAAAGCATCAATTCTTCGGTGCTCAGCCTTCTTCACAGTCCAACTCTCACATCCATACATGACCACAGGAAAAACCATAGCCTTGACTAGATGGACCTTAGTCGGCAAAGTAATGTCTCTGCTTTTGAATATACTATCTAGGTTGGTCATAATTTTTCTTCCAAGGAGTAAGCGTCTTTTAATTTCATGGCTGCAATCACCATCTGCAGTGATTTTGGAGCCCCCCAAAATAAAGTCTGACACTGTTTCCACTATTTCCCCATCTATTTCCCATGAAGTGATGGGATCATATCTCTTTTATGTGGAATCTAAAAAATAATACAAATGAATGTATATGCAAAACAAATAGTTTCACAGATTTAGAAAACAAACTTGTGGTTATTAAAGGGACAAATTAAGGGTATGAATTAACAGATACAAATTACTATAAATAATATAGTAAAGATAAGCAACAAGGATATACTGTATAGTACAGGAAATTGTAACCAAGATCTTATAATAATCTATAATGGAATATAATCTGCATAATACTGGATCACTATGGTATATACCTGAAACTAACACAATATCATAAATCAACTATACCTCAATAAAAATTATGAAAGTTCTTTATATGTTATAGAAATTAGCTTTGTGTTTAGCTGATTTTATTTTGTTCCTTGACTTTATGTGTGTTCAGTCATGCAGTCATGTTTGACTCTTTGGGACCCCGCAGTCTGTAGCCTGCCAGGATCCTCTGCCCATGGGATTTTCCAGGCAAGAATATTGGAGCTGCCATTTTCGACTCCAGGGGATCTTCCCGACCCCAGAATCAAACCTACATCTCTTGCATCTCCTGCATTGGCAGGCAGATTCTTTACCACTGTGCCACTGGGGCCTTCTGACTTTGGTTATTGTATTTTTACTACAGAATTTCCTTCTGCAGTTGAAATGTGTTAAATGCACAAAATGACATTAAAAATGATCACTAATCAACATCGTCTCCCTCTTTTGGAAGTATATATAATGTAAACCATGAAAGTCTCCTCCTTTGACCCTTCGAATCCTATGCATACTTCTGCTATGCGTATCCATTGTTCAGCTTTACTGGAGGCAATTTGAGGATATAAATAGATTCTCTTATAATAATTCTATTACTTGGAATCTAAGAAGCTAATCGATAAAGAAAGACAAGGACTTATCACCTCAGATATTCATCTCAAAACTATTTATTGGAGCAAAAACTAGAAATAACCTAAAGGGACTATAATATTATGATATTTTCTCTTTACATTTTCCCCATAGTTTCTGAATTTCCTTTAATAAGCATTGATTACTTTTACAGAGGGGAAAATAATTATTAAAAAATGAAAAATCATTAGGCAGGTCAGGTGCATACAGGTCAGGTATTAATACAAAAGTGCAATTAAATATGGATCACTTCGAATATGCACAGCCATGATGTGTATATCTATTTCCAAGACAAGACAAAAATATTGTTCTTCAGAGCATTGTCGTGTTTATTTAGAAGGACACAACATAGGATAAATTTAGTTTAGGTAATCACAACAAGATTAGGGAAATTTTCCACCCAGCCAATTTTCCATTCACAAAATTGCCCTGTTTTAACTGGCTAGAACATCTGGATGCAACCAAAGAACGTTGCTTCTTTTCTCAAGTAGATTTTGAAAATGTGTTTGACTCTCCCATGAATTTCCTAAGTTTAAAGGAAATAAAAATAATAAGTTATGAAAAAGGAGGAGACTAATTAAAAAGAAACCTAATCTGATACCTAAAAGAAACATAAGAGGGGGACTGGCAAGGAATAGAACTGTTTTAATATTTTTACTTTTACTTTAAAAAATCAATAGGTTCTAATTATAAAACAGCATAACATTATTTCTGTTTTATATGAATGTTGTCTTACTTAATAAGTTCTCTGAATAAAGCTACTTTTAATGTAATTAGACTTCTCAAGAAAGTATTACAAATCCTTGTCATTCTCTAGACACAATCTAAATCCAGTCGATCCCAAAGATTTATATATTTCATTCCTAAATGCTTCTCAAATCCCTTTTTTTCTCTTTCTGTCTCCCTGCCCACACCACTGGTCCAAGTCACCTTATTTGATCAGGTGCAATAGTGAACTTGGGGTCTCTGACTACCCACTGGACACCTTCTTTAATCCATTCTTTGCAAGGCATACAGACAGATGTTTCTAACTAGCAAATCCAATCAATTCATATTCCTGCTTAAAACTCTTCAATGGTTCTCCTTACCCTGGAGATAAAGGCAGCACTGATCAGCACGGCCTTCCAGGCCAAATATCTCCCCACTCTCTTTTGTTCTCTCTTTTCTTCAGCTGCAAAGGCTTGTTTAAATGTTCTCATATTTACCAGGCTCTCTCCTGTTAATGGATCCTTGCACCTGCTGCCTCCTCTGCCTAGAATCTTCTTCCACTCATCTCTCAAATTTCCGTTCAAATGTTACTCCCCTCCAGCCTCCTCCGTAAACTTTCAAAGCCCATGGCTTTCTATTTTATGTTACCCCTGTAGTTGCATCCTTACTTTTATGTGCATTTGTGTTTTTAGAGACTGTAAGGTTCATGAGGTCAAAGCCCACTAATTATGTGCCATGGACAAGTTACCTGATACCAGAAATAGGCTCTCGCTATTTCATTTTCCTTGAAGCAGAAGGCCTCATTGCCTAGCCTTATAATTAGATGTGACCATGTAACTGAGTTCTGGTAATGCAACATGAGTAGAGGTAATGTGATCCATAGATTCTGAGGCTCTAGCATATGTTAATCTGAAAAGATGGAAGAGTCTGAATCCCTGCATGAGTATGTGGAAGACTGCTCAAACAATATGTATGCATTGGACGGAGATGTGAGAAAGATGTAAGCTTTTATTCTATGAAGCTAGAGGGATTTGGGGTCTATTTATCAGAGCAGATAGTATTGTTTACTCTAACTAAAACTGTTACAGTATATGAGCTGATGCTCCCTTCAGAAAAATAGGGGCAAATAAATGTTCATCACATAAAGTTTTTGAGGAAATTACAATATTGTGAGTATGGATGCTTTGAATATCATAGTTATTCAATTGATATTATTCATTGTCCTTATCATTTCATTGTTAACTACTTTTTCCTGCTTCCCCTCTCCTTTATTTCTTACTCTCATAATGACTTTTTTTGGGTAGAATTAGAATGCCTCTTCCTTTTTTAAAGTTAGAGCTGTATTCTTAAGGTTTCCATTGTTATTACTGAGCTGCAGTTGATGTACAGTATTATATGTTAAGGTGCACAACATAGTGACTCACAATTTTTAAAGGTTATGCTTCATTTATAGTTATTATAAAATATTAACTATACTTCCTATTGTACAGTATATCCTTGCAGCTTATTTTACACATAATAGTTTGTACAGAGCTGTATTCATAAGGATTTTAAGGAATTTAAAGGGGCTTCTTTATTGACAGAGCCTATGAAGAGTCTCAGTAATGGTTACAGTGGTCTGAGTTTCCAAATAAACCTCTGCTCCTACAAAGTGATTGTTTCTCCCTTCATGGAATTTCTAGGTGAGTTCTGATATGGAATTAGGGGTCACAAAAGCATGAATTAATTATTCTTGGGAACATAACTCAGTGACTCCATTTTTAGTGACACTAATGTCTGAGAATGGGTAACAGAGAAAGACTGCTTTTTTATAACATCTAATAACAATTATTTGTGGTACATGGCCTTTCTTTTTTTCTGCCGAGAGATTCAAGATTTTACGTTGTTTTATTAGATGAACGTTCCTGAAACCTTACTGGGTTATTGGAACTGTGTGTTAATTTTACTCTGTCTCTCAAGAAAACCTGAGCTGTCAGAATTTATCTATCATACTTTTTTTTTTTCTTTCCTAGAAACTGATCAACAGCCAAGAATGTGAGCAGAGTCTAAAGAGTGGAAACAAAACCCAAGCTGCTGAACCTCCTTTGTGGATTGTTCTTGCCTTCTGGCCTTGGGAACACATCCTTCCAGCACGTGTTTGAAAAGCTGCTCATTGCTTTCATTCCCCGTGAGGAAGGCAGTTTATGGACGTAGATATAGCAGTTTATGGATGCTTGCCCAATAATTATTTTTGATTATGCAAATTAGTTGCTTCTGCTGATTTGTGACTTTAAAAAAAATCTCACATCCTTACTAAAATATTTTGGCTCTGAGTCATTTAATTCATGTCTTGAATTAAGGAAGAATGACATTAGATAATGGGTGAGATTTATTTATTTTTTTTCTTTTCAAATCCTCATGGGCTTAGGTTTTAATTAAGCTGCCTTTTATTTTTAAGAATTAGTCTAAGACATCTTGCCTCTAGTATCATTTCCAAACTCATTTGGAAATTCTATAGTGATTTCAGTCTTAAAGTTTGTATGGGTCATGTAATGATAAGACTAATAATGTTGATGATAAGTATAACTAAAGTTCATTGACTGTTTTCTATGGGTTAGGCACTGTGCAAAGGGCTTTGATTACATTATTTTGTTCAATGGAAAGTGGTCTACCCAAAATGCAATCATTCAATCCAATTAAAGTCATTGTAATGCAACACTTATTGAGTCTCTCCTGACCGTCATGTACTAGTCACCAAGAAGGAAATAGAAGGTTACAACATGTTCCCATACAAACTGGTTCCAAAGCTGATGACCCTTTCTGACTTTATCTTTTTCTTGCTTATATTGCAGATTAAAAAAGTAAATTCAGAGTAGTTAAATGACTTCCTTGAGGTCACACAATTTTTAAGAGTTAGAGGTGGGAGACAAACTCATTTTAGCACATGGTTTTTTGAACATTTTGACTTACACATATTTATAGAAATAGCATCATAGTGTGCAGTTTATTTTGTAGTTTCAATCAACAATATGTTTCATGTACCTTTTAATGTTAGTAAATAAGCTTCACATACGAAAACCCTCCTAAGTAAATCAGACACAAAAGACTCAGTTCAAACACATTTGTTTCACATTTTTATCAACAAAACATTAATGTTTTCAGTTAAATCTTTTAAAAAAGATTGTTTGTTTGGAGGGTACCTTTCCAAACAGAGCAATATTCTTGAGATTCTGAGATCTCTAAATATGTCATCTAGTTTAATAAACATGTAATATGTCTGTGTGAAACATAGCACTCCAAAGACATTTTGGAGGGAATAAATGCTTTAACTCTGTGAAAATAAAAAACTATTTAATAGTTTATAAGAAATGTTTACAGTTATACACATGCAAATGTCCATTTAAACACAATGTTTCCCACTACAAAAGGATTATTTACTTCTAATATAAACTTCTAACATATATATATATATAAACAATTCTGTGACCTTTGATCTTTACCAATGCAAGTTTACTTCGAGGGAAAAGCGAACTCCATTTTGGTCTATTTCCAGTTATCGAAGTTAAAAGTTTTGTTTGTGAAGGAGTTGCTGTCAGTGAAATAGACTTCCCCTGGAGATGAATCTTTACTCCACTTATGGAAACAACAACTCATAGAAGAGAACGTCCTTTAAAAGGAACTCTGCCTGTATGAGCTGTTTATATTTTAGATATTAATACCTTATTAATATTATTTGCAAGTATTTTCTCTTATTCAGTAGCTTGTCTTTTCATTTTTTCAATGATTTCCTTTGTTGTGAAAAAGTTTTTAAGTTCAATTAGGTCCCATTTGTTTATTTTTGCTTTTATTTCTTTTGTCTTAGGAGACAGATAAAAAAAAAATTGCTACAGTTTATGTCAAAGAGTGCTCTGCCTATGTTCTCTTCCAGGAGTTTTATGGCTTCACATCTTATGTTTACCATTCAATGTCAAAAAAACTCAGATTTTAAAAAGGGGCAGAAGACCCAAATAGACATTTTTTCAAAGAAGATATACATAAATGCACAAAATGACATTAAAAATGATCACTAATCAACATCGTCTCCCTCTTTTGGAAGTATATATAATGTAAACCATGAAAGTCTCCTCCTTTGACCCTTCGAATCCTATGCATACTTCTGCTATGAGTATCCATTGTTCAGCTTTACTGGAGGCAATTTGAGGATATAAATAGATTCTCTTATAATAATTCTATTACTTGGAATCTAAGAAGCTAATCGATAAAGAAAGACAAGGACTTATCACCTCAGATATTCATCTCAAAACTATTTATTGGAGCAAAAACTAGAAATAACCTAAAGGGACTATAATATTATGATATTTTCTCTTTACATTTTCCCCATAGTTTCTGAATTTCCTTTAATAAGCATTGATTACTTTTACAGAGGGGAAAATAATTATTAAAAAATGAAAAATCATTAGGCAGGTCAGGTGCATACAGGTCAGGTATTAATACAAAAGTGCAATTAAATATGGATCACTTCGAATATGCACAGCCATGATGTGTATATCTATTTCCAAGACAAGACAAAAATATTGTTCTTCAGAGCATTGTCGTGTTTATTTAGAAGGACACAACATAGGATAAATTTAGTTTAGGTAATCACAACAAGATTAGGGAAATTTTCCACCCAGCCAATTTTCCATTCACAAAATTGCCCTGTTTTAACTGGCTAGAACATCTGGATGCAACCAAAGAACGTTGCTTCTTTTCTCAAGTAGATTTTGAAAATGTGTTTGACTCTCCCATGAATTTCCTAAGTTTAAAGGAAATAAAAATAATAAGTTATGAAAAAGGAGGAGACTAATTAAAAAGAAACCTAATCTGATACCTAAAAGAAACATAAGAGGGGGACTGGCAAGGAATAGAACTGTTTTAATATTTTTACTTTTACTTTAAAAAATCAATAGGTTCTAATTATAAAACAGCATAACATTATTTCTGTTTTATATGAATGTTGTCTTACTTAATAAGTTCTCTGAATAAAGCTACTTTTAATGTAATTAGACTTCTCAAGAAAGTATTACAAATCCTTGTCATTCTCTAGACACAATCTAAATCCAGTCGATCCCAAAGATTTATATATTTCATTCCTAAATGCTTCTCAAATCCCTTTTTTTCTCTTTCTGTCTCCCTGCCCACACCACTGGTCCAAGTCACCTTATTTGATCAGGTGCAATAGTGAACTTGGGGTCTCTGACTACCCACTGGACACCTTCTTTAATCCATTCTTTGCAAGGCATACAGACAGATGTTTCTAACTAGCAAATCCAATCAATTCATATTCCTGCTTAAAACTCTTCAATGGTTCTCCTTACCCTGGAGATAAAGGCAGCACTGATCAGCACGGCCTTCCAGGCCAAATATCTCCCCACTCTCTTTTGTTCTCTCTTTTCTTCAGCTGCAAAGGCTTGTTTAAATGTTCTCATATTTACCAGGCTCTCTCCTGTTAATGGATCCTTGCACCTGCTGCCTCCTCTGCCTAGAATCTTCTTCCACTCATCTCTCAAATTTCCGTTCAAATGTTACTCCCCTCCAGCCTCCTCCGTAAACTTTCAAAGCCCATGGCTTTCTATTTTATGTTACCCCTGTAGTTGCATCCTTACTTTTATGTGCATTTGTGTTTTTAGAGACTGTAAGGTTCATGAGGTCAAAGCCCACTAATTATGTGCCATGGACAAGTTACCTGATACCAGAAATAGGCTCTCGCTATTTCATTTTCCTTGAAGCAGAAGGCCTCATTGCCTAGCCTTATAATTAGATGTGACCATGTAACTGAGTTCTGGTAATGCAACATGAGTAGAGGTAATGTGATCCATAGATTCTGAGGCTCTAGCATATGTTAATCTGAAAAGATGGAAGAGTCTGAATGGAAGAGCATGAGTATGTGGAAGACTGCTCAAACAATATGTATGCATTGGACGGAGATGTGAGAAAGATGTAAGCTTTTATTCTATGAAGCTAGAGGGATTTGGGGTCTATTTATCAGAGCAGATAGTATTGTTTACTCTAACTAAAACTGTTACAGTATATGAGCTGATGTTCCCTTCAGAAAAATAGGGGCAAATAAATGTTCATCACATAAAGTTTTTGAGGAAATTACAATATTGTGAGTATGGATGCTTTGAATATCATAGTTATTCAATTGATATTATTCATTGTCCTTATCATTTCATTGTTAACTACTTTTTCCTGCTTCCCCTCTCCTTTATTTCTTACTCTCATAATGACTTTTTTTGGGTAGAATTAGAATGCCTCTTCCTTTTTTAAAGTTAGAGCTGTATTCTTAAGGTTTCCATTGTTATTACTGAGCTGCAGTTGATGTACAGTATTATATGTTAAGGTGCACAACATAGTGACTCACAATTTTTAAAGGTTATGCTTCATTTATAGTTATTATAAAATATTAACTATACTTCCTATTGTACAGTATATCCTTGCAGCTTATTTTACACATAATAGTTTGTACAGAGCTGTATTCATAAGGATTTTAAGGAATTTAAAGGGGCTTCTTTATTGACAGAGCCTATGAAGAGTCTCAGTAATGGTTACAGTGGTCTGAGTTTCCAAATAAACCTCTGCTCCTACAAAGTGATTGTTTCTCCCTTCATGGAATTTCTAGGTGAGTTCTGATATGGAATTAGGGGTCACAAAAGCATGAATTAATTATTCTTGGGAACATAACTCAGTGACTCCATTTTTAGTGACACTAATGTCTGAGAATGGGTAACAGAGAAAGACTGCTTTTTTATAACATCTAATAACAATTATTTGTGGTACATGGCCTTTCTTTTTTTCTGCCGAGAGATTCAAGATTTTACGTTGTTTTATTAGATGAACGTTCCTGAAACCTTACTGGGTTATTGGAACTGTGTGTTAATTTTACTCTGTCTCTCAAGAAAACCTGAGCTGTCAGAATTTATCTATCATACTTTTTTTTTTTCTTTCCTAGAAACTGATCAACAGCCAAGAATGTGAGCAGAGTCTAAAGAGTGGAAACAAAACCCAAGCTGCTGAACCTCCTTTGTGGATTGTTCTTGCCTTCTGGCCTTGGGAACACATCCTTCCAGCACGTGTTTGAAAAGCTGCTCATTGCTTTCATTCCCCGTGAGGAAGGCAGTTTATGGACGTAGATATAGCAGTTTATGGATGCTTGCCCAATAATTATTTTTGATTATGCAAATTAGTTGCTTCTGCTGATTTGTGACTTTAAAAAAAATCTCACATCCTTACTAAAATATTTTGGCTCTGAGTCATTTAATTCATGTCTTGAATTAAGGAAGAATGACATTAGATAATGGGTGAGATTTATTTATTTTTTTTCTTTTCAAATCCTCATGGGCTTAGGTTTTAATTAAGCTGCCTTTTATTTTTAAGAATTAGTCTAAGACATCTTGCCTCTAGTATCATTTCCAAACTCATTTGGAAATTCTATAGTGATTTCAGTCTTAAAGTTTGTATGGGTCATGTAATGATAAGACTAATAATGTTGATGATAAGTATAACTAAAGTTCATTGACTGTTTTCTATGGGTTAGGCACTGTGCAAAGGGCTTTGATTACATTATTTTGTTCAATGGAAAGTGGTCTACCCAAAATGCAATCATTCAATCCAATTAAAGTCATTGTAATGCAACACTTATTGAGTCTCTCCTGACCGTCATGTACTAGTCACCAAGAAGGAAATAGAAGGTTACAACATGTTCCCATACAAACTGGTTCCAAAGCTGATGACCCTTTCTGACTTTATCTTTTTCTTGCTTATATTGCAGATTAAAAAAGTAAATTCAGAGTAGTTAAATGACTTCCTTGAGGTCACACAATTTTTAAGAGTTAGAGGTGGGAGACAAACTCATTTTAGCACATGGTTTTTTGAACATTTTGACTTACACATATTTATAGAAATAGCATCATAGTGTGCAGTTTATTTTGTAGTTTCAATCAACAATATGTTTCATGTACCTTTTAATGTTAGTAAATAAGCTTCACATACGAAAACCCTCCTAAGTAAATCAGACACAAAAGACTCAGTTCAAACACATTTGTTTCACATTTTTATCAACAAAACATTAATGTTTTCAGTTAAATCTTTTAAAAAAGATTGTTTGTTTGGAGGGTACCTTTCCAAACAGAGCAATATTCTTGAGATTCTGAGATCTCTAAATATGTCATCTAGTTTAATAAACATGTAATATGTCTGTGTGAAACATAGCACTCCAAAGACATTTTGGAGGGAATAAATGCTTTAACTCTGTGAAAATAAAAAACTATTTAATAGTTTATAAGAAATGTTTACAGTTATACACATGCAAATGTCCATTTAAACACAATGTTTCCCACTACAAAAGGATTATTTACTTCTAATATAAACTTCTAACATATATATATATATAAACAATTCTGTGACCTTTGATCTTTACCAATGCAAGTTTACTTCGAGGGAAAAGCGAACTCCATTTTGGTCTATTTCCAGTTATTGAAGTTAAAAGTTTTGTTTGTGAAGGAGTTGCTGTCAGTGAAATAGACTTCCCCTGGAGATGAATCTTTACTCCACTTATGGAAACAACAACTCATAGAAGAGAACGTCCTTTAAAAGGAACTCTGCCTGTATGAGCTGTTTATATTTTAGATATTAATACCTTATTAATATTATTTGCAAGTATTTTCTCTTATTCAGTAGCTTGTCTTTTCATTTTTTCAATGATTTCCTTTGTTGTGAAAAAGTTTTTAAGTTCAATTAGGTCCCATTTGTTTATTTTTGCTTTTATTTCTTTTGTCTTAGGAGACAGATAAAAAAAAAATTGCTACAGTTTATGTCAAAGAGTGCTCTGCCTATGTTCTCTTCCAGGAGTTTTATGGCTTCACATCTTATGTTTACCATTCAATGTCAAAAAAACTCAGATTTTAAAAAGGGGCAGAAGACCCAAATAGACATTTTTTCAAAGAAGATATACGGATAGCTAATAGGAACACAAAAAGATGCTCAATATCATTAGAGAAATGCATATCAAAATCACAATGAGAATTAACCTCACACCTTTTCCGAATGAAAAACAAAACAAAACAAAACCCTACAAATAACAAATGTTGGCCTGGGTGTGCAGAAAAGAGAACTCTTGCATATAGTTGTTGTTTAGATATTAAGTCACGTCCGACTCTTTTGTGACCCCATGGGCTGTAGCCCTCCAGGCTCCTCTGTCCATGGGATTTCCCAGGCAAGAATACTGGAGTGGGTGTCCATTTCCTTTTCCAGGGGATCTTTCCAACCCAGGGATTGAACATATGTCTCTGACTTGGCAGGCAGATTCTTTACCACTGAGCTACTTGGGAAGCCCTTATATACTGTTAGTGGGAAGGTATATTGGAGCAGCCACTGTGCAAAATGGTATGGAGGTTTCTCAAAAAACTAAAAACAAGTATGCCAAAACCAATATAGTACTGTAAAGTAAAATAAAGTAAAAAAAAAAAAAACAAAACTAAAAACAAAAACACCATATGATCCAGCAATTACACTCCTAGATATTTACAGATATGAGAAAAATGAAAACACTAATTCAAAAGGATACATGCACCCCACTGTTCATAGCAGAATTATTTACCAAAAGTCAAGATATGGAAGCAACCCAAGTGTCCATTGACAGATGAATGGATAAAGAAGATGTGGTATATACACACAGTGGAATATTATTCAGCCATAAAAATGAAATTCTGCCATTTGCAACAATGTGGATGAACCTAGAGAATATTATGCTTAGTGAAATAAGTCAGACAGACAAAGAAAAATACTGTATGTTATCACTTATATTTGAGATCCCAAAACTAAAACAGACAAATGTATATAACAAAACAGAAATAGACTTGCAGATACAGAAAACAAACTAGTGTTTACCAGCGGGGACAGGAAAGGCAGAAGGGGCAAGGCAGGGAGAGGGGATTAAGAGATTCAGATTACCATGTACAAAATGCATAAGCAACAAGGATATATTGTTTAGTACAGGGAAACACAGCCACCACTTTGTAATAACTTTCAATGGAGTATAATCTTAAAATATGGAATCACTATGCTGTACATCTTAAACTAATATAGTAGTGAAAATCAAGTACACTTCAAAAAAAACATAGGCAAAGACTTTAAAGTGAAATTTAAACTTGTATTTAACATGATGTGCCAAGTTCACAGGGAATATTTCAGAAGTAATATAGTCATTTCAGTAAAAGTTCTCTGTATGTGATTAATAAGTATGATGGGGCTAAGTGAATTGTTTAATTCTCAGCAGAAACAGTGAGACTGAGCTGTAATTGCCAAAATAAAGTTATTTTTCTGTTTAAAAAAGGTATTCTGGGTATTTAAAATCCATCACTTATAAGATGCGTCTTCCTGAGGATTAAGGAAATTCAGAAACTTTGCGCTGATTAATCTGATGGAAGAGCCCCTGGTATCCCGGAGATGAATGGCTTGTGTATGCTTGGCAAAAGAGTGGTATTACATGACAAATAAGGATAAAAAATAAGAAGCTTAATTCTCCCTGTTGAAGATAAGGGAAGAAATTTTCCTCCCGTCCTTTTTCTTAGACCATTTACTTTATTTTTTAAACTTTTTATTTTCTATTGTGGTATAGCTGGTTAACAATGTTGTGATCGTTTCAAATGAACAGTGAAGGAATTCAGACATACATATACATATATCCACTCTCCCTCAAACTCCCTTTCCATCTGGGCTGCCACATAACATTGAACAGAGTTCTATGTACTCTATAGTAGGTTAGACCATTTACTTTAGAAAATTTTAATTGTAAGTACTTTCTCCTCTCTTTGACATGTATTTAAATCCTTTTGAAGATGATGTAGGCCTTCTCTCAGCCTTATGACCCAATAATGTCTTTTTCCAGGACCTGAGAGCCATCTCTCTGAGACGTAACATCAAGAGAGCTGGCTTCCCTCTCTCATAGTACCTGGTATCCCGGAGATGAATGGCTTGTGTATGCTTGGCAAAAGAGTGGTATTACATGACAAATAAGGATAAAAAATAAGAAGCTTAATTCTCCCTGTTGAAGATAAGGGAAGAAATTTTCCTCCCGTCCTTTTTCTTAGACCATTTACTTTATTTTTTAAACTTTTTATTTTCTATTGTGGTATAGCTGGTTAACAATGTTGTGATAGTTTCAAATGAACAGTGAAGGAATTCAGACATACATATACATATATCCACTCTCCCTCAAACTCCCTTTCCATCTGGGCTGCCACATAACATTGAACAGAGTTCTATGTACTCTATAGTAGGTTAGACCATTTACTTTAGAAAATTTTAATTGTAAGTACTTTCTCCTCTCTTTGACATGTATTTAAATCCTTTTGAAGATGATGTAGGCCTTCTCTCAGCCTTATGACCCAATAATGTCTTTTTCCAGGACCTGAGAGCCATCTCTCTGAGACGTAACATCAAGAGAGCTGGCTTCCCTCTCTCATAGTCTCTGTGGGAAGGTAGAAGTTTAACCTTGAGTGCCTTGCGCAAAGTTGCAAAAATTTCTCCTATCATAAATATATGAGAAATAATTTCTCCTCTGGATAATGTTACCAAACCAACACATTGGTCACCCCCAATACAGGAAAACTTAGGATGAAATTATGTGTGATGATGCTATCATGTTCTCTAACTTGAGGGCTAGTAACTGTTTATTTTGAAAAATATATGTAATGGGTTTTATCTTCATGGCTAAATGAAAGGGTTAAGAGTCCTTTCTGTCCTTGCTATCCCTTAATGATTGACTGTGATGCATATCGAATTCTGGTTTAATGCTTATTCAGTTAAAACAGTGTTTTCTTTCTTTATTGCCTTTGTAGAGGATTTCTACGCAGGGAGAAGATTTAGCTGGTGTAGCAGCGTATTTCCCTGATAGCTCCTAGAACAACGGAGACCACTGCACTATCTCCTTTTTTTGTTTAGGGGAGTAACATATGGGGGATGCTGAAGCTTATTTGGTTATTCATTTTTCCAATAATCTAGTTATTTAGATACAACATAAAGAGACTAGATCCTGTGATTCCTCTAATGTTCAAGTGTTTGGACTTAGAGGATTTTTGCCATTTTTAGTGATAGCAGGAGAAATGTGTTTACTGAGTCCAAAATCCAATCCAGTGACTGATCTCAATGAAAACCACAGGTGTCTGAATGCAAAAAACCAATCAGAATGCTCATATAACTCCAAATCCAAGGACATGGGTGTGAAACCAATAAAGCCAACCTCTCCCTTTATCTATTCTCTCAGATTTTGATGTAGTCAGTTTTAACATGTGCATGCGTGCATGCTAAATCACTTCAGTCAAGTCCAACTCTTTTAGACCCTATGGATTGTAGCCTGTCAGGCTCCTCTGTCCATGGGATTGTCCAGGTAAGAATACTGGAGTGGGTTGCCATGCCCTCCTCCAGGGGATCTTCCTGACCCAGGGATTGAACCCAAGTCTCTTATGTCTCCTGCATTGGCAGGTAGATTCTTTACCACCAGCATGACTTGGGAAGCCCCAGTTACAAAACAGAGTTTAGTAAATTCCAACCGGGTCACCAACAATAATCTCATCAGTGTCTTGGTCATAACTTCTGGTTATTGGTAGCTTTAAGCATGTTAAGAGGGTAACTAAGTCACTTGCAGTGATGTAATAGTTTTCTTTGTTGATGTTGAGAAGAATTGCCTAGGATGTCTGCATCTCCTGTTTTTTTTTTTTAACTAAAATCTATTGAAGTACCTGGCTTTAATTAACTAGATGAAAACTAAGATCGTTAATGGGTATGCTTCCTCTAGCTGAGGAAAGATTTAACATTAAGTATAGAAGGGTTAAAACAACTAAAACTGTAATATTAATATTTGAATTGAAAAGAAATTTGTACATATTTGTGACTGTCTTGTGTACAGTGTGTGACATATAATAGGCACTTTATAAGTGCTTGCTATTATCATCCTTACTTGTCATATGTAAGAGAACTTGGCCAAATATAATGAATCTTATACCAATTAAGTAGTTCATCGAGACTCATGATCTTAAGTTGACATCTCATTAAATCTTATTCATTAAAAATAAATGAGAAATTTAGTTCAACTCATTAAAAGTTTAATTTATTAGCTATATTAGTACTATTTAGCACATAGAGGTTTTGGTTGATGGGCAAAATACTTAACAAAAGAAATTAATTAAAATAGTTTTAAATGTTGCCATGTTTATAAT
Source organism: Oreotragus oreotragus (assembly GCA_006410675.1). Taxonomy (NCBI): domain Eukaryota; kingdom Metazoa; phylum Chordata; class Mammalia; order Artiodactyla; family Bovidae; genus Oreotragus; species Oreotragus oreotragus. Next base: position 119,540 of record SJYX01006189.1, read on the forward strand.
TAAGTTTGCAAATACTATCAAACATTATTCAAAGAGTCTTGAAAGTTACTGTAAAAATCTGTTAATAGTTTCATCCACTAGCAGAATAAATTTAATCGATAAACTTAAATGGGAAGCTTCAGGTTCTTACCTGCTGTGGCAGCTTAATTAATTAATTTATTTAAAAATATTTAGTTGGTGTATACTTGATTTACAATGCTGCGTTAGTTTCAAGTGTATAGCAAAGTGAATCAATTATATATATATCCACTCATTTTTAGATTCTTTTCCCATATAGGTCATTATACAGTCTTGAGTAATATTCCCAGTAAGTCCTTATTATGGCAGCTAAATTTAGAAGGGAAAGGGCATTCCTGTTGACATCTGTACAGACTCAGTGAAGGCAGAGTGGCAGTATCAGTGAAGGCAGAGAGGCAGTATCAGTGAAAGCAGAGAGGCCGTATCAGAGAATTACACAAAGACCCTTTCAAGTAAATTTATGACTTATAGGATCAGAAAATTTTGAGGAACTGACATCCCATGTTCTTCTCTTCTAACCTTTTTTTTTTTTTTCCTGTGATGATGAATACTAGTAGATCTGGCAAGCATGGGAAACTTATGCAGACACAGGTAGGTATACATGTGTGACTTTGGTAGTTTCAGAGAGTAGATGAAAAACCATCTCTAGTTTCCTCAAAACAGAAGAGCTACTAGACATGACATACCTGCCAGTTGGAGGAATAAAGCACATCTCATCAACATGTCCCTTATGTTTTACAGAAACCACCTTCTGACATTTGCTCACTTATGGCCATCCTTTCCTCTTCTGAGTATCATGATATTTCCCTCTCAGTAAATGAGTTCCTTCTCCATGGCATAAGTGGGATAAGCCCCATTTCTCCAGTGAGTATCAATCAAAAGGCAATTTGCCTATATAAAAGAAAAACTACAATTTTGAGGTTTTAAGGCACTGGATATGATAGCTATCCAGCTACTGGTTGGCGAGTCATCTTCTTCATTTTCTTTATTCAGTACTACTGTCAAATGAGAAAGGTTCATTTTCGATTCTGAGTCTGTGATGTCTTTTCTTCAATAGTAGAAGATAACATGAAACTTCTGTCTACTTGTAAAGTTCTTTGTGGTAGAGAATATAACACTATCATACCAGATTTCTGTATCTAACAAATACAACTCAATGAATTTGAAGATAAATATAACCCTATGAAACAAACAAACAAACAAAAAAACCCCACTATCATACCAGATTTTAAAAGCATGTATATTTTCATTTTTATTGCAAATATCTTTCCGTTCTCTTATTCTCTTTCAATAATCTTTTTTCAAAATCTCTTGTGGATTTTGCTGCTTTGTATTTCTCACCATTGAGTGTACAAAGTGTTATGGTCTTTTACTCCAAAATTATTTGATTTCAGATTTATTGGTGACTTTAAATCTAGGTCTAGGTTTCTGTGTTTTCCTAAATACTAACAAAGTATAAAATCTGATGTCTGATATATTTCTGCCCTTCTCTTATTTGAATCACAAAAATTTAAATACAGCTCAGCCTGTTAAAACATAAGTGTTTTGTGAAATCCCTGATTTAATACATATTCAAATATACTTAAAATTCTAATTTAGCAATCACCAAAATATAGTTGGCCAAATTATAGTATAATTCAAACAGCTATTTGACAGCTTCTCAAAACAAATGGAGATTAGTTCATTACAGAATAGTAATTAAATGTGCAACTGAAACCTGTGACTTAATAAATGTTATGAAGTTTAATTCAAAGCCTCCATATGCTCTGAAATTATTAGCAAATTCTCTTGTCAGTTAGTGTGGCATTTTTATTTTTACACTGGCAAACTGAATTTAAGAATATAAATTTTCTTCAGGCTTATCTAGTCAATAGAAAAACTGAAAATAAATCTTTTTTTGGTTTGTTTCTCATTTTGTTTCAATTTTTTTCCTTTTGCAGTTTTTTAAACAATCAATAAACTAAAAAATATAGTTTATGTGGAGCATCTATGTTTAGGCCTTATAAGAAGTAGTGACACATTAACAGTGTTTTTCAAATAACTAGTGGCAATTTGGAGTGTGGCCAGGAACTGGGAGCAGCTGATGAGGGAAGATCTGGAAAGAGGCAGTTGGAATCATCCTACTGGACATTCTGAAGGCTTGAAATAAGATAGTGGCAATAAAGATGAAGAGAGAGATTAGCTGTGTTAGTTCCATGATAAAATTGACTTAATCTGGTGCCTTCTGAGTTTTAAATATTGAAGCTGAAGTAAACACTGAAGATAATATTGACATGTTAATATGGGTGACTAAGTGAATGGTGATGCCTTTTACCAAAAGGAAAATTTTACAAGGTGGGATGGATGGGTTCATGAAGGAAGTGGAATTTCAGTGAAAAAATATTTAGTTTTGCTAAATAGTCCATAATTCTGGAAAAAAATTAAAGTATAGAAGAATATACAGTGAAGATTAACTTGCTATTCCACATATAACCTCTATTTTCTTAATTTCCCTCCCGAGTCAACCATTATTACCACTTTAAAAACATGCCTGTCAATTACTTCTTACAAACCAATTGTCCCTTATTTCTTTAGCAACAGACTCTCAATTATTTTTGGAGGGTTCACTGAACACTATTTTCCAGACTTCCTTGCAAATAGAAGTGGCTATGTTACTAAATTTGATCAATAATATTAAACAGAAGCTATTGGGTTGGACTTATGGGAAAGATCCTCAAAAGAGATCAGATAGCTTTCACCTTTCTCCCCTTTCTCCTTCAATTCTGATTGTCCTGGAATGTGGATGTGATGACTAAAGGTCTAGGGCTATCTTGGGCAAAAAAACAATGAAAAGGATGAAAATATTCACTGATGACAGTGAATAAGAAAGAAGGAAGGAGGCCAAGCGCCAGATGACTGTAAAGCCAGCATGTTGTTTAGTCGCTCAGTTGTGTCCGACTCTTTGACATCCCATGGACATAGTCCACCAGGTTCTGCTGTCCATGAGAGTTTCCAGGCAAGGATACTGGAGTGGATTGCCATTTCCTTCTCCAGGGGATCTTCCCAACCTGGAAACTGAACCTGCAGCTCCTGCTTGGTGGGTGGGTTCATTACCACTGAGCAGCTGGGAAGCGTGGAACCAGCATAGTCCTAGACTATTTCCTGATATTGTTCACGTGAAAGAAATATAAATTTGCATCTTGTTCAAAAATTTCTTTCTGCAGTCAAACCTAATCTTAACTGATACAGAATTCTTTCATGACTTTCCTTTTGAACAAGTTAAATATGAGAACATCCAGATGTAGGTAACAGTTGAACAGTTAACAAATGCACTGTAAGTTCCTCAAGTGTCTGAGACAAAGTGGATGCTCAAAAAATATTTATTTAATGAGCTCAAGAGAGAGGTCTGGAGGTGAAAGCTTTCTCAATTATTTTCAAATGAATGGTGGTTGTAGAGTAACTCCATGTAATTATATCTGGTCTCATCACTTCACAGCAAACAGGTGGGAAAACAATGGAAGCAGTAACAGACTTTATCTTCTTGGGCTCCAAAATCACTACAGATGACGACTACAGCCATCAACACTGGCTTAATTAATCAGAAATTAAAAGACGCTTGCTCCTTGGAAGAAAAGCTATGACAAACCTAGACAGCGTATTAAAAAGAAGAAACATTACTTTGCCAACAAAGGTCTGTACAGTCAAAAGTGAAAGTCACTCGGTCATGTTCGGCTCTTTGCAACCCCAAGGGCCATACTGTCCATGGAATTCTGCAGGCAAGAATACTGGAGTGGGAGCTGTTCTCTTCTCCAGGGAATCTTCCCAACCCAGGGACCGAATCCAGGTTTCCCACATTGCAGGCAGATTCTTTACCAGCTGAGCCACCAGGGAAGCCCTAAATAAACCCTCACTTAACTTTCTCATGTTGTGCTTAGTCACTCAGTCATGTCCGACTCTCTGTGACCCCATGGACTATAGCTCACCAGGCTCCTCTGTCCATGGGGTTCTTCAGGCAAGAATACTGGAATGAGTTGCCATGCCCTCCTCCAGGGGATCTTCCCAACCCAAGGATTGAACCCAGGTCTCCAGATTCTTTACCATCTGAGCCACCAGGGAATCGAGTAGTCATGTGTGGATGTGAAAGTTGGCTCATACAGAAGGCTGAGTGCTGAAGAATTGATGCTTTTGAACTGTGGAGAAGACTCTTGAGAGTCCCTTGGACTGTAAGGAGAGCAAACCAGTCATTCCTAAAGGAAATCAATCCTGAATATTCATTGGAGGGATTGACACTGAAGCTGAAGCTCCAATTATTTTGGCCACTTGATGCAAAGAGCCAACTCACTGGAAAAAACCTTAATGCTGGGAAAGATTGAAGGCAGGAGAAGAAGGGGACAACAGAGGATGAGATGGTTGGATGGCATCACTGACTCAGTGGACATGTCTTTGAGCAAGTCCCGGGAGTTGGTGATGGACAGGGAAGCCTGGCATGCTGCAGTACATGGGGTCCCAAAGAGTCGGACAAACTGAATGACTGAACAACAAAACAAAAAGATGAGCAAAGATGGAGGAATCACTCACCTGATTTCAGACTATACTACAAAGCTACAGTCATCAAGACAGTATGGTACTGGCCCCAAAACGGAAGTATAGGCCAATGGAACAGGTTAGAAAGCCCAGAGATAAACCCACACACATATGGGCACTTTATCTTTGACAAAGGAGGCAAGAATATACAATGGGAAAAAGACACTCTCTTCAATAAGTGGTGCTGGAAGAACTGGACAACTACATTCGAAAGAATGAAATTAGCGAGACAGCAAAAGAGACACAGATGTTTAGAACAGACTTTTGGACTCTGTGGGAGAGGGAGAGGGTGGGATAATTTGGGAGAATGGCATTGAAACATGTATACTATCATGTAAGAAACGAATTGCCAGTCTATGTTCGATACAGAATACAGGATGCTTGGGGCTGGTGCACGGGGATGATCCAGAGAGATGATATGGGGTCGGGAGGTGGGAGGGAAGTTCAGGAGTGGGAACTCATGTACACCTGTGGCTGATTCATGTCAATGTATGGCAAAACCAGTACAGTATTGTAAAGCAAAATAAAGTAAAAATAAAAATTAAAAAAAAATTTAAAAAGAAATTAGCATACTTCCTAACACCATACAGAAAAATAAACTCAAAATGGGTTAAAGACCTAAATGTAAGACCAGAAACTATGAAACTCTTAGAAGAAAAAAATAGGCAGAACACTGTATGACATAAATCATAGCAAGATCCTTTATGATCCACCTCCTAGATAAATGGAAATAAAAACAAATATAAATAAATGAGACCTAATTAAACTTAAAAGCTTCTGCACAGCAAAAACTATAAACAAGGTGAACAGACAACCCTCAAAAGGGAGACAATAATAGCAAGTGAAACAACAGACAAAAGAATTAATTTCCAAAATATACAAGCAGTTAATACAACTCAATACTAGAAAAACAAGCAACCTATTCAAAAAGTGGGCAAAAAACCTTAACAGACATTTCTCCAAAGAAGACATACCAATGGCTAATAAACATATGAAGAGAAGCTCAACATCACTCATTATTCAGTTCAGTTCATTTCAGTCATTCAGTCCTGTCCGACTCTTTGTGACTCCATGAATCACAGCACGCCAGGCCTCCCTGTCCATCACCAACTCCCAGAGCTTGCTCAAACTCATGTCCATTGAGTCGATGATGCCATCCAACCATCTCATCCTCTGTCGTCCCCTTCTCCTCCTGCCCTCAATCTTTCCCAGCATCAGGGTCTTTTCAAATGAGTCGGCTCTTTGCATCAGAGAAATGCAAATCAAAACTATATCCCAGACAGAATGGCCATAATCAAAAAATCCAAAAATAAAAAGTGCTGGAAGAGGTGTGAAGAAAAGGGGACCCTCCTACTCTGCTGGTGGGAATATGAATTGATACAGCCACTATGGAGGACAGTATGGAGATTCCTTAAAAAATTAGGAATAAAACCACCATATGACCCAGCCATACCACTTCTAGGCATATACCCTGAAGAGACCAAAACTAAAAAAGACACATGTACCCCAGTGTTCATTGCAGCACCATTTACAACAGCCAAGATATGGAAGCAACCTAGACATTGATCAACAGATGAATGGATAAAGAAGCTCTGGTACATGCATACAATGAAATACTACTCAGCCATAAAAAGGAATGCATTTCAGTCAGTTCTAATGAGGTGGATGAACCTAGAGCCTATTATACAGAGTGAAGTAAGTCAGAAAGAGAAAAGCAAATATCGAATATTAACACATATATATGGAATCTAGAAGGATGGTACTGAAGGATCTATTTGCATAGCAGCAATGGAAACACAGACATAGAGAACAGACTTATGGACGAGGGTAGGGGAGAAGAGGGAAGGGGTGAGATGAATGGAGAGAGTAGCATGGAGGCATATACACCAACATATGTAAATAGATAGATAGCCAATGGGGATTTGCTGTATGACTCAGGGAACTCAAATGGGACTCTGTAATAACCTAGAGGGGTGGGAATGGGCATGGGAGGGAGATTCAGGAAGCAGGGGACATATATGCATCTATGGTAAATTCATGTTGAAATCAAACCAATATTGTAAACCAATCATCAAGCAATTAAAAATAAATAACTATTAAAAAAAGATTAGCAAAGATAGAACAATTGAGATGTAAACATTTAAGAGGCACTGAATTTTCTTGTTTTTCAACAGTTTTTCATTTATTCAAAACTTTTCTAATGCTTTAAGTTTAAGTTTATAATTTTAACTATATTGGCCTTATAAATTCTTATGTTTATTTCTAGCTACATTGTACTTTTTATTGTTGTCATGAGAGATTTTTGAAAAATTACCTTTTCTAAATATATAAATTAGATATACTTATGGTCTTTTGAAAGCTATAGAAGCTTCTAATATGTTTATTCTGAGTCTAACTACCTCACTAGATTGCTATAATTCTAAAATTTCTCAGTTGATTCTCTAAATTGACAATCATATCACTGCAAATAAAAATAGTTTCATCTCTTCTTTTTCATTCTCATTTTCCCCCCTTTCTTATTTCATGATTATTTCTAGCTACATTGTACTTTTTATTATTGTCATGAGAGACTTTTGAAAAATTACCTTTTCTAAATATATAAATTAGATATACTTATGGTCTTTTGAAAGCTATAGAAGCTTCTAATATGTTTATCCTGAGTCTAACTACCTCACTAGATTGCTATAATTCTAAAATTTCTCAGTTGATTCTCTAAATTGACAATCATATCACTGCAAATAAAAATAGTTTCATCTCTTCTTTTTCATTCTCATTTTCCCCCCTTTCTTATTTCATGATTATTTCTAGCTACATTGTACTTTTTATTATTGTCATGAGAGACTTTTGAAAAATTACCTTTTCTAAATATATAAATTAGATATACTTATGGTCTTTTGAAAGCTATAGAAGCTTCTAATATGTTTATCCTGAGTCTAACTACCTCACTAGATTGCTATAATTCTAAAATTTCTCAGTTGATTCTCTAAATTGACAATCATATCACTGCAAATAAAAATAGTTTCATCTCTTCTTTTTCATTCTCATTTTCCCCCCTTTCTTATTTCATGATTATTTCTAGCTACATTGTACTTTTTATTATTGTCATGAGAGACTTTTGAAAAATTACCTTTTCTAAATATATAAATTAGATATACTTATGGTCTTTTGAAAGCTATAGAAGCTTCTAATATGTTTATTCTGAGTCTAACTACCTCACTAGATTGCTATAATTCTAAAATTTCTCAGTTGATTCTCTAAATTGACAATCATATCACTGCAAATAAAAATAGTTTCATCTCTTCTTTTTCATTCTCATTTTCCCCCCTTTCTTATTTCATGATTATTTCTAGCTACATTGTACTTTTTATTATTGTCATGAGAGACTTTTGAAAAATTACCTTTTCTAAATATATAAATTAGATATACTTATGGTCTTTTGAAAGCTATAGAAGCTTCTAATATGTTTATTCTGAGTCTAACTACCTCACTAGATTGCTATAATTCTAAAATTTCTCAGTTGATTCTCTAAATTGACAATCATATCACTGCAAATAAAAATAGTTTCATCTCTTCTTTTTCATTCTCATTTCCCCCCTCTTTCTTATTTCATGGGCTAGCATTTCTGTATTCTAAGGGAAAGAGCAGCCAAACTTGTCTTATTTACTTTAAATGATATGCTTCTAACATTTCATTACTAAGCATGATTTTGGTTAAGATTTTTCTAGAATATATGCTTTATCAGCTTAGAAAATATCTCATATTTTTCCAATAAACCATATTCTCCCTCCACATCTTAGATCAGCTTCCTATTTTTATCACTTCTAGTTGTACAGCCACTTTGGTGATGCTCATATCTCCTAGAGATGAACTTAATTGTATGCACCTGGTTAGCAACTCTCCTTTCAATGTGACCCTGTATTCTCCAACTATTTTACTAATTCTTCACATACATTTTCTCTTCTGTGGAGAGTTCTCATTTTAGAATATGGTATGTATCATTTTCGGAGAAGGCAATGGCACCCCACTCCAGTACTCTTGCCTGGAAAATCCCATGGATGGAGGAGCCTGGAAGGCTGCAGTGGACTCAGCAACTTGACTTTCACTTTTCACTTTCATACTTTGGAGAAGGAAATGGCGACTCACTCTCCTGTCCCAGGGACGGGAGAGCCTGGTGGGCTGCTGTCTATGGGGTCGCACAGAGTCGGACACGACTGAAGCGACTTAGCAGCAGCAGCAGCAGCAGCAGCAGCAGCAGCATGTATCGTTTTATTACTGTATCTTGTATAACTTTTCTGGGAATATGATGCAGGGAGGGAAGACTGAAGTTGCATTAATTTACTTGTTGACAACTGACAGTTTACACGAAAAGACTGAATATTTATAATGATTTAAATGAATTCTGAGGATTTATTAAACATTTAAAGTTGAAAAACTTTAAACAATAATTGCTAAATACTTGCCTACTATGTGAACTTTATGCAGTATATCAAATAAAAAAATTGCATGCATTTTTAACTGTTATTGACAAAATTTCAAAGTGTATTTCTGCAATTTTTTCTTATTAAAACTTTGAAGTTTTAAAAAGGATATAGATTTCACAGTTATTCATTCCTTTCAAAAGACTGTTTTCATTCAAATGACCAGTTTCTCATTTTTTTCATACTAAGGTGAGTGATTACAGGCTGTATAATAATTCTTTGTTGAAAATATTGAGATTTCATTTGTGGCTTAGTATTCTGTCAACTCTTGCAAATGTTCTTCCATCAGGGTTCTGAGAGAATGAGCACTGAATCAAGCATATTGATTGCTAATAATTTTCTATATACTAACTATGTTTTATCTGCTTGGTATTTTGCAAAGTTAAGCTTTGCTTTACTGATAGTGGATTTCTCAAATTCTGTCATAAGTTTTGCTATGCTTGTGCTGTAGCCATAACAACAAATATCCATGATACATTTTAATCTTAAGTCTGGAAATTTTTATTATTGTCAATTTCCAGTGTTGTTTTCTTTGAGTTCTGTCTTGTTTGATTTTAAAATGCTTTACCAGTCCTCTTTCTATCAATGTTTTCATGTTATAATTTTCCTGTTCTTTTATTTTTTAACTTTTCTGTATCAATTTGGTTTAATTTTATGTAAAGAGCACTTGCCTTGATTTTAATAATTTCAATCTAATAGTCAGTGTTATAACAAAAGTTTATTTCTATTTACTTTGTTTCTATGTAGCCATTTAAATTATCTTATGTTTTACACTTCCATGATTTTTAAATTTTTCTTCATAACTTTTCTAAAGACATATTGTGAGCATTAAATTGTGCTTGAATGTTTGAAAATGTCTATTTCATTTCAAATGATTGGTTGGTCAAGAATAGAACTCTGGTTTTTAGATATGATCGATTACAAAAACGGCCCTAATTCCTTACTCCTCTCTTTGTCTATGCCTTGATTCTGGGCTTGAGTCACATTACTTGCTTTGGCAAATAGAATGTTAGCAAATACAATTCAAAACCAAAACCGTATTGAAAAGTACATGTCATATTACTTGTGTCTTCAACCATTGCCATGAGAACATACCTGTATAAACCTACTTCCATTATCACATATGAAGCCATCTTAGATCAGCCAATAGCCAACTGACCTTCATTCATGACAGTGAGCCTAGCTGAGACCAGAAGAACCACTGAGCCAACTTGCAGCCTGATGAGCTACATAAATCCTTACTGTTTCAAGGCTCTGTTTTTGGAGTGGTATTTTGGTGGCAGTAGATGATACTTTTCTTTGCCACTTGGAGAACATTGTTTTGTTATCATCTTGCACACAGTGTTACTGTTTAGGAGTATAATAGAAATGTGATTTTCTCTTAAGATAAACTATCTAGAGATAAAAGTGTTTAGAACTTTCTCTTTGCCTTTATGTTCAGAAGTTTTGCTTTTATATTTGTATATGAAATACACAACTTAGCGATTAAACCACCATAATATGAAACACTAATATTTTCAGTGGATGCATTTATAGGTATGCTAATACAAAGAAAAACGTATGCAAGGTAATAGAATACAGCTTGAAGAAAAGAGAAAATAGTTTTTAGCTCACCAGTTCAGATTTGTACTTAGTTACAAATCAAAATGGAATTGGAAAAGCTGAGGGTTAGGGCAATGGCAGAATACTAAAGCTTCTTGTGTTATATATTATATATACTAAAGTTTATAGACTGCTATGGATATCCAAGGTCCATAGTATCATGTACCTATTAGTTTTTGTTACCTGCTTATACAACTGTGATTTGGAGTTGATAAATCTTAGAAATCCAAGACTAGGGTTTTTTAGCCTCTATCCAGAGTCCCCAAATCAGTAATAATAAGAACAGTTTGCTAATGTTAAGAGGAATTCTCCCCAGTGACTTTCTCAGAAGTGATCTTCAAGAGCAATAAATAAGGATGATCTTCCCAGAAAGCAAAATCTGAGGAAGTATATTGGTTAGGAGTCCTTATTTGTAGCTTCTTCCTCTCTGCTATGTCAGNGATAAATCTTAGAAATCCAAGATGAGGGTTTTTTAGCCTCTATCCAGAGTTCCCAAATCAGTAATAATAAGAACAGTTTGCTAATGTTAAGAGGAATTCTCCCCAGTGCCTTTCTCAGAAGTGATCTTCAAGAGCAATAAATAAGGATGATCTTCCCAGAAAGCAAAAACTGAGGAAATATATTGGTTAGGAGTCCTTATTTGTAGCTTCTTCCTCTCTGCTATGTCAGTTACTAGTTTTGTTTTGTAAAGGATAGAAGTTTTTTACAAAGTGTAGAGATTTAGTTAGTTTCTTGGTGAATGATCATAAATTTAGAGTACGTGTTTTCTTAAAACAAAAAACACGACTAAGGGGATTTAAAAATTAAACAACGGAGTAAAACAATAGGTGTTTCTATCTTTTATTAAAAAGTTGAATTTATAAAAATTTCCTTTCTTTTTTATTTTTTTGGTTTTACAAATATCCATATTTGTTCTATTGAAGTTCCATGATAAGGAAAAATATGGGCTTCCCTGGTGACTCAGTTGGTAAAGAACCTGCCTGCAATGCAGGAGATAGCCTGCAGCACAGGTGACCCAGGTTCAATCCCTGGGTAGGGAAGATCCCCTGGAGAAGTAAATAGCAACCCACTTTAGTATTCTTGCCTGGAAAATCCCGTGGACAGAGTCTGGTGAGCTATAGTTCATGGGGAGGGTGGCGGTCACAAGAGTTGGGCACAAGTTAGCGACTAAACCACAACTACAGTTGTATCACACTACTTACGGTGACAACAGTTACAGCTGATGATACTGTAAGCACCAACTGTGACCCCACTGGGATGATGAGGGAAGGGGAATAAAGTGGAGACCATATCAAAGAGTCAAAGAATAACAAAACCAACAAATCAAGAAGTGGCATCATACATACATAGTTAGAGATACAGAGGAAATGAAAAAGGAACAGCCCAGGAGTTGAAAATGGTTGTCCCTGAGAGCAATAATTTGGGAATGGTATGAAGAAAGGCAATGCCAAAGAATGCTCAAACTACCGCACAGTTGCACTCATCTCACACGCTAGTAAAGTGATGCTCAAAATTCTCCAAGCCAGGCTTCAGCAATATGTGAACCGTGAACTCAAGCCCAGGAGTTGAAAATGGTTGTCCCTGAGAGCAATAATTGGGAGTGGTATGTGGTGGAAAGGAGACTTGCTCTTTTTGGATCTCCCTTTTGGTAGTATTTGATTTTTGAAAATCATGTGCAACTATTAGGACAATTGTTAACTATTTTTGATAATGAAAAGACACCTTTGATATTATTGTATTGTCTATATAATGGGAAGCTATTTTCAAAGATATAACAGAGAGGAATATTAAGTCTCTAAGCCACAGTCCATGGGGTCACAGAGTTGGACACAACTGAACAACAACAACAAATATCAGAGGCCATCCTATTAACTTCATAAACGGACATGAAGATGAAGGAAAATGCAAGTGATGATAAGCCTCATAACAGATGGAAGAAATAAGATTAGAATGAAGATGGCCTTTTGCTTTTAAAACAAAAATCCAGTACTAAGCATTCTATTGATGACATTAAGGAGACACTCCAAAGATTCTGTTTCAGCAAAAACAATTTTGTAGAAAAACTGCAATTCTATATTCTTCAAGTGAGTAGATTGCATTTGAATTTTTAGAAAAATAGAATTTCAGAGGGTAAGAAAAGAATGAAGAACAGTAATAAGAAGCTCATCAAAATTTGCTGATAATATTAATATGAGATATGAAACCCAATAAAGAATCTTTATTTAGAGAAGGAATCATTGCCAACAGTCATCAAGACAGTATGGTACTGGCCCCAAAACGGAAGTATAGGCCAATGGAACAGGTTAGAAAGCCCAGAGATAAACCCACACACATATGGGCACTTTATCTTTGACAAAGGAGGCAAGAATATACAATGGGAAAAAGACACTCTCTTCAATAAGTGGTGCTGGAAGAACTGGACAACTACATTCGAAAGAATGAAATTAGCGAGACAGCAAAAGAGACACAGATGTTTAGAACAGACTTTTGGACTCTGTGGGAGAGGGAGAGGGTGGGATAATTTGGGAGAATGGCATTGAAACATGTATACTATCATGTAAGAAACGAATTGCCAGTCTATGTTCGATACAGAATACAGGATGCTTGGGGCTGGTGCACGGGGATGATCCAGAGAGATGATATGGGGTCGGGAGGTGGGAGGGAAGTTCAGGAGTGGGAACTCATGTACACCTGTGGCTGATTCATGTCAATGTATGGCAAAACCAGTACAGTATTGTAAAGCAAAATAAAGTAAAAATAAAAATTAAAAAAAAATTTAAAAAGAAATTAGCATACTTCCTAACACCATACAGAAAAATAAACTCAAAATGGGTTAAAGACCTAAATGTAAGACCAGAAACTATGAAACTCTTAGAAGAAAAAAATAGGCAGAACACTGTATGACATAAATCATAGCAAGATCCTTTATGATCCACCTCCTAGATAAATGGAAATAAAAACAAATATAAATAAATGAGACCTAATTAAACTTAAAAGCTTCTGCACAGCAAAAACTATAAACAAGGTGAACAGACAACCCTCAAAAGGGAGACAATAATAGCAAGTGAAACAACAGACAAAAGAATTAATTTCCAAAATATACAAGCAGTTAATACAACTCAATACTAGAAAAACAAGCAACCTATTCAAAAAGTGGGCAAAAAACCTTAACAGACATTTCTCCAAAGAAGACATACCAATGGCTAATAAACATATGAAGAGAAGCTCAACATCACTCATTATTCAGTTCAGTTCATTTCAGTCATTTAGTCCTGTCCGACTCTTTGTGACTCCATGAATCACAGCACGCCAGGCCTCCCTGTCCATCACCAACTCCCAGAGCTTGCTCAAACTCATGTCCATTGAGTCGATGATGCCATCCAACCATCTCATCCTCTGTCGTCCCCTTCTCCTCCTGCCCTCAATCTTTCCCAGCATCAGGGTCTTTTCAAATGAGTCGGCTCTTTGCATCAGAGAAATGCAAATCAAAACTATATCCCAGACAGAATGGCCATAATCAAAAAATCCAAAAATAAAAAGTGCTGGAAGAGGTGTGAAGAAAAAGGAACCCTCCTACTCTGCTGGTGGGAATATGAATTGATACAGCCACTATGGAGGACAGTATGGAGATTCCTTAAAAAATTAGGAATAAAACCACCATATGACCCAGCCATACCACTTCTAGGCATATACCCTGAAGAGACCAAAACTAAAAAAGACACATGTACCCCAGTGTTCATTGCAGCACCATTTACAACAGCCAAGATATGGAAGCAACCTAGACATTGATCAACAGATGAATGGATAAAGAAGCTCTGGTACATGCATACAATGAAATACTACTCAGCCATAAAAAGGAATGCATTTCAGTCAGTTCTAATGAGGTGGATGAACCTAGAGCCTATTATACAGAGTGAAGTAAGTCAGAAAGAGAAAAGCAAATATCGAATATTAACACATATATATGGAATCTAGAAGGATGGTACTGAAGGATCTATTTGCATAGCAGCAATGGAAACACAGACATAGAGAACAGACTTATGGACGAGGGTAGGGGAGAAGAGGGAAGGGGTGAGATGAATGGAGAGAGTAGCATGGAGGCATATACACCAACATATGTAAATAGATAGATAGCCAATGGGGATTTGCTGTATGACTCAGGGAACTCAAATGGGACTCTGTAATAACCTAGAGGGGTGGGAATGGGCATGGGAGGGAGATTCAGGAAGCAGGGGACATATATGCATCTATGGTAAATTCATGTTGAAATCAAACCAATATTGTAAACCAATCATCAAGCAATTAAAAATAAATAACTATTAAAAAAAGATTAGCAAAGATAGAACAATTGAGATGTAAACATTTAAGAGGCACTGAATTTTCTTGTTTTTCAACAGTTTTTCATTTATTCAAAACTTTTCTAATGCTTTAAGTTTAAGTTTATAATTTTAACTATATTGGCCTTATAAATTCTTATGTTTATTTCTAGCTACATTGTACTTTTTATTGTTGTCATGAGAGATTTTTGAAAAATTACCTTTTCTAAATATATAAATTAGATATACTTATGGTCTTTTGAAAGCTATAGAAGCTTCTAATATGTTTATTCTGAGTCTAACTACCTCACTAGATTGCTATAATTCTAAAATTTCTCAGTTGATTCTCTAAATTGACAATCATATCACTGCAAATAAAAATAGTTTCATCTCTTCTTTTTCATTCTCATTTTCCCCCCTTTCTTATTTCATGATTATTTCTAGCTACATTGTACTTTTTATTATTGTCATGAGAGACTTTTGAAAAATTACCTTTTCTAAATATATAAATTAGATATACTTATGGTCTTTTGAAAGCTATAGAAGCTTCTAATATGTTTATCCTGAGTCTAACTACCTCACTAGATTGCTATAATTCTAAAATTTCTCAGTTGATTCTCTAAATTGACAATCATATCACTGCAAATAAAAATAGTTTCATCTCTTCTTTTTCATTCTCATTTTCCCCCCTTTCTTATTTCATGATTATTTCTAGCTACATTGTACTTTTTATTATTGTCATGAGAGACTTTTGAAAAATTACCTTTTCTAAATATATAAATTAGATATACTTATGGTCTTTTGAAAGCTATAGAAGCTTCTAATATGTTTATTCTGAGTCTAACTACCTCACTAGATTGCTATAATTCTAAAATTTCTCAGTTGATTCTCTAAATTGACAATCATATCACTGCAAATAAAAATAGTTTCATCTCTTCTTTTTCATTCTCATTTNCTCCGGGAGATGGTGATGGACAGGGAGGCCTGGCGTGCTGTGATTCATGGGGTCGCAAAGAGTCGGACACGACTGAGCGACTGAACTGAACTGAACTGAATGTGCTGGAAAGGAGACTTGCTCTTTTTGGATCTACCTTTTGGTAGTATTTGATTTTTGAAAATCATGTGCAACTATTAGGACAATTGTTAACTATTTTTTATAATGAAAAGACACCTTTGATATTATTGTATTGTCTATATAATGGGAAGCTATTTTCAAAGATATAACAGAGAGGAATATTAAGTCTCTAAGCTACAATCCATGGGGTCACAGAGTTGGACTCAAGTGAGCAACAACAAATATCAGAGGCCATCCTATTAACTTCATAAAGGGACATGAAGATGAAGGAAAATGCAAGTGATGATAAGCCTCATAACAGATAGAAGAAATAAGATTAGAATGAAGATGGCTTTTTGCTTTTAAAACAAAAATCCAGTACTAAGCATCCTATTGATGACATTAAGGAGACACTCCAAAGATTCTGTTTCAGCAAAAGCAATTTTGTAGAAAAACTGCAATTCTATGTTCTTCAAGTGAGTAGACTGTATTTGAATTTTTAGAAAAATAGAATTTAAGAGAGTAAGAAAAAGAATTAAGAACAGTAATAAGAAGCTCATCAAAATATTGCTGATAATATTAATATGAGATATGAAACCCAATAAAGAATCTTTATTTAGAGAAGGAATCATTGCCAAAGATCTCTAGAATAAAAAGCCTGGCAATACAAAAATAAATGATAAAGTACAATGGACTTAAACACTGAAAAGAAAAAACAGAGGTTCAATGAATAGTTTAGAAATTCGACTGAACCAAAAGACCCTGATGCTGGGGAAGACTGAAGGCAGGAGAAGAAGGGGACAGCAGTGGACAAGATGATAGGATGGCATTCCTGACTCAACGGACATGGGTTTGAGGGAGCTCTGGGAGATGGTGAAGGACAGGGATGCTTGGCATGCTGTGGTCCATCAGGTTGCAAAGAGTCAGACATCACTGAGCAACTGAACAACAACTGAGTCAAAGGCTCATTGATAAGTGGTATGGACCAAAAGAAAAAATCTTTTAATGATAACCTTTTGTAATTATTGATCTGTTTGGGTTTAAAATCCTGTATTTTGGGGCCTTCTTTTGTGTATCACCCTCTTCTAATTTTCTTTTTTGTCTCCTTTATTGCCTTCTTTTAGGTTTATTACTTTTTTTGTCATTTCACTGTTTCCCTTTTATTTGTTTGAATTTTAAATAAAGATATCTTTTAAAAGTAACAGTGATATTAACGCTTCTGCCAATCAAGAAGAAAATTGATAACATTAGTTTGAAGTATAAGTCATTTGGTAATTAATTCATTTATATGGATGTGAGAGTTGGACTGTGATGAAAGCTGAGCACTGAAGAATTGATGCTTTTGAACTGTGGTGTTGGAGAAGACTCTTGAGAGTCCCTTGGACTGCAAGGAGATCCAACCAGTCCTTCCTAAAGGAGATCTGTCCTGGGTATTCATTGGAAGGACTGATGCTGAAGCTGAAACTCCAATACTTTGGCCACCTCATGTGAAGAGTTGACTCATTGGAAAAGACCCTGATGCTGGGAGGGATTCAGAGCAGGAAGAGAAGGAGACGACAGAGGGTGAGATGGCTGGATGGCATCACCGACTTGATGGACATGAATTTGAATGAGCTCTGGGAGTTGGTGACAGACAGGGAGGCCTGGTGTGCTGTGATTCATGGGGTCACAAAGAGTCGGACATGCCTGAGCGACTGAACTGAACTGGTGGTGCTCCTGGTAAAAACCCACCTGCTAAGGCAGAAGACATAACAGGTGTGGGTTTGATCCCTAGATTGGAAAGATCCCCTGGAGGAGTGCATGGCAATCCACTCCAGTATTCTTGCCTGGAGAATCCCATGCACAGAGGAGCCTGGTGGGCTACAGTCCATAGGGTTGCAAGGAGTCAGACACAACTGAGGTTATTTAGCATGCAAATAGACATGATATCAAAAGCACAGACAATAGAAACAAAAATTAACACGTAGGACTACATTAAACTAAAAAGATTCTGTGTGCCNCATGCACAGAGGAGCCTGGTGGGCTACAGTCCATAGGGTTGCAAGGAGTCAGACACAACTGAGGTTATTTAGCATGCAAATAGACATGATATCAAAAGCACAGACAATAGAAACAAAAATTAACACGTAGGACTACATTAAACTAAAAAGATTCTGTGTGCCACATGAAGCAGTCAAGAGAGTGAAAAGTTCCACTGATGAATGGGAGGAAATATTTACTAACCATGTATTTGATAAGCAATTAACATCCAAAATATACAAGGAACTCTTGCAACTCAAGAATAACAACAAAAACAAAACCCAAACAAACTCATAACCTAATTTAAAAACTGGCTAAGGATTTAAATAGACACTTCTTCAAAAAAGACATATAAATGGTCAATAATATATGAAAAAATGCTCACTGTCACTAATTATCAGAGAAATTCAAATTAAAACACAATGAAATATCACCTCACATGTGTCAGGACAGTTATTAAAAAAAGACAAGTGTTAGTAAGGATATGGAGGAAAGGGAACCCTTTACATAGTTGGTAGGAATGCATAATGTGCAGCCATTATGGAAAACAGTATGGAGGTTTCCCACAAAGTTAAAAAATGAGCTACCATATATCCTGGTAAATCATACTTCTGGGTCATTGCTGTGCTCAATCACTCATTGTGTCCAACTCTTTGGGACCCCGTGGACTGCAGCCCACCAGGTTCCTCTGTCCACAGGGATTTTCCAGGCAAGAATACTGGAGTGGGTTACCATTTCCTCTTCCAGGGATCTTCTTGACCCAGGGATTGAATCCAGGTCTCCAGCACTGCAGGCAGATTCTTTACCAGTGAGCTACCTAAGAAGCCCCTTCTAGGTATTAAGTTCAGTTCAGTCGCTCAGTCGTGTCCGACTCTTTGTGACCCCAAGAACTGCAGCACACCAGGCCTCCCTGTCCATCATCAACTCCCAGAGTTTACCCAAACTCATGTCCATTGAGTTGGTGATACC
>SJYX01006189.1:148194-184718 GCA_006410675.1 Oreotragus oreotragus
GGAGATCCAACCAGTCCATTCTGAAGGAGATCAACCCTGGGATTTCTTTGGAGGGAATGATGCTAAAGCTGAAACTCCAGTACTTTGGCCACCTCATGCGAAGAGTTGACTTATTGGAAAAGAGTCTGATGCTGGGAGGGATTGGGGGCAGGAGGAGAAGGGGATGACCGAGGATGAGATGGCTGGATGGCATCACGGACTCGATGGACGTGAGTCTGAGAGAACTCCGGGAGATGGTGATGGATAGGGAGGCCTGGTGTGCTGCGATTCATGGGGTCGCAAAGAGTCGGACATGACTGAGCAACTGAACTGAACTGAACTGAGAACAGCCTCTGGAAGTGAATAAATGTTCAGTACATCATACCTTTTATCAATATTATCACTGATGTTTATAACATGCAAGCACTGAAAATCTGACTTGCATAGAAACCGACACTTGGCTTCTCACTCACAAGTGACTAAAAATAGTGGCAGAGAGCAAAGCCACAGAGAACCAAGTGCAAAAAATACATCAAACTGAATACCAGAGCATTTGCTGGACACATGAACCACACATATCTTCCTCTTTAATTGCTAAGGAAATTTGTGTGTTCAGCTAAATTAAAATGCTATTAGCTAAGAAATACATTTCATGAGTGTTAATTAAGATGAGCCATACTTTTGCAAATAAGTCCATGGCCCAGAATAATGAATTTGGAATAAACAAAATATAAAGTTTTCTCCTTAAAAGAATTGGAAGCAACTCAAAGGAAAACTGGGAAATGATTGCGATAGGAGAGCATGCAAAGGAAGAGAACCTAGGTGATCCCTGTCACCCCAAAGGAGGACATGGTTTAGAGGTCCTAAAATGGTATTCTGCCTAAAAGACAATGATACTCTCCCAATTCTAGTCTCTGCTCAGAAAATGCTATTCAAAGGATGGGTTTATCAGCAATTCTCTATGTCACTGTAGAAATTATACTGCAGTGTCACTGAATTAAAGTTGATTCATCTGTTAATAAATCATGACAACAGAAATGAAAGTACTATTATAAAGTTATTCCTTCTACATCCTACACCCTATGATCTATAAAAATTTATTCAAGGATCTAATTATATACCTGAATGTGGAGCCATAATGAATTTATGTTTCTGGATGGAAAGACTTACTACTGCAAACGTCAAGTCTTCTCAAAATTATAATCAGTGTACACACAATAAAAACTTGATAGGATTTTAAAATCTAATGTTGAAGGTCATCTTTAAGAGGAAATGTCCAACAGGAGAAAGCTTTCAGAGATGATACCTATATTTACTAACTTGATTGTCATGATGGTCTCATGGGTATATATGTATGTTAAAATGCATCAGAATATACACTTTATACAAGTACAGTTTACTGTATTTTAGTTATACCTCAATAAAGCTGTTAAATTATGACAAAAGAGTAAGTGTTCAAGAATTTTTAGAAAATTCTGAAAAATGAGAAAGAATGATGAATTGGCCTTATTAGATGTTAAAACATACCACAAAGCTAGAATTTGACTATGCATAGACAAGAATACACAGAAGGACTGTACAAAAAAGAGCTTCATGACCCAGATAATCATGATGGTGTGATCACTCATCTAGAGCCAGACATCCTGGAATGTGAAGTGAGGTGGGCCTTAGAAAGCATCACTACGAGCAAAGCTAGTGGAGGTGATGGAATTCCAGTTGAGCTATTTCAAATCCTGAAAGATGATGCTGTGAAAGTGCTGCACTCAATATGCCAGCAAATTTGGAAAACAGCAGTGGCCACAGGACTGGAAAAGGTCAGTTTTCATTCCAGTTCCAAAGAAAGGCAATGCCAAAGAATGCTCAAACTACTGCACAATTGCACTCCTCTCACATGGTAGTAAAGTAATGCTTAAAATTCTCCAAGCCAGGCTTCAGCAATATGTGAACCGTGAACTTTCAGGTGTTCAAGCTGGTTTTAGAAAAGGCAGAGGAACCAGACATCAAACTGCCAACATCCGCTGGATCTTCAAAAAAACAAGAGAGTTCCAGAAAAATATCTACTTCTGCGTTATTGACTATGGCAAAGACTTTGACTATGTGGATCAAAAGAAACTGTGGACAATTCTGAAAGAGATGGGAATACCAGACCTGCCTCTTGAGAAACCTGTATGCAGGTCAAGAAGCAGCAGTTAGAACTGGACATGGAACAACAGACTTGTTCCAAATAGGAAAAGGAGTGCGTCAAGGCTGCATATTGTCACCCTGCTTATTTAACTTATATATAAAGTACATCATGAGAAACACTGGGCTAGAGGAAGCACAAGCTAGAATCAAGATTGCCAGGAGAAATATCAATAACCTCAGATATACAGATGACACCATTGTTATGGCAGAAAGTGAAGAAGAACTAAAGAGCCTCTTGATGAAAGTGAATGAGGAGAGTGAAAAAGTTGGCTTACAGCTCAACATTCAGAAAACAAAGATCATGGCATCCAGTCCCATCACTTCATGGCAAATAGATGGGGAAACAGTGAAAACAGTGGCTGACTTTATGTTTTTGGGCTCCAAAATCACTGCAGATGATGATTGCGGCCATGAAATTAAAAGACGCTTACTCCTTGGAAAGAAAGTTATGAACAACCTAGACAGTATATTCAAAAGCAGAGACATTACTTTGCCAACAAAAGTCCATCTAGTCAAGGCTATGGTTTTTCCAGTGGTCATGTATGGATGTGAGAGTTGGACTATAAGGAAAGCTGAGCTGCAAAGAATTGATGCTTTTGAACTGTGGTGTTAGAGAAGACTCCTGAGAGTCCCTTGGACTGCAAGGAGACCCAACCAGTCCATCCTAAAGGAGATCAGTCCTGGGTGTTCATTGGAAGGACTGATGTTGAAGCTGAAACTCCAATATTTTGGCCACCTGATGCAAAGAGCTGACTCATTGGAAAAGACCCTGATGCTGGGAGGGATAGGGGGCAGGAGGAGAAGGGGACGACAGGATGAGATGGTTGGATGGCATCACCGACTCAACGGACATGAGTTTGAGTGAACTCCGGGAGTTGGTGATGGACAGAGAGGCCTGGCGTGCTGTGATTCATGGGGTCGCAAAGAGTCGGACACGACTGAGCCACTGAACTGAATTGAACGTGAAGTGAAAACAGTTTGCCGAGGTGCGTTTTTTTCCAACTATTTACAGATGTTCAACAGTAAATAATAGAGAACACAGAGAGTCACAGATATCTAATGAGAATGTTCAAACTGTCTTTGTCGCAGGCTGATCAGTTAGCAGTCATCTGCTAGCCATTCCACGTGAGACACTGTGTGGGGCATTAAGGAAAATTTAAAATAGAAGGAAGGACTTTTCCTTAAAGATATTTGAGTCTAAACTAGGTCATCCTGGAAATAAGTCAGTGGAAGGCAGGAGTGCAAGGCCGCCCTAACAAAGGATTACTTGAGCTCCTCTACTGGTGACAGGAAAAGGGAATCTGGGGGTTCACTACACAGTCAAAATAATATTTACTAGAAATTCTTCCTTGCTGATGTAGGAATTAAGTGGCATCAGGGAAGAATATGCAAGAGCACACACTTGAATCTCAAGAAGAAAAAATATTTTTAATGGAGTCTTTATTTTCCAGGACTAGTTTACTGCTCACGTTTATGCACTGGGCAGCTTACTTAGATCAAGATTATCTTCTTACTGTTATCTTTGAATAGCGTCACATACTGGTTAAATGCAGATTTTGGGTTAGACAAGCCTAGTTTGAATCCATATTCAATATAGGTTCCACCACTTCTCATACACAAGCAACTCTGTGTCCAAAACTGCGGAGGGTTTGGATTTTGCATCACGTTCAGCTCACAAGCTCGCGTGCTTCAGTTTTGTGGAGACTGGCATGAGACATGAGATTCCTGGGTCACAGACAAAGAACTCTGTTACAGCAACTTGTTTGGATGGCATCACTGACTCAATGGACGTGAGTTTGATTAAAATCCAGGAGTCGGTAATGGACAGGGAGGCCTGGCGTGCTGCAGGCCATGGAGTTGCAAAGAGTCTGATATGACTGGGCAGTTGAACTACTGACAGTGAGCAGACAGCACAAGCTTCATGTTACTATAGGTTCTCCCTGTTCCCAAGAACCAGAGGGCAATGATGAGCAACCACAGTGGGTTTGTGGCACATTAAGGAATCCTTCACTAGGAAACCCAAATCTTTTATAAAGGGGCTGCCAGAAAACCTGTCCAACTTTTGCCTCAGAAAAAGACATTATTTTTATGATCCTGGATAGCAAGAACCCTCAGCAACAGAGGAAGATAGTATGTCTAACTTTCAAGGCTTTTGATTTACAAACATCCTCAAGAAGATAGTCTGGAACAAATGGTATCGGTGTCTCTGCTCAGGAGACATGGAGAACTGTGAATGACACAGAGAGAACTTGATCTCTAAAACTGAGAAAGAGAAAACCCTCCAATTATAGAATTTTCAGAACATCAAGACTGCAGAGAGTTAATATTCAGAGGATACATGAAGCTGGAGGTTTTCAAACGTAGATGGAGAATTAATAGCCTTTGTTCTCTAACCTATAATCATGGGAAGTAATAACTATCTGTAGCATTATTCAATCAGCTAATGTTAAATCATTAAATCAGCTAATGTATAACACTTATTTGGGGCACTTATTCAGTACCCCAGAATATGTGTCCCTTCCTTCCATTCAAAAGTATGGACTATTTTTAAGAGGCTGAGATAGCTACATGTATTTTGAATTTTCATTCTTCTCTTACATTTTTCTCACATTTATCTTCACTTCCTTTGAAAAGTTCTTACATGTTTCACCCATGAAGGATTTTGTATTCTCTGATCTTAAGTAGTTTACCCAGAGCCTGAATATTGTATAGAACTGGAAAGAAAACTTCTTAGTCCTATATCACTATTTTATAGAGAGAGGACTAAGAGCTTAGATTCAATAGGTTAAAATTATATTTAAAAATTCCTTTGTTTAAAATATTCATAAGTTCTTACTTGATCTCTAAAACTGAGAAAGAGAAAACCCTCCAATTATAGAATTTTCAGAACATCAAGACTGCAGAGAGTTAATATTCAGAGGATACATGAAGCTGGAGGTTTTCAAACGTAGATGGAGAATTAATAGCCTTTGTTCTCTAACCTATAATCATGGGAAGTAATAACTATCTGTAGCATTATTCAATCAGCTAATGTTAAATCATTAAATCAGCTAATGTATAACACTTATTTGGGGCACTTATTCAGTACCCCAGAATATGTGTCCCTTCCTTCCATTCAAAAGTATGGACTATTTTTAAGAGGCTGAGATAGCTACATGTATTTTGAATTTTCATTCTTCTCTTACATTTTCCTCACATTTATCTTCACTTCCTTTGAAAAGTTCTTACATGTTTCACCCATGAAGGATTTTGTATTCTCTGATCTTAAGTAGTTTACCCAGAGCCTGAATATTGTATAGAACTGGAAAGAAAACTTCTTAGTCCTATATCACTATTTTATAGAGAGAGGACTAAGAGCTTAGATTCAATAGGTTAAAATTATATTTAAAAATTCCTTTGTTTAAAATATTCATAAGTTCTTAATGTCTATGGCAAACATATTTGACAATATGAAACACCAGGAGGACTAATTCAGAGTTAAGATAGATTGAAACAGACACATACATATATCGCCAAAATGTAGAAATGCCATGAGACATGATTTGTTTGCTCATTTAAACAAAATAAACTGTAATTAAATGAGTTTATTTTTTTCATCTAAAAATGGAGAAAGTAATAAAACTTATCTTAAATCAATGTTAGTAGACTCGACTGAGATAAAAAGGGCTCTGTTAACTGCAAAGTTTTATAAAATGTCATTCCTCTGTGTTTTTAGAAATAAAGCGATTGTGGAAAACAAGAAATCTGGCATTACAGAAGGCAATGAATGAAAAAGTACCTTGGAAACTGTAAATTATTATGCAAATCCAAGTTTTTATATAGGAGGACAGTTACAGAAACATTGAATTTCTCCACTTTAAGTAATTAGCAGCTTAAACTAGACCAGAAAAACGCTTTTTTTGTTTACTTTTTAAAAATTAAAAATAAAACATTGTATAAGGCATGGTTTGATCAGAAAACAGAAAGATCTTAGGCATTTTAAGCAGGAGCAGATTTGAAATAGGGAACAGCACCATATGGCAAAGGAGGAGTCAAGAGAAGCTGTTAGTTGGGAAATCAGAAAGTGGCAGAGATAATTGGAAACTCTTGTCAGCGATCATGGTAGCCAAAAGCATCAAAATAAATGATTCACAGAACCATCACTAACTGCTGTAAAACCTCCTGCTGGCTATTTTCTGAAGGCCAAGCATGTGCCTATTGATGGCCAGAAGTTTTGCTACTGGGTGGTTTTCCTTGGCATAATCTGAAAGGAAGCCTGCTAGTGACACATTATTGGCAGGTGTCCAATGCCTAAAATGTAAGGGAGAGTAGAGATGAAATGGGATGGACACTGGAAGAAATAAATAAGCAGACAAATAAATAACCCAACAAACTAAAACCACCCTAACATCATCAAAACATTGGTGTGGAAATGTACATATAATATTTATGTATACATTTATTACAAAATAAAGCTCATCCAACAATCACCCCATTCCAGAAACAGAACTTTGCTTATATCCTAGAAGCCTTCCTGATCGAAGCACCTTTGCTTTCCCATGGAATCAATCACTACTCTGATTTTCATGATCATAATTTCTAGCAGATCTTTTTTTATTGAAATATAACTGACATAACATTATATTAGTTTTAGGCTTATAATGATTCAGTATTTGTATACATTGTGAAATGATCATCACAATGTCTAGTTAACATCCATCCCCTCACATAATTTACAGATCTTTTTCTTGTCATGAGAACTTTTAAGATCTATTCTCTTAGCAACTTTCAAATATACACTACAGTATTAGTAACTACAGTCACCATGCTATACATTATATTGCCAGGACTTATTTAGTTTATAACTGAAATGTTATTTGTATTTTGTATCTTGCTCTTTAATATGAATATTATGTATCTGAGGCTCTTCCATGTCCTTACTTTTTTCTTTGGCAGGATACCTATTTTTTTGCGTGGTAGTACATGCCACAAGTTTTGTACTTATCTATTTGTTTTCTTGTTTCCGTTTTGTTAAATTATATGTACTACGATGGTCAAGACTATACTTTCTAGTTAATGATCATATCCTGTTTTGACTGGCACGTAGTCTATGCTCCATAAATATCTGTCAGATAAATAAATGAAATGGCTTGCCATTGGAAACAAAACAATATAAAATTAAACTTTAATTCTTTCTTTACAAACAAATTTATGCTTAAACACATTCCATTTGGACTAAAGAGTTGTGTTAATACTGATCCTGTCTCTTATACACATCTAGATGTGTATAAGAGACAGGTCTATGCTCCATAAATATCTGTCAAATAAATAAATGAAATGGCTTGCCATTGGAAACAAAACAATATAAAATTAAACTTTAATTCTTTCTTTACAAACAAATTTATGCTTAAACACATTCCATTTGGACTAAAGAGTTGTGTTAATACTGATATCCTAAAAGTGTTAGAATTTAAAATCATAGGAAAAATTTTTTGCAAATCTGACTCTAAAAGTAATCATCATAAAGGAAAAGATTAAGTAGTTTAAGTAAAAATTAAAATCTTCTACTGGAAAAAAATTTCACTAACAACATTAAAAGAAAGATGACTAAGAAAAAATGTTGCTAAATGTATAATAGATGGCTGATAACTTTAACAAAAATAAAATTTTAGTATCCAACAAGTAAAATGTAACACATAACTAAACCCATAAAAAGTAAAATTAAGTATATGTCAATAAAATAATTTTACAAAAAATATAAATTCAGTGAACATATCAGAGAGGTCAACCTCATCAGAAATTATCTAATGAATAGATTAATTTTAAAGAAATAATATTAGATAGGAAAGGATAAAGAAAACCACATTTGTTTTGGTAGAGTGAGAAGGGAAATAGGGCGTTTATATTGGAATAATTTTCTTGAATTCCAGCTAATTGAAACAGAGAGTGCTCGTAAAGCCAGGCATTTATTCTAAGCATATACAACACAACAATGGTAAGTATGTACGATTAAGTGCAGTGCTATTTAAATCAGGAAAAATTAGAACCGTCCTAATGATGGCTATGGCACCCCACCCCAGTACTCTTGCCTGGAAAATCCAATGGACGGAGGAGCCTGGTGGGCTGCAGTCCATGGGGTCGCTAACAGTCGGACAGACTGAGCGACTTCACTTTCACTTTTCTCTTTCATGCATTGGAGAAGGAAATGGCAACCCACTCCAGTATTCTTGCCTGGAGAATCCCAGGGATGGGGGAGCCTGGTGGGCTGCCGTCTATGGGGTCACACAGAGTCGGACACGACTGAAGTGACTTAGCAGCAGCAGCAGCAATGATGGCTAGGAGGGCATATTTTAACTCAATTGCAGTGAACAACTATAAAATGGAATGCATATACAGGCATTACAACATGGGTTGTTATTTATGCCATGCAAAAATGCTGAAAATACACTGCAAGCTGAAAAATGGTTTTCAAAAACAATATGTACAGTGCTACTCTGTGTTATTAAAAAGAAAAATAACTAGAATCTAGCCATTTTGTCTCTCGAAGCATTCCTCTGTTTCTCTATCATCTATTTATGATTTAAAAACATATAGAAGAATATTCAATAAATGTTAACAGCAATTATCTTTGAATGTTATGTTTATAGCTAATTGTACTTTTTCTATATTAAGAATGTTATATAATTATATTATGTAATATATAACAATTAGACAGAACAACATAATTATTTCTACTTGAAAAAGGCAAACGACCCATGTTTATCACAAAGTTATTCACAATTGTCAAGATACAGAGACAACCCAAATGCCTATCAGTAGATGAATGGATAGAAAATATGTGGCACATATACACCATGAGACATTATTCAGCTACAAGAAAGCAAAGTATCCTTCCTTTTGTGACAACTTGGATCTTCCTCAATTGTATTGTACTGAGTGAGACAAGTCAGACAGAAAGACAAGACTATACAACCTCACTTATATGCGGAATCTAAAAAAGTTAAACCCATAAAAACTAGAGAATAACATGGAGAACAAAATGGATGGTAAGCAGGAGAGGATAAAAGTGATGGTATTTAAAGGTACAAACTTGTTATGAGTAGAAAATAATCCACAGAGATCTAATGCACAGTATAATGAATATGGACAATAAAGTTGTATTATTAAAATAATTGCAGCACTTTTTACAATAGCTGGGAAATGGAAGCAACCTAGATGTGCATCAACAGACGAATGGATACAGAAATTGTGGTATGTATATACTATTATATTATGTAATATATAACAATTAGACAGAACAACATAATTATTTCTACTTGAAAAAGGCAAACGACCCATGTTTATCACAAAGTTATTCACAATTGTCAAGATACAGAGACAACCCAAATGCCTATCAGTAGATGAATGGATAGAAAATATGTGGCACATATACACCATGAGACATTATTCAGCTACAAGAAAGCAAAATATCCTTCCTTTTGTGACAACTTGGATCTTCCTCAATTGTATTGTACTGAGTGAGACAAGTCAGACAGAAAGACAAGACTATACAACCTCACTTATATGCGGAATCTAAAAAAGTTAAACCCATAAAAACTAGAGAATAACATGGAGAACAAAATGGATGGTAAGCAGGAGAGGATAAAAGTGATGGTATTTAAAGGTACAAACTTGTTATGAGTAGAAAATAATCCACAGAGATCTAATGCACAGTATAATGAATATGGACAATAAAGTTGTATTATTAAAATAATTGCAGCACTTTTTACAATAGCTGGGAAATGGAAGCAACCTAGATGTGCATCAACAGACGAATGGATACAGAAATTGTGGTATGTATATACAATGGAATATTACTCAGCTATAAAAAAGAATGAATTTGAGTCAGTCCTAATGAGGTGGATGAACCTTGAGTCTATTGTACAGAATGAAGTAATTCAGAAAGAGAAAGAAAAATATTGCATATTAATGCACGTCTGTGGAATCTGGAAAGATAGTACTGATAAACCTATTTATAGGGCAGCAATGGAGATACAGACATAGAGAACAAACTTGCAGACACAGTAGGGGAAAGGGAGAAGAGGACCAACTGAGAGAATAGCATGGAAACATATGCATACCATATGTAAAACAGATAGCAAGTGGGAACTTGCTGTGTGACACAGGGAGTTCGACCCAGTGCTCTGTGACAACTAGAGGGGTGGGACGGGGAGGGAGATGGGAGAGGGGTTCAGGAGGCGGGGGACATAGGTATACTGTAGCTGATTCATGTTGATGTATGGTGGAAATAAATGCAATATTATAAAGCAATTATCCTCCAACAAAAATTAATAAATGAGGATATAGAGAATACAAAATTAAGTTTGGTAGGAAAAGCACAAAGTGAAAATATATACACATATAAGAAAAATGATACTGAAGAATAGTAGAGGTTTATTAACAATTGTGTGTTTCTGAAAATATTAATTCCAAAGTTCATATATAAAAAATACACTTGAAATTTCTCATGAGAAAGCTGACTGTCAATTTCCTGTATGTTTTTGGTTTTAGTTACAAGAATGGCATAAGTGACTATGTCAGAACTCCAATTTAAAACAAACAAATTAATAGATACTTAACCACTAGAAGGAAAGAAATTCTTGATTTTTTTCAAACTATAAATACAGTCTATCTAATTTTAGTTCAAGTCTTGGAGAAAACCAACATATTTTTTTTTGTATGTTATTTAAGTTCATATCCTGGTGGGCATTTGGGATGTTCACTTTTCCCAGATTTATAAATAAAGGTCAGCTTCCCTGAACTTTGTGGACTATAGGTCACTTTATATTTTCCAATAATGTTCCTTAATGTCATTCAGCTTTTTAAACCCTGTTTTGAATACTAGGCAAAAGTTGTCAAAAGTGTGTTCTCTGGAACTGATTTCAAATATTGGCTCTGATACTTACTGATTGTATGGTCTAAGGCTAGTTCCTAAAACTTGCTGGTTCTTAGTTTCTTTCTTTATAAAGTAAACATTAAAATAAACTTACTTCATTAGTTTACTTTATCAGAGGTTTAGGCAAGCTTCTGGCTGATTGGATCCAGATGTATCCCAATTGTTAAAACAATATAAAGAAAGATTGTCAACAGAGGACTACAACAAGGAATTTCTTGAATAAATAGAACAGATGACAAATATACTATGCCATTCAAGTGAAAAAAATGTGAATTTCCCCAAGGAAATTCCAGAATACTATCAAATTCTGGTGTGTGTTTACAAATGCCTGGATGGGAGGACACACGTGCACCCATGGCTGATTCATGTTGATGTATGGCAAAAACCACCACAATGTTGTAAAAACCCTCCAATTAAAATAAATTAATTTTTTAAAAAGTGCAAGCAAAGAAGTGTTTGTTAGAACAAAGCTATGTCCTGGAGGATACACCTAGAGGCTAGAGTACCTTAAAATTAAATGAGGAGATGATAAGAAACAGCAGTGTGGAAAAAATAAACAAATAATTGAAGAAATAGAATAATGACTCTGGTATGGCAACCCACTTCAGTATTTTTGCCTGGAGAACCCCATGGACAGAGGAGCCTGGTGGGCTGCTGTCCATAGGATCACACAGAGTTGGACATGACTGCAATGACTTAGCATGCATGCATACATGCATTGGAGAAGGAAATAGCAACCCACTCCAGTCCCTGGAGAATCCCAGGGACAGAGAAGCCTGGTGGGGTGCCATCTATGGGGTTGTACAGAGTCAGATATGACTGAAGTGACTTAGCAGCAGCAGCAGCATTCATTGAAGGGATCTTCTGAATGTTGGGTAGAAAGAATGGGGTGTTGGGGTGATGGTGGTGAATAACATCCATGCTTAGAAACAGTGAGGTGAAGAGTCTGAAAGCCAAAGATAAAGAGAAAAATCCCAAAAATTTCAAGGGAAAAAAAACTTACCAACTTAAAAAAAATAAAAAAGATCAAACTAGATCACACTGCTTATTAACAACATTAGATGCATGAAGATACAGTAATAATATCCTCACAAGTCGAGACAGTACTACTGTTTTAATCAATAACTTTATACAGAAAATTGGTATTCAAGTGTGAAAGTGAAATAAAGACAGATCTGTGAGAACCTCAGAAAGTTTACTACCTAAATACTTTTTGAGAGAATTTCTTGAGGCAGTAAATCCAGGAAAAGTAAATTAAAAAGGAGAAACTCATGCTGCAAGAAGTAGTGGTGAACAAAACAAAAACTCAAATCAAACGTACACCCCAAACTCTCATAAAATATATAACTAGGTGTAAATATCTACTCTTGAACTTGTACCACAGTATCCCCTTTAAGTTTAAAGAAATTAAGAAAGTGTCTACAAAGCAAAACTACAGTGTTAAAGAAAAAAGAGAACATTTGGGACAAAAATACCCAGATTTTTGCTGTAAAATATGAAACGGTAGTGTGCTGGGGGAAAAAAGACTGCTTGAATCTTCTTTCTTAGACTGGTGTTACACTCAGTGTTTAGTTCTTGTACCTGAGACAGGCTGGGGCCTGTGACCTGGGACCATTAACTGCAGTGCTCGCAACAGGAAAAACATCTGCTTGGGCAACAGAATACAAAGAAACTGTAAAGGACTAAAATCACCACATGCACGTGCAGTTAGAGGAAATTATGAACAAGACACAAAAAGGCCAAAACCCGCTGCCACTTCTGAGATGTGGGGAGCAAAAGCAGGGTACTGCATGGGCGTTTTGCACACAGCACCAAGAAGGGGGTGGGCAGCCCATCTAAGCCACCGCTCCTGTCTGACCCCTCATTATGCTCCCTCCTCACTCCATTTAAGGAACCCAGGTCATCCCACTTAGGGGAGGGAGCAAGGGAACCTGTTACTTGTTTTCACTTGAGCTGCAACTCGAGTCAAAATAAGTAAAGCTGAGCTTGAATTTCTCATCTGGCCTCCTATCAATTTCTATTAATTAAAGAGTCCAAAAGCCCGAGGTGGTAACATATTGATAACTATTTATTTTTATATTGATTATGCCTATAGGTGAAACAGTTTTGTATAAATCCAAGGATAAGAATCAATCCTAAAGGAAATCAACCCTGAATATTCACTGGAAGGACTGATGCTGAAGCTGAACCTCAGCTGAAGCTGAACACTTGGGCCACTTGATGCAGAGTTGACTGATTGGAGAAGACCCTGATACTGCGAAAGACTGAGGTCAGGAAAAGGGGGCGACAGAGGATGAGATTGTTGGATGGTATCATCGACTCAATGGATATGAGTTTGAGCAAATTCTGGGAGCTAATAAAGGACAGGGAAGCCTGGTGTGCTGCAGTCCATGGCGTCACAAAGAGTCAGATATGATTGAATGACTGAGCAACAAACAATAATGATAAATACAATACTGGAGCCAAGAGGGAATAGATGGAAACCTTTTCAGATTTTAAAAGTATATCTACTCTCATTTTTGCTTGTGGATTTTATAGACCAATGTATGAAAAAATTTTATCATGTGTAGTTTTCCAGTACAAATGCACATTTCCTCTTCTACTGAGGTAAATAGATTCTGTTCATGACAATATTTACAATTTTTTTACACTTTGAAAAGTAACTTTTATATCTGTTATTTTAGTTGGTGTTTGCACAAATTCTATGAGATACTATAATTTCCTTTGTTTTATAGATGAGGAAACTGAGACAGAGTTTGAGAGACTTACAAAGTACACATAGCCAACAAACATGGGCTGAAACTTAAACTTATAGATGAAGCCCACTGATGAATCCAACTAATATATAATTATATTTGTATTATCTATAGACAAGTTTATAATTTGCATGTAAGCTGTTACTTTCTTGGTGGAAAAATAGGAAATTTTCAAATGTGGAGATGGTGGGCTCTGTCCCAATAGTTAAATACCTAGAGGTTTCTTGCAGCTCTTAAAAAGGACTGTCACTTTTTTGGGGAATTCTGCATACTGTATTCCTCACCTAAAGATGCATAATTCACATTTATATACTAAAGGCTCTGGGAAATCTCACTGGGAAGAGGTCTTTTAAACTTCAACTGGGACTTGACTAACTCATTTATTAAGAATTACCTTTTAATGTATATATTAAGGTAAAATCCACATTATGAAGCATTAGTGTACTACTAGGCAGTTCAGTTTCTGCTGGAGATGTATAATGATGTTCTAAAACTTGAATGCATTTTTGAAACAATAATTTAATGAGTTTCTTAAAGCGCAAAATCATATACCCACAAAGATGCTTGGGGATTTGAGGTATGTGGGAAGCAGACAACTCAATGTCATTCTTGGATTTTATGGACCCCAGTTCTTGGGAAGTTCTTTTTATGGTTTTGGCAATACCAGTTACTCCCCAGGGAGGTTGTGTCTACTATATATCCATTCTGGATTACTTTTCTGACACAAGATGAGGCGATTTTGCTTAAGGTTACTCACTGCAAAAGTCTTATGGATGCTACACATGACCGTGAGACAGGACACTACAGTGATTAGGAGAAGTAAAAAATTATTGTAAAAAATTCACCAATTGCATAGGTAGGAAAAAAAATTAAAAGAAGATCAGTAGTTCCTCTCAGAATTTCTGAACTTAGAAATGCATATTGATCAGAATTTATTTACATATTAGATTCTTTGCCACTAAAGAAGCATGGAATTTCTGCATTTTATTGTTAGATATAGGATATAGAGGACTTCCAGGTAGCTCAAATGGTAAAGAATCTGCCTGCAACTCAGGAGACCTGGATTTGATCCCTGGGTTGGGAAGATTTTCTGGTGAAGGGAATGGCAACCTGCTCCAGTATTCTTGCCTGAAGAACCCCATGGACAGAGGAGCCTGGCGGACTATAGTCCCTGGGGTCACAAAGAGTCAGGTTGGACACGACTGAGTGACTAACACCACACTATAGGATACACAGCCAATATGGATACCAAAAGAAAAATAAAGAGAAAAATTATTACTATTATTACTTATATTTTCATTAGTTTTGATGAAAATTACATGGTAATACCCAGGTTTACTAGGGCTGTAGACCGGACTATGAAATATTCCCTGGGAAGTTTCCATTTAAGCTCATAGATTAATAAAAATGTCTTGAATTGCAGTAAGATGATTTAGGGTTTAACACTGGCAATTATCCCCAGAAGACTACTTTAGAAATGTAATTCTCTATAAAGTATTTTGAATGTTTTGAATAACTTGAATACAAATCTCAAAAGACTTCTATTATGAGGTTTGAAAATTATCTATAAAATCATCTGGAAGAAGAAATGGGTGAGAATGTCCTAGACATTTTAAGAAAGAAAAATTTTGTGTGGGAACTTTCACTACCAAATATTTAAACAAAGAAAACAACAATAATTAGTGAACCCTAGTAGTGACCAGTGAATAAGTTATAGACATGGAATAGAAAACAAGGAATAGACTCTAATATACAATACAATGGAATTTCTATCAGGATAAAGGTAGCATTTTGAACCAACATGAACTGCAAGATTTTTTAATGAACAAAACAAGGAATGCATTATTTGAACAACAAATAAAAAGAATTTTCTCTCACATGTTTATTAACATGAATTCCTGAGGGCTTAAAGAGTTGAAAGTAAAATTAAGAAGCCCTAAATATAAAAACAAAGAATTTCCAGCCCTAAAAGTAAAGAAAAACCGAAATGAAAATACTGATTTTACTACATAAAATTTTTTAAATTAAAAGGTGAAAAAATTGGAGAAGTACTTGCAACACACACGACTGAAAAGAATTTAACATTCTTAATATAGCAAAAATTCTTGCAAATTATTAAATACAAAATGTACTCATTAATAAAAAGAAATGGACCAAATAGTGAAGAGGGTATTTTTAAAAAGGATACAAATAGCCAAAGTTCATGGGAATATATCTATAAACCAGTAGTTATTAATTAATGAAAAATAAGACAAAAATAAGATACAAAATAAAGATTTTTCAAGACACTTCTTTTGGTGGAGGTTGAGTAAAACAGGAAATTCTTTTCACGGGCGGTGGAAAAGTTACCTGGTAAATGTTTCTAATGGTCAGTTTGGCAGCACAGACCAAGAATATCTTCTGTATGTTAAAAATTCTCAGATTTGTTAGTTCTACTTCAAGTAATTTATCCTAGGAACATCCTTTTCATGTCAATGTATGCCAAAATCAATACAGTACTGTAAAGTAAAATAAAGTAAAAAAAAAAAAAAAGATGCTTCAAATTTATGTACAAGGGTTTTTATTATTAAAATTTAAGTATACCCTAAAGGATGAATTATTTTTTTTAGCCCAGAGAGTTTTGTACACCCGTGGCAGATTCATGTCAATGTATGCCAAAACCAGTAGAGTACTGTAAAGTAAAATAAAGTAAAATGGAAGCTCTAAAAAAAAAAAAAAAGAACATAAAAANAAAAGATGCTTCAAATTTATGTACAAGGGTTTTTATTATTAAAATTTAAGTATACCCTAAAGGATGAATTATTTTTTTTAGCCCAGAGAGTTTTGTACACCCGTGGCAGATTCATGTCAATGTATGCCAAAACCAGTAGAGTACTGTAAAGTAAAATAAAGTAAAATGGAAGCTCTAAAAAAAAAAAAAAAAAAAAGAGCTTAAAAGAGGAAAAAAAAAAAAAAGTATCTCCTAGGGGGGGAAAAAAAAAAAACAAACATCAGCCTTGGAGGACACAGACCTGCTTTGAATTCCAGTTCTTTATAAGCATTATGTCCTTGAGAAAGTTACTTCTCGGAGACTGTTGCTTGGTCTGAAAGAGGAATGCAAAAATGCCTGTGACTTGAGATTGTTCTAAGGATTAACTGAAGTTACGTACAGTGCTTTGTATAATACCTAGAATTCCCCAGGAGCAGAACTCAACAATTGGTAGTTACTATTAACAGTTGTCATTATTACTACACATATATGAAAACATGCTTTGGAGAATATGAATGCTATTAAAATACATCTATAATAAATGATCAAGAGGAAAAATCTAAATATAGAACTATAATACATGCACACAAACAAAAGGAAATATAACAGGTGTGACAGAATATTTAGATGATTTTATCTTATCTATATTTTGCTGTACTCTTATTTTAAAAGAAATATACTTGTAGTAATTTTATGATCTAAAAAACTTCTAGGGAGTGTGCCCATATTGTATTAAATGGAATATTTTGAGATAGACTCTAGAAAATTATATCTCATGGCTCTAGAAGAAAAGGTAAAAATCTATGCTTCTTAGCTTTAGTTACATTTATTTTCATAGAGCATTATTTAACCCATCCAATGTTATGATTTACCTATTTTCCTGTTGACTCTTTAGAGTAGGATTTGATGAATATTTTTGTCCCTTTGTTGAACAATATACAAGTTTCTATCAAAATTTAAATACAGAGTGTTGCATGGACAACCCTTTTATATTTAGTCAACTAATTACTGATTTTCTTTTGGAAGCGACAGAGGATGAGATGGTTGGATGGCATCACTGATGCGATGGACATGAGTTTGAGTAGGCTTCAGGGGTTGGTGATGGACAGGGAAGCCTGGCATGCTGCAGTCCATGGGGTCGCAAAGAGTCAGACATCACTGGGTGTCTGAACTGAACTGAATCACGGATTATCCACGGGCATGCAAGTCATATTGTATGGTACATTCAAGACCATATTTTATGGTCTTTTTGGGCTTTCCTGGTGGCTCGGATGCTAAAGAATCTGCCTGCAATGTAGGAGATTTGGGTTCAATCCCTGGGTCAGGAAGATCCCCTGGAGAGGGAATGGCTACCCACTCCCATATTCTTGCCTGGAGAATTCCATAGACAGAGGAGCCTGGTGGGTTACAGTCCATGGGGTGGCAAAGAGTCAGATATGACTGAGGCAGTAACAACAAAAAATTAATTGCTTCCAATGATATCTAGCATTTGCTTTTGCTGTTGTTAAGTCTCCCAGTTGTGTCTGACTCTTTGCGACCCCATAGACTGCAGCATGCCAACATACTATAGCTGAAATACTTCTTGAAATTAAAAAGGCATTTTCATAGGTTGCTTCTTTTCATCAGTTTCAGAAATAAGTCCACACTTGTTCACATGTGTGTTAAGATGGGTACTATCTTTTATCACAGCATATCGTCTTTTAGATTGTCTGATATTGACAGATAAGCAAAGGAATAAAATATGTATTCTCATCCTCAAATTCTTTAATTACTGTACAAAGAATAAATATCCAATTGGATAGCTCTTTCCCATATCTACTTCAGTTAGGATAAATCATGTTATGCATGAGTAACAAATATCCTCCAATATCTCAATGACTTAAAACCATAGAAGTTCATTTATTTTGCCCCGGTACATGTTCAGGGATCAGCAGAAGTGACATGTTCCATTAGTCATTCAGTTCTCTAGGCTGTTAGGGATTTCTATCTGCCCAGTGCAAAGAAAGGAATGAAGTGGAGGACTGAGCACCGGCAATTAAATACTCCCTCATAAAATGACTTAATGTCACTTTATTCAAGTACATTGGCCAAAGCAAGTCATGTGGCCATGGGGGAGGGAAGTATGGTTCTCTGTGTGTAAAACCAAAGAAGAGAGGAGTTCCATATTGATGAGAAGTTAGTAATGTCTATCACACATGTTCAATAATATTGCAGCAGCCATGTGAAAGTGAATTTTAATCCCCCAAAACACTCAGGGAGAAAGAGATTTTTGAGTGGAAGCAATAGATTGATTTTGGTGGAGACATTAACCTTCATATAATCATTTCACGGTATAAGTGTGTATCAAATCATGCTGTACACCTTAAATGTAAACAATATCATATGCCAATTATGTCTAAATAAGCCTGAAAAAAGTTTAAAAGGAAGTATTGTTTTGTGATGTGCCCAATCCAATGTATCTATTACACACTGCAAAGTTAACAAAAACTTATCTTTTTAAATTGTAAAAACACAGGTTATGCATTCTACAGGAATGGTTTCTTAAGTACTAAAGCTAAGCAGGAAAAGAAAAAACGAACAAAATTGCATTACAGAGAGGATAGCAATTTTTCTTGCCACTTTTTAATTTTCTTCTCCATAACTTTCATGCTTGATTTTAGGTATTTGAAATCAGGAGATGGATGGAGTCACGCAACTTAAGACACTCTCCCACCCAGTTCCTCTGGGTGTTTCTGAGCAAATTCTTCTCACTGTTCTAGAAGTAGCATTTAATTTGTAAACTTGTAAGCAGAGAAGAGATTTACATCAATGGCGTCTCTTTCCAAACAGATTAATTTATAATAGAAGAAAGAAATGTATAGCTGGACCATTACGTTCAGGAATTATTTTGCAATAGTTTATTTTTCACAACTTTTGTACTGTGAGACACATATGCTTTTATCTATTTCTCCTTTATTTTATTTTGTTTAATTCTAAAGAAAGTGTG
Source organism: Oreotragus oreotragus (assembly GCA_006410675.1). NCBI lineage: Eukaryota > Metazoa > Chordata > Mammalia > Artiodactyla > Bovidae > Oreotragus > Oreotragus oreotragus. The sequence continues at coordinate 167,763 of SJYX01006189.1, forward strand.
TATCAGTTTGTATTCTGCATATGGATCATCGTATGAATCATAACAAAACCTGATATTTGAACCAAGTCTTAAGTCAAGGGTAGGTATCTTAATGCCAACACGAGCCAGGCATGTACAGTGATGACTGACATGGACTGTGACACAGTGGATGAGCTTAGTGATGTAGTGATGACTGTTATTTATGTGTTCCTAATCGTGGCTAAAGGGAAATGAAAAGCCTATACTGCCAGATTTTATTTCCAAAGAAAAACCCAAACCCTAAACTTTTATATGAAATATCCAGATTTTTATCATCTTAGGCTATTCTAAAAAATTTACAAAAATTCTCCAGGCTAAATAAACACCTTGAGACTACCAGTTAATGACTTTGCCTTAAGTAGAGACAATTTTACATTTATTTTCTCATTGAATCCTAAAAAGGATGCTATGAAGTACTTTTTATTATAGCTATTTTATAATTATGGATAGTGAAGCTGGACTTGGGCAAATATCAAGCAATTTGCCCAAAGTCACACAGCTAGTATGTAAATCTTCTGAACCCATTTCTGTCTAGAACATTTCCGCTTTTCAAGTGTTTTTAGAAAATATTTTCTGAATATTGAAATGGCCTTGGAATCAGACACTTGTTTATCACTTTTCTGGTGCCAGTGTCTGCCCTTTCAATGTGGCTTTGAATTTGATCTTTCTTATTTCAATTTATCTTTTGTCAGACTGGTAGGGGGACACTACTAGATCTCAGAGCTTCTGTGTCCACTTCCAGTTCTGAAACTCCATCACTTTCAGCCAGTAATTTCATTGCCTCACCATTCATTTTTTATATATAAATGGCTTCACACGGCCCCAAAAGAGGCTCAGGTCACCAGATTACATTATGCCATGATAGTCCGGCTTATAAGGATTAGTCAGTAGATACAGGCTGCCCTTCTTGCTCAAGTTATTGATGTTATTTGTGTCGCTTTCTTGTCTCTACACAGTCTGAAAATATACTAGATCTGATAATCAACTGACTCTGATAAATCAATCTAGTCCCTACTTTTAAACTTAGAATTCTGAAATTAATCTTTTACTTCTTCCTAGATACATATGTTTTTGCAATATTTAGCTATAAATTCAGTGGGTAGAACAGAGATAAAGGGGCAAAAGGCAGTTCTTGCTTGGAGTTCTCCTTTATTTATAATTTATAATTTATGACTCTTTCAATGAGTTTCTCTGCTCTTTAATGAAGTGGGATGCCATTAAATCAGTAATTCTAAGTTATATACATATATATATACATATATATGTATATATATATATCTGAATCGCGTTTCTGTACAGCAGAAACTAATACATTAAAAAATAACTATACTTCAATAAAATAAATTAACAAAAACATTTAGTAGAGCACTATCTTCTAACTGACATAGAGGTGTATATAAAAGATTAGACGTGTACCTGGCTTACAGTATCCACTATATGTGGTTAGCTAGTTTATTATCATTATTCCCAAGAAACACTCTACATTACATAATGTGTGTGTCTCTCAGATGTGCTATGTACATGCCTAATCACAAGCATTTTTTAAAAAAATTAATTTTTGGCTCTGCTATGCAGAGCCTTTGTTGCTGTGCGTGGCCTTTCTCTAGTTGGGGTGAGTGGGGACTACGCTCTGGTTGAGATGAGTGGGCTTCTCACTGTGGTGGCTTCTCTTGTTGCAGAGAATGGGCTCTACGGGGGTGGGCTTCAGTAGTTGTGGCACATGGACTGAGTTGCCCCGTGGCATGTGGGATCTTCCTGGACCTGCGTTCCCAGTGTTGGAAAGCAGATTCTCAACCACTGGACCAACAGGGAGGTCTACAAGGATTTTCTAAAGCCATTCCCTCTCCGAGGATCTCCCTCCACTTCATCTTGGCCAGTGTAGACCCTGTCGTGCCATAAAGCCCACCTCTCATTTCAGAACAACTTCTCCCTCCTCTGAGCTCCGGGAGTACTATGATTCAGACAGTTGAATCACTGTGTAGCACAGCATGCTCACAGCTTCTTTTCAGACAGATTATGACTTCTACATTTCTGGCATCTTGTCACATGCTGGTCACATCATCCTTGGCCTGGTGTGGACTGGATACACATTTCATTTGTCCAGGCTTCTGATGTGAGATTGAGATTACTATTTCAGACTTGTATGCTTTCTCTCATATTGCTTGATATTTCTTAGCATGCTCAATCAATATTTTTTGCATGTGGAATACCAAGAGCAACATGTTTAGGCATTGTGTTTCTCACATCAACACAGAATAGCTGGTTTGTTGACAACAAGTTGTAATTTGTCATTTAGACCGGATTTATTATAACCAGTCAGAGGTCTTTTTAATATACACTGAATTCATATTCAGAAAATCATGTGAGTAGTTTATTGAAGTCAGTTATTGGATACGTGGTTGACATATACCTCTCTCAGGGATATATCTGTTAGTAGAATCCATAGCAGTTGCAGTTGAATAGAGTACTGCCTCTAATATTTCACCTCTCTCTTCATCCACATCCTTTCTGTGGCCTCTTAACGGGTGCAGTATACTTCCCTGTCCTTTGGCTTTGAGTTTGGCCACATGGCTTGCTCTTGGCAATGGAACAGGGCAGAAGTTATAATATCCAGGACCAGCTCAACCAGGACTTAAGAGGCCTGCCATGTTTCTGAATTCCCTCTTGTACCTTTATCATTGCTATGAGAAGAAAAAAAGCTCTATTGGTCCAAGGATGAGAGATATGCCAACTCTCATCTGTGAAAATAAATCCTTACCATTACACATCACTGAGAACTTAGAGTTGTTTTTATACAAATTGAATATAGCAATAATAGACTGATATATGAATAGCAGTAATGGTAATTTACCTTCCAATTCTATGACACCATTAATCCCCATATACAATATGTCCCTATAATCTGGAAGCTTCTTTTCAGTATTTCAAAATCCATTTCAATGTATTATTAATATTGCATAAATAAGATAAAAGATGTAATATTAAAAGATAGTAGAGGAGAAAAGTGATTGATAACTCTTCAAATTTCAGAGTCAGTATCATTTCTTCAAAGGGGCCTTTTCTAATCCTTCAGTTTATATTAAGTACCTCTCAGATCTTATCACCTAGAAAACAGCTCTTTCCCTTTATGTTTTGCCCATATTGGTAATTGCAGGATTGGATTTTATTTTTAAAATAGTATTTATCACCCTCAGTAGACTGTAACTCATGAAGGTGAGCCCATGTCCTTTTTATTTATTACTCTATCCTTGCATCAAGTACAATACTTGGCAAAGGGTAGGCACTCAATATATGTTCATTAAATAAATACAAAGAAACAATTTAAGGATTTGATTATTATTGTAACATGTTTGATGCTGTTCATCTGGTTAAAATCTCTTATTTTAAGCAGTTCTCTGACACATTATTCTCTGTTACTATCTCTGTATGGTAAAAATAAAGAAGTCTTTATAAGCTAGTATCTCTAGGTGGTTTATAAAACTCACAAGTTCATTCTCTACAAAGAACATCTTTTGCTATGATTTGCCCCTTGCCACATTACAATGATGTGAACAGCCAACTCATTGGAAAAGACCCTGATGCTGGGAAAGATTGAAGGCAATAGGAGAAGGGGTGACAGAGGGTGAGGGCGTTGAATGGCATCACTGACTCAAAGGACATGAGTTTGAGCAAACTCAGAGAGATAGTGAAGAACAGGGAAGCCTGGCATTCATGGGGTCACAAAGAGTCGGACACAACTTAGTTATTGAACAGTAACAAAAACATGATGGTGGGTTTTCCACATCACACAGTGTTATAGTACCTTGTGGTTTCTGTTTTCACTGTTGAAGGATTCTTAAGTATCTGGGGATCCAAGTTATTTACAGATATATTTGTATATGAGTACAGACAGAGCATATCATATCTGTAGAGATTCAGAATGATTCAGTGGAAAAAGTTTGGCTTGGGGAGTTAGAAAATGGAGGTTCAGTGTTTGAGTCCCCATGTCACATCTTCCTAATCATGTTATTAAATTGCAAAACTGGGATGGTAACTCTATTTCAATGGATTTGTTGTGAGGGGCAAATAAGTTATGAAAAAGTGCTTTGGAAACTGTACAGCATTACATGAATATTAATATTTCAATATCTATATATACCTTATAAAATACATATTAAAATGTTGCATTAAACATTAAAGTTGTTCAGACCACTGCTAGAAATGCCCACTGCCGTGCATTCTGGCCATCCTGAATGTTTTTAAATTTAGCTCCTACAGTTAATAACTAGAATGGGCCATGTCACATTTTCTTTAATTATTTCCAAAATTTGGGGATTGTTGGCATTTACACTTACCAAGGGCATTCCCACAAGCTAGAGGATGATTTTTAGTTTAGGAAGTATGGTGTCCAAATATGCCATTGGTCATATTTTGGTACCTGAAATATCTTCTGAGTATTTCATTGTTAAATCATTTCACCTTGCTAAATCCATGAATTGTGTTGTCTTATCTTTAATAAGCTGTCAAGTTGATTGAAAGAAATGTGGTCATTTTCAAAATTTAGAATTTTGATCAAGAACAAATGGATTTATGTACTGACTCTAATTTGTCTTAGTGAAATTGATGGAGTGAATCTTCATATCAAATAAGAGGTTTTCTATAGCACAAATCCATGGATTCATCCATTTTATTCACACTCATAAAAATCAAGCTTTTGCTGAGAAGAACATAGTGACTAAAAATTCTTGTCTGGTTTTATAAATCTTTGACCTCAGCATGAAGTTTATATGTAAACTTCTCTTCAGTTCAGTTCAGTTCTGTCGCTCAGTTGTGTCCGACTCTTTGTGACCCCATGAATCACAGCACGCCAGGCCTCCCTGTCCATCACCAACACCCGGAGTTCACTCAAACTCACGTCCATCGAGTCGGTGATGCCATCCACCCATCTAATCCTCTGTCGTCCCCTTTTCCTCCTGCCCTCAATCCCTCCCAGCATCAGATTCTTTTCCAATGAGTCAACTCTTTGCATGAGGTGGCCAAAGTATGGAGTTTCTGCTTTAGCATCATTCCTTCCAAACAACACCCAGGACTGATCTCCTTTAGATTGGGCTGGTTGGATTTCCTTGCAGTCCAAGGGACCCTCAAGAGTCTTCAACACCACAGTTCAAAAGCATCAATTCTTCAGCGCTCAGCTTTATTCACAGTCCAACTCTCACATCCATACATGACTNCCTGGGTTTGATCCCTGGGTTGGGAAGATCTCCTGGAGGAGGGCGTGGCAACCCACTCCAGTATTCTTGCCTGGAGAATCCCTGTGGACAGAGGACAGAGGAGCCTGCTGGGCTACAGTCCATGGGTTTGCAAAGAGTTGGACATGACTGAGCAACTAAGCACAAGCACAGTCTCAAATGGGCCTAAAAAGCTGACACTCTTCTAATAAATTTACTTTTATATTCTCATATGATTATATTTCTTCTTATGCCCTCAAGTCTCTCACATTCTTCTCTCTGTCAGCTGGATTCATCTCATGCTTTACTGAGGAAGATGTATTCAGATAAGAAATTATACCATGCTTCCTATGATAAACATACCAGTCTATCAGCATTTGGAGCTGTCTCTTATACACATCTAGATGTGTATAAGAGACAGCTCACATCCATACATGACTACTGGAAAAACCATAGCTTTGACTAGACAGACTTTTGTTGGCAAAGTAATGTCTCTGCTTTTCAATATGCTGTCTAGGTTGGTCATAACTTTCCTTCCAAGGAGTAGGCACCTTTTAATTTCATGGCTGAAATCACCATCTGCAGTGATTTTTGGAGGCCAAAAAAATAAAGTGTGACACTGTTTCCACTCTTTCCCCATCTATTTCCCATGAAGTGATGGGACCAGATCCCATAATCTTTGTTTTCTGAATGTTGAGCTTTAAGCCAATCTTTTCATTTTCCTCTTTCACTTTCATCAAGTTCCTCTTCACTTTCTGCCATAAGGGTGGTGTCATCTGCATATCTGAGGTGATTGATATTTCTCCCAGCAATCTTGATTCCAGCTTGTGTTTCTTCCAGTCCAGCATGTCTCATGATGTACTCTGCATATAAGTTAAATAAACAGGGTGACAGTATACAGCCTTGACATACTTCTTTTCCTATTTGGAACCAGTCTGTTGTTCCATGTGCAGTTCTAACTGTTGTTTCATGACCTGCATATAGGTTTCCCAAGAGTCAAGTCAGGTGGTCTGGTATTCCCATATTTCAGAATTTTCCACAGTTTATTGTGATGCACACAGTCAAAGGCTTTGGCATAGTCAATAAAGCAGAAATAGATGTTTTTCTGGAACTCTCTTGCTTTTTCCATGATCCAGCGGATGTTGGCAATTTGATCTCTGGTTCCTCTGCCTTTTCTAAAACCAACTTGAACATCTGGACATTCACAGTTCACATATTGCTGAAGCCTAGCTTGAAGAATTTTGATCATTACTTTACTAACGTGTGAGATGAGTGCAATTGTATGGTAGTTTGAGCATTCTTTGGCATTGCCTTTCTTTGGGACTCATTTAAATGATTTTGAGGCAAAGTATTTCTCACAAAAAACACATACTGCTGCTTTATGGAAGATGTTTACCACTATGATTTCTTGTAAAAGGAGCAAAGTGTTGTATTCAGAATGACCAAGTCACATAATATCTTTAGTTCTCTATTTTGTTGCCATTTAAAATTGTAATAGCTGCAGAGATATTAAAGTGAAACATGTAATATGGCATGCAGTGTAGAGGAACTTTTGCATTTATTACTTTAAACAACTACAGTACCTTCTATAATAAAGCAGAGTAAGCTGAACTTCTGTATGTGGGTAATAATGGTTCAAAAGTTAGACATTTTTGATCTTTCTATGTGATTCTCTGGGGAAAAGTATTTGCAGTCTCTTCACAACAGTTAATTGAATGAGTTCACTTACACATTTCCACAATAAAGAAAAATACACATCAGACTATACTTTATTTTAAATGTTAACAGTTTTCAAGAGCAAAGCCAGTTTTACTCCTTGGTGAGATGCATCATGAATAATAGCTTTTGGAGAGTCCTGATAAAAATGCTTGACTAGAACCTAAAACAAAGTTATGTAGTTGTTAAGTCAGATCTTGAAAGATTGAAGGCAGGAGGAGAAGGGGACAACAAAGGATGAGATGGTTGGATGGCATCACTGACTTGACAGACATGAGTTTGAGCAAGCTCTGGCAGTTGGTGATGGACAGGGAAGCCTGGATGCTGCAGTCCATAGGGTCACAAAGATTTGGACATGAGTGAGAGACTGAAATGAAGTCAAATCTGACTCTCCTTCAGTCCCCTGGACTGTAGTCCACCAAGCTCCTCTGTCCATGGAGTTTTCCAGACAAGAATACTAGAGTGGGTTACCATTTCCTATTCCAGGTGATCTTCCGACCCAGGGATCGAACCTGTGCCTCTTGCATTGCAGGGTGGATTCTTCACTGCTGAACCATCAGAGAACCCCTAGAACCAAGTAGGCACTTGCAAAATGTGATCAATTTCTCTTTGCGCAATTTCGCCTGCTTTTTCAGAAGTGAATCACATATTTTTCTTTGGTTTAGGATCATTTGAGGAAACAGTTGTTTAAATTAAATCATAACTAAAATTGATTTTTTTTGTTCAAAACATCTGTATAAAATTAAGGCTGAAAATTTTGTTTTATTTCATGAATATCTTATTGTTGTTGAGAATTTTCTCCTGCTTCTGGGGAATGGAGTTTCATGTAGTTTTTTGACATACAGTTGTTTATTTGAAGTAAGAGTCATTTAAATTAAATTATCACTAAAATTCATTCTTCTTCATAGCATCTTTATGAAATTAAGACTGAAAAATTTGCTTTATTTCACAAACATCTTATGGCTTTCTTTGGGATTATTTTGTTTTCATTTTGTACTTCTGATAATCATGGCCTGATTTCAGTTTATAGACGCTCTTCCAACACACTGAAGACTTGGCAAATATCAAAGTTTAAAATAAACTGGGTAACCAGATATAAAATTAAGAAGCCCTTATGAATATAGCTATCCTTTAAAATTCCATTTTAGTCTTTTTTACTCAAAATTTAAAATCAAATATACAACTTTCATTGATATAACAGAGGAACTCACAGTTTTAGGATACTTCAGCTTAATATTTTCTCGCTAAAAACAGAAACAACAGTTTTAAAGAATGGAGTGGATGAGAACTGGTTGAGACGATTTTTCCATGAAAACTTTCCATGAAAATGGATGAGAATGAATTAAGTTAGTATTTCTAATACAAAGGTGGACAGTAAAGTTGGCCTAGCATGTAATTGTCTGAGTAATCCATTAACATAAAATTATTGTATGTGAGAATATTCAACTTATACCTAAAACAACATGTGGTCTAGAGCAGTTAAACATTGTTGGAAAAAAATTGCACAACTATGTATCATTAACGGGGAAGGCAATGGCACCCCACCCCAGTACTCTTGCCTGGAAAATCCAATGGACGGAGTAGCCTGGTGGGCTGCAGTCCATGGGGTCGCTAACAGTCGGACAGACTGAGCGACTTCACTTTCACTTTTCTCTTTCATGCATTGGAGAAGGAAATGGCAACCCACTCCAGTGTTCTTGCCTGGAGAATCCTAGGGATGGGGGAGCCTGGTGGGCTGCCGTCTATGGGGTCACACAGAGTCGGACACGACTGAAGTGACTTAGCAGCAGCAGCATGTATCATTAAGATTTATGATCACTAATCTCACATTATCCTCCTGCACTGCAGGAGACCCTAGCTCGATTCTGGGTTGGGAAGTTCCCTGGGGAAGGGATCGTCTACTCACTCCAGAATTCTTGGGCTTTCCTGGTGGCTTAGATGGTAAAAAATCCACCTGCAATGCAGCAGACCTGGGTTTGATCCCTGGGTTGGGAAGATCTCCTGGAGGAGGGCGTGGCAACCCACTCCAGTATTCTTGCCTGGAGAATCCCTGTGGACAGAGGACAGAGGAGCCTGCTGGGCTACAGTCCATGGGTTTGCAAAGAGTTGGACATGACTGAGCAACTAAGCACAAGCACAGTCTCAAATGGGCCTAAAAAGCTGACACTCTTCTAATAAATTTACTTTTATATTCTCATATGATTATATTTCTTCTTATGCCCTCAAGTCTCTCACATTCTTCTCTCTGTCAGCTGGATTCATCTCATGCTTTACTGAGGAAGATGTATTCAGATAAGAAATTATACCATGCTTCCTATGATAAACATACCAGTCTATCAGCATTTGGAGTTGTAGTTGCTCATTATAACTACTCTCCTTTTCCAGTGGAAAATTGTCCTCCTTCTTATCTAAGCTCTCACCCTCCACTTAGATTCACCTTATCTGGTACCTGGGTTTGATCCCTGGGTCAGGAAGATATCCTGGCGAAGGCAATGACTACCCACTCCAGTATTCTTCCCTGGAGAATTCCATGGACAGAGGAGACTGGCAGGATACAGTCCATGGGGTCACAAAGAGCTGGATACGACTGAGCAACGAGCACTTGCATTTTCATCTTCTCTATATGAAATAAATGCTCTCTCTTCCTTTATAAAATTCTCCCTCTTTCTCTCATTCTCATCTTTCCCCTATCTCTACTCTCCTATTCAGCAATCCTGTATATCATGGTCCAAATTTGTTGTCTTTCTGGTGGCTTCCTATTTTCTTGACCCAATCTTACTTGGATTTCATCCTCACTATTCCATTGAAATGATTCTTCACTAGCTGTTCAACATTCCCCTTTGTTTCTCCAACAAGTTCTTAAAGTTCACACATCCAAGTACATCTCTTTATTCACCCCATGGAAAACATAGTCTTTAAATGCTGCTTTGGACTTTTTATTTAAAATTAAGCTGTGCTTTATAGATAGTAAAGACTCATGTATAATAATTGTGTAGTTTGATATTTACCTACATATAGACCTCTGTAACCTTCTAGTACGAGATGCAGAACAGTGTCATCAACCCAGAAAGTTCCTTTGTGCCTCTCCTGTCACTACTCCCGCATGTAACCTCTGGCATCACTTCCGTTATGATACTTTAGCCCAGTCTTGAACATCATATACTTAGAATATTTGTGCTAGATTTATTTCAATCAAATAGTTTTTTGAGAATTATCAATAGTTCTTATTGCATTGTTAGTGTCCGATTGTATGAACATACCAGAATTTTCTTATTCCTTCTCCTCTTGGGGAACATTTTTCTATTTAATTCCTGTTCTTTAGTATTTCCTTCTTTCTGCCTTTTTGTTTTTAATTTGCTCTTTGTTTTAGCTTCTTGAGGTCAAATTTTACCACTGATTACAGACATATCTCCTTTTCTAATACATACATTTAAAAATAGAAAATTTCCTCAAAATCATTGTTTAGCTATATCTCACAAATTCTGATAGTCTATACTTTTATTATATTTTAGTTCAAAATATGCTCTAATTTTCATTGTGCTTCCAATTTGACTCATGGATTATTTAGAACGTGTTACTTAGTTTTCAAATATTTTTGGATTTTATAGTTATCTTTTTGTTGTTAATTTTTAATTAATTTCATTGCAATCAGAGAATATATTTGTGTGATCTTAGTTCTTTGAAATTTATTGAGAATGTTTTATACAGTTTTATATAGCATTCTATATATAGCATATGCCTATGTTTGCTAATGTCTGTCTCTTGTTCAACTGAAAATATTTATTTTGTGGTTTTTGAATATGATGGTATAAAATTGTCAGTTAGGCCAAGTTGGTAAACAGTATGATTCACGTCAATATCCTTTCTGATATTTGTTGGCTTCCTCATAAATTGGAGAATGACCTGTATTAAAACTTCCAACTGTAATAGTAGATTGTCTACTTCACTTTTTGGTTCTTTTAATTTTGCTTCATATATTTAAATTCAGATTTTAGAGTAATATACATAGGATTCTTATGTCTTTCTGGTCAAACCATTTATCTATATTAATGCCCCTCTTTATTTTTTTGCAGTCATTTGATTAATATTAATAGTTACAGACCAGCGTTCTTTAAAAAATTTTTTTAATGTTTCAATCAAGAGATACATCAATTTTCTAATTGCTATTATTTCCATGACATAGTTTTTCTGAATCTTTTACTTTCACCTACTTGTACCTTGTTGTTTAGAATATATCTCTTGAAATGGCAAATAATTGGGTCTTTTTTAAAGTTTCATTTGACAACATCCTTTTTAAATTAGAGCATTTAATCTATTTATATAGATATTATGTAATTATTGATATGGATTAAAAAATATTTAATAGTGTTTTGTGTTGTCTTACGGAGAAGGCAATGGCACCCCACCCCAGTACTCTTGCCTGGAAAATCCCATGGACGGGGGAGCCTGGTGGGCTGCGGTCCATGGCGTCGCTAAGAGTCCGATTCGACTGAACGACTTCACTTTCACTTTTCACTTTCCTGCATTGGAGAAGGAAATGGCAACCCATTCCAATGTTCTTGCCTGGAGAATCCCAGGGACAGGGGAGCCTGGTGGGCTGCCGTCTATGGGGTCGCACAGGGTCNATTGTATGTGAGAATATTCAACTTATACCTAAAACAACATGTGGTCTAGAGCAGTTAAACATTGTTGGAAAAAAATTGCACAACTATGTATCATTAACGGGGAAGGCAATGGCACCCCACCCCAGTACTCTTGCCTGGAAAATCCAATGGACGGAGTAGCCTGGTGGGCTGCAGTCCATGGGGTCGCTAACGGTCGGACAGACTGAGCGACTTCACTTTCACTTTTCTCTTTCATGCATTGGAGAAGGAAATGGCAACCCACTCCAGTGTTCTTGCCTGGAGAATCCCAGGGACGGGGGAGCCTGGTGGGCTGCCGTCTATGGGGTCACACAGAGTCGGACACGACTGAAGTGACTTAGCAGCAGCAGCATGTATCATTAAGATTTATGATCACTAATCTCACATTATCCTCCTGCACTGCAGGAGACCCTAGCTCGATTCTGGGTTGGGAAGTTCCCTGGGGAAGGGATCGTCTACTCACTCCAGAATTCTTGGGCTTTCCTGGTGGCTTAGATGGTAAAAAATCCACCTGCAATGCAGCAGACCTGGGTTTGATCCCTGGGTTGGGAAGATCTCCTGGAGGAGGGCGTGGCAACCCACTCCAGTATTCTTGCCTGGAGAATCCCTGTGGACAGAGGACAGAGGAGCCTGCTGGGCTACAGTCCATGGGTTTGCAAAGAGTTGGACATGACTGAGCAACTAAGCACAAGCACAGTCTCAAATGGGCCTAAAAAGCTGACACTCTTCTAATAAATTTACTTTTATATTCTCATATGATTATATTTCTTCTTATGCCCTCAAGTCTCTCACATTCTTCTCTCTGTCAGCTGGATTCATCTCATGCTTTACTGAGGAAGATGTATTCAGATAAGAAATTATACCATGCTTCCTATGATAAACATACCAGTCTATCAGCATTTGGAGTTGTAGTTGCTCATTATAACTACTCTCCTTTTCCAGTGGAAAATTGTCCTCCTTCTTATCTAAGCTCTCACCCTCCACTTAGATTCACCTTATCTGGTACCTGGGTTTGATCCCTGGGTCAGGAAGATATCCTGGCGAAGGCAATGACTACCCACTCCAGTATTCTTCCCTGGAGAATTCCATGGACAGAGGAGACTGGCAGGATACAGTCCATGGGGTCACAAAGAGCTGGATACGACTGAGCAACGAGCACTTGCATTTTCATCTTCTCTATATGAAATAAATGCTCTCTCTTCCTTTATAAAATTCTCCCTCTTTCTCTCATTCTCATCTTTCCCCTATCTCTACTCTCCTATTCAGCAATCCTGTATATCATGGTCCAAATTTGTTGTCTTTCTGGTGGCTTCCTATTTTCTTGACCCAATCTTACTTGGATTTCATCCTCACTATTCCATTGAAATGATTCTTCACTAGCTGTTCAACATTCCCCTTTGTTTCTCCAACAAGTTCTTAAAGTTCACACATCCAAGTACATCTCTTTATTCACCCCATGGAAAACATAGTCTTTAAATGCTGCTTTGGACTTTTTATTTAAAATTAAGCTGTGCTTTATAGATAGTAAAGACTCATGTATAATAATTGTGTAGTTTGATATTTACCTACATATAGACCTCTGTAACCTTCTAGTACGAGATGCAGAACAGTGTCATCAACCCAGAAAGTTCCTTTGTGCCTCTCCTGTCACTACTCCTGCATGTAACCTCTGGCATCACTTCCGTTATGATACTTTAGCCCAGTCTTGAACATCATATACTTAGAATATTTGTGCTAGATTTATTTCAATCAAATAGTTTTTTGAGAATTATCAATAGTTCTTATTGCATTGTTAGTGTCCGATTGTATGAACATACCAGAATTTTCTTATTCCTTCTCCTCTTGGTGGACATTTTTCTATGTAATCAATTTCTGTTCTTTAGTATTTTCTTCTTTCTGCCTTTTTGTTTTTAATTTGCTCTTTGTTTTAGCTTCTTGAGGTCAAATTTTACCACTGATTACAGACATATCTCCTTTTCTAATACATACATTTAAAAATAGAAAATTTCCTCAAAATCATTGTTTAGCTATATCTCACAAATTCTGATAGTCTATACTTTTATTATATTTTAGTTCAAAATATGCTCTAATTTTCATTGTGCTTCCAATTTGACTCATGGATTATTTAGAACGTGTTACTTAGTTTTCAAATATTTTTGGATTTTATAGTTATCTTTTTGTTGTTAATTTTTAATTAATTTCATTGCAATCAGAGAATATATTTGTGGGATCTTAGTTCTTTGAAATTTATTGAGAATGTTTTATACAGTTTTATATAGCATTCTATATATAGCATATGCCTATGTTTGCTAATGTCTGTCTCTTGTTCAACTGAAAATATTTATTTTGTGGTTTTTGAATATGATGGTATAAAATTGTCAGTTAGGCCAAGTTGGTAAACAGTATGATTCACGTCAATATCCTTTCTGATATTTGTTGGCTTCCTCATAAATTGGAGAATGACCTGTATTAAAACTTCCAACTGTAATAGTAGATTGTCTACTTCACTTTTTGGTTCTTTTAATTTTGCTTCATATATTTAAATTCAGATTTTAGAGTAATATACATAGGATTCTTATGTCTTTCTGGTCAAACCATTTATCTATATTAATGCCCCTCTTTATTTTTTTGCAGTCATTTGATTAATATTAATAGTTACAGACCAGCGTTCTTTAAAAAATTTTTTTAATGTTTCAATCAAGAGATACATCAATTTTCTAATTGCTATTATTTCCATGACATAGTTTTTCTGAATCTTTTACTTTCACCTACTTGTACCTTGTTGTTTAGAATATATCTCTTGAAATGGCAAATAATTGGGTCTTTTTTAAAGTTTCATTTGACAACATCCTTTTTAAATTAGAGCATTTAATCTATTTATATAGATATTATGTAATTATTGATATGGATTAAAAAATATTTAATAGTGTTTTGTGTTGTCTTACGGAGAAGGCAATGGCACCCCACCCCAGTACTCTTGCCTGGAAAATCCCATGGACGGGGGAGCCTGGTGGGCTGCGGTCCATGGCGTCGCTAAGAGTCCGATTCGACTGAACGACTTCACTTTCACTTTTCACTTTCCTGCATTGGAGAAGGAAATGGCAACCCATTCCAATGTTCTTGCCTGGAGAATCCCAGGGACAGGGGAGCCTGGTGGGCTGCCGTCTATGGGGTCGCACAGGGTCGGACACGACTGAAGCGACTTAGCAGCAGCAGCAGTGTTGTCTTAGTTTTACTTGTGTTTCTTATTTCTTTTAAAAGACTTATTTATTTTTGGTTGCGCTGGGTCGTCATTGCTGCAAAGGGGGCTTTCTGTAGCTGTGGCGCATGGGCTTCTCACTGCAGAGCACAGGCTCCAGGCGCGCGGGCTTTAGCAGTTGAGGCTCCTGAGCTTAATTGCTCTGCAGCACACGGGATCTTCCCAGACCAGGAATCAAACCCGCATCCCCTGCGTTGGCAGGCGGATTCTTAACCAACGGACTACCATGGAAGTCCTGATATGGATTTAAGGTCACTAACCTGCTGTTTATTTATATTTGCCCCATCTGTTATTTATTTTTTAATTCATTTTCCTTCTTTTGAAATAATCAACATTTTTTTTCTTATTCCGTTTTCTCCATTATCTTCTTAGCTATAGCTCTTTGCGTTATATTTTACTTGTCATTCTAAAGCTGCATTGTCCAATATCATAGTCACTGGAAACATGGGGCTACTTAAATTTAAATTAACAAAAATTAAATAAATGCAAAAATTCAGCTTCTACTTTTGGGTAGTTATATAGGGGTTATAATCTGCAATGGGATATATGAGAGCAGATATCAACAGCAAGAGAAATTTTGGTGCAAAATTTTAGTGCAAAGTTTTTAAGGAATTTTAGTGTCTAGTCCTACAAATCTGGAAGTGGGTAAAATCTGTTCTCACCTTCTCCAGTCTCCCTTTCTGCTCTTCCTTTCTTGGTTTCCGTTGTGAGCTTTTTTACACGTCACAAAGAATGAACATCCTCAGGATCTGGTCCTGTGCCTGCTTCTCTCTTCATTTGACATTCTCTGGGTACTCTTATTTACCCCCACAGGAAGACTGTGTATCACATTTATTCAGAGCCTAGTGGCCCAGGTTCCACTGTCCACTGGCCAGAGTCAATTGAATGTTCTACTATCAACAAACTCCCAAATAAAATATGGATAGCCATAATATTTAAAGTAAAACATTCTTGTCTAATAACTGAGATAATCTATATAAAGCGTGATAGTTGTCATAGTGAGTACTCAAGAAATAGTAGCTCCAGTTACTATAATCATATTATCTTTCACTGCTAGCTTAATCCTGAATCTTTCATCACTTGACAAGTAAAGAAATTAGAGTTCAGTGATACTAAGTTCAGAGATGACAAGTCCAAGTTCACATAGCTTGACCTCCTGAATAAGAGAGACCTCTTGTCTCTACTCAAAGTGGACCCCTTGATAGTGTGAAAAGGGAATGAATTTTCTCCCACATTCCTTTGCCCCATGCGGTTCTCCCTTGCCTCCATAGTTGCCCATCCCTTGAAGCTCAATGCCACAGTCATCTCCTTTGCCAAGTTATTCTATCTCCCTTCTCTCTGCTGCCTCTCTGTGCCGCCACCACACATCTTTAAAAGTATTAGTTTATCCTTCCAGTTCACTAAGATTCTGCAGGACACATATCAGAGTTTTCTAACTTTAAAAGCTCTAGGATCAAGCAGATGATGGTATTTATTGTGTGTTCTTGAAAGAAGGGATAAACGAATTAATGAGTAAATTTAAGCCCTGAGAGTTGGGTTTTCTCTCTTTTGCAAGTGGCTGACACAGGTGTTGATTGCCAAGACATCCATTACAGTGAGGCATCTTTTTCAAAGATGGTTATATTGAATAAATGCATTGCCAACCACAGGAATAGTTAAAGAGCCAGGCCCCTTTTCCTCCCTTCTCTGTTTTTGAAATCTTGGTTGGTTTCCAGATAACTGCTTGTTTTTTCTCTTCCTAGTCATTAAATTCCCACTCTTTATTTATTTATTTTGAACTGATGCTTTTGAACTGTGGTGTTGGAGAAGACTCTTGAGAGTCCCTTGGACTGCAAGGAGATCCAACCAGTCCATCCTAAAGGAAATCAGTCCTGAATATTCATTGGAAGGACTGATGCTGAAGCTGAAACGCCAATATTCTGGCCACCTGATGAGAAGAACTGACTCCTTAGAAAAGACCCTGATGCTGGGAAAGATTGATGGCAGGAGGAGAAGGGGACAACAGAGCATGAGATGGTTGGATGGCATTACTGACTCGATGGACTTGAGTTTGAGCAAGCTCTGGGAGTTGGTGATGGACAGGGAAGCCTGGCGCGCTGCTGTCCATGGGGTC
>SJYX01006189.1:196905-216052 GCA_006410675.1 Oreotragus oreotragus
TCAGGCCTCAAGGACATTCCCAAGCAATTAAAATGGCTTCTGAGTTGCTATATATGAGACCAAGAATGATTTACTTTATTCCTGAAAGAAAAGAGAAGGAAGAAAAGTGAGAGAAAGATGGAAGGAGAAGATTGAAGTCTGTGTGGTCCATCTGTGTGGTCACACTGGTTGTCTTCTTGTGGTCTGTGCATAACCATTTTGCATTTGTAAAATGCTTGCTAGGAATGTTTTTTTTTTTCTTTTAAACTTTTAAATTTTGTATTGGAGTATAACTGATTAATAATGTTATGATAAATTCAGGTGGACAGCAAACGGATTCAGTCATACATATACATGTATCCATTCTCCCCCAAACTCCTCTCCTATCCAGGCTACCACGTAACATTGAGTTGAGTTCCCTATGCTACACAGTATGTTCTTGTTGGTTATCCATATTAAATATAAGAATGGTTTTAATGCAGAGTACAGTGGTCTATTTGACATCTGAATCAATGTGATGTGCCAGGACCTGGAGACAGAAGAAGCCGCGAGAACACAAGTCATGGGAAAGCCAATGAAATCTAGAGATGCGGTTCAGACGTTGCCAGGTCACAAACTTGTTGGAAGCCTAAACACACTATACTTCAAGCTCCTAGTGGCAAAGGGTTTGAAGTCATACCTAAATTTCATTTACATTTCTCATAGGCTGATACTAATACTAGGTCCACTGACTGTTTCCAATAATTGATCATGAACTCCAGCACAGGCAGGCATCTGTTTTTACTGTGACGCAATTTGCCGCCAGTCCCCTACAGGGGGCCAGTGTCACGAGCCAGGCAGACTTGTCTCTCAAAGGTGCTAAAGTGTACCCTGAAGCCTTTTTTTCATTTTTTCACAAAAGTATATTTAGAAACTGATACCTGAGTATTTCCAGAATTACAATTTTGAAATATGTGTAATAAAAATTGTGACTAGGAAAGCAGTTTCTAGCCATAAAAATAATAAGCTTATAGGTTAAAAAATAGACTAAATATATTTTAAAAACCCTTCTTGCTTCTGAAATAGAGTGGGTAAAAGATGTGTAGGCATATTTAGGTCTATGGAACATATATATATATTTGATGATTTTTCTGAAATAGTTTTTCTGTGAATTTTTAAACCTCATCAGACTTCCAAAAAAATTAACTTCCAAGTCTGGAGAATCAAGTGAGAAGAGAGTGTATGAAAGTGATTTGGTGCTGCCAGAGTGCAGGCACTGTGCTTTCCCAGTCCTCTGCCACGGGCCTCACTCCAGCAATGGTATTTAAGCTTCAGCATCAAAGAAACTCAGTTTAATTGTGAAATCACAAGCAATTATCCACCCTTGGATATCACTGAGTTAATCAAGTATACATAAATGTTGATTATCTAGGTGGGAGTGTGGGGGTGGCTGTAAATGTCCATACTTCAAAGCTTTGTGCAAATCTAAAGGGAACTGAAAATAAAAACAAGTATTTTTCTGTGTAAAAGTCATGGAAAGGATGCAGGAAACTGGCTTTATGAAAGTAAATTTCACATGCATTTCTATGTGAGCTTAAGTTTAACTGGGCAATTCTTGCTTTTAATTATATGTAGGGTTACTTTTAATTCTTCAGTGTTTCTATTCTCTTTTCCCACTATATTTCAATGCTATGAACAAATGTAGGAGTAAATTCTTTAATGGACATTGGAGTTGTTTCCTTGACCATACCAACTGGGGCTAAAACTAATATTCAAAAGCAGAAAAAGAGATCTCGCAACTCAAGATTCATGCTGCAATTATAAAGTCTCTTTGGCCTACCAATAATTTATACCATAATCATGCCTCCCTCTGTATTTCTGTGTTTATCTGGGGATCCTGGGACTCTGTGGGAATGTCTCAGACCAGCTGCATGGACATTACAAGTCACTTTTCTTTTGCTCCTAAGATGTCCAGAGCCTGGGAGAAATTCTTCATGTGCCATATCCAGGAAGGGGACACATGGTCCTCTTCTTCTCCTAGATCTTTCTAGGATTCAGTAATCCCCAACACTCCCATCTTGGCTTTGTCTGGGACAGGAATAGAAACCTTGCAATTTTCTGAACTTTTTGTTTCCTCTCTAGTCCTTTTCTTTCTCATCAGACTCAACAACTTTCTAGGCATTTACTCCTATTTGAAATTATCTTCTTTTTTTTAATGTTGACTTGTTTACTGTTAGTCTCTGATTACCAGAAACTAAATTTGACATCAAGACTTCTGCCTCATTCATCTCTATATTCCCAGTACCTAAAACAGTGTCTAACACATAGCAGGCACACATTAAATATTTTTTGAATAAGTTATTAGGATCAAGGGGACACTTCATTTAGTCATAGATAGAATTGTTTAAAAAGAGAAAACAAAATAAGAAAATTAATCAACTGTCCCGATGAATTTTAGCATCAACAACAGGTTCCTTTGATACTGGTTTTCTTTCAGAGACAGAGAGAGACACTGTAATTTTCATGGATACAGAGAGTACAGAGGTCTTTTTAAAAAGGGAACATCCAAGTGACAAGAATGTTCTTAGAGAATGGGAGTGGATTGAAAAGTGTTAGTTGTGTGTCAGCAAGGGAAGTAAAAGAAGAGCGTTTAGGATGAAACAGTTGTGTCTACATTTGAAGAGCAAGGTCTCAGGTTCTCACTTAGAACCCAGAACAAGATCCTGAATTAAAAGAAACTATTCTCAGATGAATATTGTGCCATAACTAAAGTGAAGTGAAGTGAAGTCGCTCAGTCGCGTCCAACTCTTAGCGACCCCATGGACTGTAGCCTACCAGGTTCCTCTGTCCTTGGGATTTTTAGGCAAGAGTACTGGAATGGGTTGCTATTTCCTTTTCCAGGGGATCTTCCAGATCCAGGGATTGAACCCGGGTTTCCTGCACTGTGAAGTGAAGTTGCTCAGTCGTGTCCGACTCTTTGCGACCCCATGGACTGTAGCCTACCAGGCTTCTCCGTCCATGGGATTTTCCAGGCAAGAATACTGGAGTGGGTTACCATTTCCTTCTCCAGGGGATCTTCCCGACCCAGGGATCGAACCCGGGTCTCCCGCATTGGAGGGAGGCGCTTTAACCTCTGTAGGCAGACATTTTTACTGTCTGAGTCACAAGGGAAGTCTTAAGAGGGCAACAAAACTATAGCCCTGATCAGAACCTCTATTAGAAAAGGCATGCAAGCATTGCCCTATCCGTGTGCTAAAGTAAGAACATATTCTTTATAATAAAATGTAACAAGTGCAAGGAGTTGAAGGTAGGTTTAGTGACTGTTCCTAGGAATCTCTGAGTCAATCTTGATTTACGCATCTCATGAAAGTTTTGATATTGTTGGAAAGGGTCATAAAGTGGCAACTACAATGCTCTGATTCAAGAGAGTGTGCATAAAGGGACTGTCATAGGAATACTGACTTAAAATATTAGGATCTTTAGTATAGAGAGTTGAGGGACCAAGAAAGATTAAGGAAATATGAAAAAGCCAAATAATGATAAAAGGAAAAAGAAACTTACTGAGTACTGATTAAAAGTGTAAGATTCAACTGCATACTGCCTACAGGAGATAAGACTTATAAAATACTGATAGGTTGAAAGTAAATTGAGTGGATAAAGACATGCCATGCAAGCAAGCGTAAGAAAGCCGGTGCCTAAATTAATATCATAAAATAAACCTCAGACAAAGAATATGAACAAATGAATAAGACATATTAGTGTCAATTCATTAGGAAGATGTGAAAATCATCATGTGTATGTCCCTAATAACAGAGCACCAAAATATGTGGGAGAAAAATAGAACTGAAGGGAGACAGACATAGTCACATCACAGTTGGAGATTAAATAAACTCTTTTCATAATTGATAGAACAATTTCACAGAAAATCAGCAAGGACATAAGATCTTTTAAATACAACTATCAACTACTTCAACAGAAGTGATATTTATAGAAGACCACAGCTAACAATGGAAGAATACACATTCTTTTCAAGTACACATGTTACATAAACCAAGATAGACTATATAGTATGTCATAAAATAAATCTCAATAAATTTAAAAAGACAAATAAAATTATATAGAGTATATTCTTTGGCCACAATGGAATTATGCTAGAAATCAATAATCTAGAGGAAATGCCAAACATTTGGAAAGTAAATACACACTTCCAAACAACTCATGTGTCAAAGAAGAATTATAAGGGGAATCATAAAATATTTTTAACTGAATTGTAAAGAAAATATATAATATTCAAATTTGTATGAGGCTGATTAAAAATGTTTAGAAGAAACTTTAAACTTTAAGTGCTTATTTGAAAAAAGAAGAAAGTTTTAAAATAAATATCAGATCTTTAACCCTAAGAATCTGGAAAAAGAGTAAATTAAACCTAGGGTAAGAAAAGGAAAGTAATTGTAAAAAAATATGCGTATGAATAAATAGAATAAACAACTGACAAGCAATAGAGAAATCAGCACAACAAAAAATAGGTTCTCTAACTGAGCAACAAAATTGATAACTCCCAATTCAATTGATCAAGGAAAAAGAACAAAAAATACCAATAATAAGCATGAAAGAATGGTGTTCACTAGAAAATAACTGTTATGAAAAGAACAGTAAAGAAAAATTATGATAGCTTTTTCCCAACAAATTTGATCATTTAGATGAAATAAATTATTTGAAAACTGTAAATTATTGATTCAAGATGTAATAGAAAATTAAATAACACCCTCACAACACCCTGAGACAATAATTAGATAGTTACCTTATACATAGATGAGAAGGTTTTTGTTCTTGTTTAATGTATGTATGTGTATATATGTGTGTATAACAAACTGCTATTTTGTAGTACAGTAATTTCATTTGTAATATAATCTCCCCTTGGAATACAAATGTAAATCTCTAGATATTGGGCTTAGTTAAATGAACGATGGGCTTCCCTGGTGGCTCAGTGGTAAAGAACCCAGCTGCCAATACAGGTGATGGGGTTTTGATCCCTGGGTCAGGAAGATCCCCTGGAGAAGAAAATGGCAACCCATTCCAGTATTCTCCTCCCATGGACTGAGGAGCCTGGTGGGCTCCAAAATCACTGCAGATGGTGATTGCATCCATGAAATTAAAAGACGCCTACTCCCTGGAAGGAAATTTATGACCAACCTAGACAGCATATTAAAAAGCAGAGACATTACTTTGCCAACAAAGGTCCATCTAGTCAAGGCTATGGTTTTTCCAGTGGTCATGTATGGATGCAAGAGTTGGACTGTGAAGAAAGCTGAGCACCGAAGAATTGATGCTTTTGAACTGTGGTGTTGCAGAAGACTCTTGAGAGTCCCTTGGACTGCAAAGAGATCAAACCAGTCAATCCTAAGGGAAATCAACTCTGAATATTCATTGGAAGAACTGTTGCTGAAGCTCCAATACTTTGGCCACTTCATGTGAAGAGCTTGACTTATTGGAAAAGACCCTGATGCTGGGAAAAATTGAAGGCCACAGGAGAAGGGGATATCAGAGGATGAGATGGTTAGATAGCATCACCAACTCTATGGATGTGAATCTGAGCAAACTCCAAGAGATAGTGGAGGACAGTGGAGCCTGTTGTGCTATGTCAATGAGGTCAGTCATGACTTGGAAACTGAACAACAATGACTTCATGTCTTTTTAGAGGCTCAGAACTCTGTATACTGCGCACAGCGAAGGGTTGGTGTCAATAACATTTTCATTAGTTTTGAGGATTCATAGACACTGTTCCTTAGAAGTACAGGTTGGCTCACAAACCGTATGAATAATACAAGGTGAGATAGTCTTCCATTATAAGAAACCTGTATAACACACTGGTTTTCCACCTTATACACTTATGCCTTCTAGTGTAGCCTTAGGTACATGTCTTGCTTCTCCTCCTTACTTAGCATAAGCTGCTTCTCCTCCTTAGCATAGTTCAGTTCAGTTCAGTCACTCAGTCATGTCCGACTCTTTGCGACCCCATGAATCGCAGCACGCCAGGCCTCCCTGTTCACCACCATCTCTCGGAGTTCACTCAGACTCAAGTCCATTGAGTCCGTGATGCCATCCAGCCATCTCATCCTCGGTCGACCCCTTCTCCTCCTGCCCCCAATCCCTCCCAGCATCAGAGTCTTTTCCAATGAGTCAACTCTTCTCATGAGGTGGTCAAAGTACTGGAGTTTCAGCTTTAGTATCATTTCTTCCAAAGAAATCCCAGGGTTGATCTCCTTCAGAATGGACTGGTTGGATCTCCTTGCAGTCCAAAGGACTCTCAAGAGTCTTCTCCAACACCACAGTTCGAAAGCATCAATTCTTTGGCGCTCAGCTTTCTTCACAGTCCAACTTTCACATCCATACATGACCACAGGAAAAGCCATAGCCTTGACTAGATGGACCTTAGTCGGCAAAGTAATGTCTCTGCTTTTGAATATACTATCTAGGTTGGTCATAACTTTTCTTCCAAGGAGTAAGCGTCTTCTAATTTCATGGCTGCAGTCACCATCTGCAGTGGTTTTGGAGCCCCCCAAAATAAAATCTGACACTGTTTCCACTGTTTCCCATCTATTTCCCATGAGCATAAGCTCATCACTTTTCCTTAGTCATCTCTCCATGCTAGCCCAGGACATTAAGATGCATTCCCACAAGCACTGCATGGTGTTTCTATTGTAGCAATTAATTGCTTTACAATTTGCTATTTAAATACCCATCACTTCTACTATACTGAAAACTCTCGGGGGCAGACTCATTCACTCATTTTTTTTTAGTGGTTTAAAATTGCATCACTGACTTAATGGACATGACTTTGAGCATGCTCCAGGAGATGGTGAAGGACAGGGAAGCCTGACATGCTTCAGTCTATGGGGTCACTACAAGCTGGACATGATTGAGGGGCTGAACAACAATAGCAATTTTTTTTATTGGAGGATAATTGCTTTACAATGTTGTGATGGTTTCTGTGGTACAACAGTGTAAGTCAGCTATGCTGCTGCTAAGTTGCTTCAGTCATGTCCGACTCTGTGCGACCCCAAAGAAGGCAGCCCACCAGGCTCCCCCATCCCTAGGATTCTCTAGGCAAGAACACTGGAGTGGGTTGCCATTTCCTTCTCCAATGCATGAAAGTGAAAAGTGAAAGTGAAGTCACTCAGTCGTGTCTGACCCTCAGCAACCCCATGGACTGCAGCCTACCAGGCCCCTCTGTCCATGGGATTTTCCAGGCAAGAGTACTGGAGTGGATTGCCATCGTCTTCTCCAAAGTCAGCTATATGTATACATATAAGCCCTCCCTCTTGAGCCTTCCTCCCACCTCCCCTCTTCATTCCCACCTTTCTAGGTCATCACAAAGTATCAAAATGAGCTTCCTGTGGTATACAGCAGCTTCCCCCTAGCTATCCATTTTATACATGGTAGTGTTTATATTTCAGTGTTACTCTCTCAGTTCATTCCAGCTTTTCCTTCCCCAGTTGTGTCCACAAGTCCATTCTCTATATCTGTTGTTCACTCTTGTCTAGCATCTCCTGTGGGGGTAACAATAGTGAAAGCCAGCATTTGTCAAGCACTTGCTTCTTAATGCTTTATCCTTAATAATTTGGAGAGAAGATAAATTCAGTTCAGTTCAGTTCAGTCGTTCAGTCGTGTCCAACTCTTGCGACCCCATGAATGGCAAGCCAAGCCAAGCCTCCCTGTCCATCGCCAACTCCCGAGTCCACCCAAACCCATGTCCATCGAGTCGGTGATGCCATCCAACCATCTCATCCTCTGTCATCCCCTTCTCCTCCTGCCCTCAATCTTTCCCAGCATCAGGGTCTTTTCTAGTGAGTCGGCTCTTCCCATCAGGTGGCCAAAGTATTGGAGCTTCAGCCTCAGCATCAGTCCCTCCAATGAATATCGAGGATTGATTTCCTTTAGAATTGAGTAGTTTGATCTCCTTGCAGTCCAAGGGACCTTCAACAATCTTCTCTAACACCACAGTTTAAAAGCCCTTTACCACATATCAGGATTTTTTAATGGAAATTTCTGGGAAGAAGAAAACTATGAAATCCAAGACAAAATGTGATGGTCTCCAAATTGCCAAAAATACTAAAGGCAATCGAGGGATGCTCTGATTTCTATCTTGCTCTGAGATGGTGCTGTCCTGAGTTCTGCTGTTCTGAGCTCCATCTGGATAAGGTATGGTGGAGCTGACTCCACCTCCATCCTGTCCCCATACACAGCAGCTGTCAGCCAGATGCTCAGCAGGAACTTTGCTGAGCTGATTTTAATCACCACATGTATAGAAATCTAAGTAAATAAACAGTGAAAAGTTAAAATGTTAGCTGCTCAGTCACCTCCAGCTCTATGGGACCCCATGGACTGTAGCCTGCCAGGCTCCTCTGTCCATGAAATTCTCCAGGCAAGAATACTGGAGTGGGTAGCCATTCTCTTCTCCAGGGATCTTCCCCACCCAGGGATTGAACCTGGGTCTCCTGCACTGCAGCCAGATTCTTTACCAACTTAGCCACCAGGGAAGCCAAAATAAAATAAATAAACAGTAAANTCTGTCCATGAAATTCTCCAGGCAAGAATACTGGAGTGGGTAGCCATTCTCTTCTCCAGGGATCTTCCCCACCCAGGGATTGAACCTGGGTCTCCTGCACTGCAGCCAGATTCTTTACCAACTTAGCCACCAGGGAAGCCAAAATAAAATAAATAAACAGTAAATTAAAACTAATACTGTCTTGTGCTTCTAAAATATCCACAGGTTGTTCTGAAAGCATTAAAACATATAAAGGAAGATGGAAGAGGTATGGGGACAGATTTCCGTTACTCTAGAGCCATTTCCCAGCTGAAACAAGTTTGGCCAAAGGGGAGACTTTGAAGAAAGAGGAATGGAACTGAATGAAGTCAACATTTCCTCATGCTTCTAATGGGGAAACCAGACTCATGTTGAGGAACACAGCTCATAGGAAACAGACTGTCACATATACAGCCTTTAGAAAACAGCAACTAACTCTCTTTACAATATGATGATAATTGAGGTTCAATTATTGGCTTATTTCAGGAAGGAAACAGACTGTCACATATACAGCCTTCAGGA
Source organism: Oreotragus oreotragus (assembly GCA_006410675.1). Lineage (NCBI taxonomy): Eukaryota > Metazoa > Chordata > Mammalia > Artiodactyla > Bovidae > Oreotragus > Oreotragus oreotragus. Next base: position 205,973 of record SJYX01006189.1, read on the forward strand.
AATAGCAACTAACTCTCTTCATGATATGATGATAATTGAGGTTCAATTATTGGCATATTTTAGGAAGAAAATGTCTTAATGTTTTTTGCTAGCCAAAGAACAATTATATATGCTTACACTGTCCTTTTATCCACCTGTCACCTCATCTTTCCTTCTCATCTTGACATCCAATCAGTTCCCAAGACTCTGTTCTGCTTCCATGGGGGCTCTCTATTGTTTAAGTTGAGTGACCTCGGATAAGTAATTTAAGGCCCTCTTTGGGCCTCAGATTCCTAACCTGTAAGAAGTGGTGTACCAGAGATATACCATGCATCATACTTTGAGCTGTTCAGAATACAAGACTGTATTTATTTACAATCATTTTCTTATTAGATTTGGGTATTCAAGTCCTTTCAGAAACTTGCAAAACTAGCTGGTGGCCTGAGTACAACGTGTTGCTGAAAAGTTGTAAATTAATCAGTTGCTAATTTCACAACATTTTTTTTTTGGGGGGGGAGTTCATTCTTTAAACACCACTACAACCAATATGTTATTTCTGTCTTCTTTTCTAAAGGCTCGTCATTATATGTAGTTAGAGGACAGAGTTCAAAATTTAACAGATTCTCATTGGCAAATTAACACAATTCCAACTTCCTGTATGTCATATTTGGCCACAAATGATCTTTTCACTTTCTCTCCCATAACCTCCTTTTCACATGCTTTTCTTTCACTACATGAATATTTTGCAGTTCCCTAATCTATAAGTGGGTTCTCCCGGTGGCGATACTGGTAAAGAGCCCGCCTGCCAATACAGGAGTTGCAAGAGACGCAGCTTCGATCCCTGGGTCAGGAAGATCCTCTGGAGGAGGAAATGGCAACCCACTCTGCCTGGAGAATCCCATGGACAGAGGAGCCTGGAGGGCTACAGTCCATGGGACACAAAGAGCTGGACACGAGTGAAACGATTAGCACGCAATCTATATGTTGGACCTTCTTACCCCTTGCCTTTGCTTACACTGATCACTTTACTTGGAACTCATTTATTTACTTAATCATTAAACAAATGTTTATTGGACATCTGATATGTGCCAAGCATAGGTAGCAAGGGAGAAACAATAGTATCCAGCACAAATCTGATTATGTTCTACTCTCATGAAGTTTATGATCTAGTGAGGAAAACAAATAGAAAATAAGTAGGTATACAAATAAAGGAAATAGTTACTGAAGCCATGGCAAACATAGTGAAGGAGACAAACAGCTTGAAACAGAGACTATTTGGGGGTGAATATGGGAGAAACAGTACAGATAAAAAGGCAAGCTGATACGTAAAGGATGAGGAGTGTGTTGATTCCGAGGTAAAGGAAGAGTTTTAGGACAGGAGAGATTGGCCTATTCTAAGAACTGACAACAAAAACAAATATGGCTGACATGTGGTGAGTGATGGGGAGAGAGGTGTAAAATGAGGCTACAGTAGGTGTGAAGCTGTGTGCAAGAACTGAAGCAGGGAGACCAGATAAAAGGACTATAGCAGTAGAACAGAAGAGAGGGAGATGACTGAACTGGTGGCTACAGAGGTGGAGAGAAGTAGAATAATTCAGCATGTACTTTGAAAGAAAAAAAATCAAAAATTTGCTAATATATGAAGGGAGTGATAAAAAGAGAGGCATACAAGATAAGATGACTTAGATTTCTAATCTGAGGAATCAGACCTAAGGTAATGATGCAAAGAGTAATAAAAACATAATACAGATACATTAAATCTTTTAAGAACTTCATGGAAATAAATTTGAAAATTGAAAAAAACACAAACTATCAAAATGGACTGAAGAGGATCAAAAAATCCGACTAAAAACCATAAGTAAAAGCACAAGTATTTAGATATCTTACCCCAGCCCATATTTTGAAGTTTTTTAAGCTAGTCTTATCAAACCTCCAATGAATATAATTTATTTATTAAAACCATTCTAAAAATAGTAGAAGAGGAGAAAATATACAACTTATGAGACTGGTATAATCCTGAGACAAAATTGGGTAAGTACTATGAAAGAAAAGATTATTATAGGCCCGCTTCATGTATAAACACAGAAAATATCCTGAATAAATTAGAAGGAAACTGAATTGAGTAATGAATTAAAGATTCATTATGAAGAAGAGTGTTTCATTTGTGTATATTTCTGACACCCCACCCCAGTACTCTTGCCTGGAAAATCCAATGGACGGAGTAGCCTGGTGGGCTGCAGTCCATGGGGTCGCTAACAGTCGGACAGACTGAGCGACTTTACTTTCACTTTTCTCTTTCATGCACTGGAGAAGGAAATGGCAACCCACTCCAGTGTTCTTGCCTGGAGAATCCCAGGGATGGGGGAGCCCGGTGGGCTGCTGTCTATGGGGTCACACAGAGTCGGACACGACTGAAGTGACTTAGCAGCAGCAGTAGCAGCAAACTGAATTGAGTAATGAATTAAAAATTCATTATGAAGAAGAGTGTTTTATTTGTGCATGTTTCTGGCACCCCACCCCAGTACTCTTGCCTGGAAAATCCAATGGACGGAGTAGCCTGGTGGGCTGCAGTCCATGGGGTCGCTACCAGTTGGACAGACTGAGCGACTTCACTTTCACTTTTCTCTTTCATGCATTGGAGAAGGAAATGGCAACCCACTCCAGTGTTCTTGCCTGGAGAATCCCAGGGACAGGGGGGCCCAGTGGGCTGCCGTCTATGGGGTCACACAGAGTCAGACACGACTGAAGTGACTTAGCAGCAGCAGATGGTTAACATTAGTATGTACTTTAATGCAATTTTCTATTTGAAGTAAATTAAAGGAGAAAAACCATATGGATCATTTCAATGAATACAGAAAAAGCATTCAGTAAAGCCCAATGCCTACATGTTAAAAAATAAAACAGGGTGCTGTCTCCACTCTTGTCCCAGCCAGTATTCTATTCTCAAGCTGTATCTAATGTGTTTAGTATAGAAGTATTTAGGATTATGTCATTCCCTTGCTCAGAACCCTTTGTTTCTTATCATATTTAGAAAAAATCCTCAAGAATCTTGCTAGGACTCAAGAGGCCCTGCAGGGTGTGGCCTCTGTCTGCCTTTCCACCCTCATTTTAAGCTAATATGCTCTCACCTCAGGACATTTGCACTTGTGATTTTCTCTGCACAGAATATTTTTCTTATCTGGTTATCTGTATGATTTGTGCCCTGTTTTTATTCAGGTCTCTGCTCAAATGTTAACCCTTCAAAGAGACATTTTAGGACATTTTATATGAATTAACTATTACCCCCACCATCTCCCCAGTCCTTCTCCTTATGCTTTTGGGGGAGGGAAGGGATAACATTTATTACCTGATATTCTATATATGTTTATTTGTTCTCTCTCTCTTCCTTTCATAAGATCCATGAGGATGGGTACCTTCTTCCTCCCTACCCCTCAACTATTTTATTCTAATGCTCTCAGTACCATATCAGACACCTGGTAGGATCTCAAAAAGTACTTAGTGAATGAATGATAGATGCATGAATATTCTATTTCTAGGTTTAGTTGCTTGAAGATTGAACAAGATAATATACATTAAGTGTTCAAAGAAAGTTGCTTTTATAAAAAGTCTAAGACTATAAGGAATTTAAAAATATTGCTTAGGGTCAACCCTATATTTATATTATACATGTATAATACATCGATAGCATGAGACTGATCCTTAAATTTTCAACACGTCTTTATAAAGGAGTTAACCTATTTTGATTTTTCTAACCTATTAAATTGAAAAAAGATTTTAATCTTATGAACTTATTTCTTTAAAATAAAGTTAATAAACATTTCCTTAAAATAAAATAAAATCTTATTTCTTTAAAATGAAATGTTCTTATGATAAAAAGTATAATATCAGGGTAAAAAGTAAGCCACTAGTATCATAAATGGTATAATCATACTGGTATTTAAAAACTATATTGGTATTTTTTAAACAATTAGAAAATCATGGTCCTGAATTTTTAAATTATCCTAGAGATTAAAAAAGTCTTTGGGAGTTCGTGTAAAAAAATAAATAAATACAAAAACAAAAAAACAAAAATAAACCTCCAAACAAAAATGGAATTTAGTATATAATAAATGCTGCTTTTACTATTAAAAAAAATAAAATAAAAATAAAAATAAAAAAGTCTTAGGATAGACTTTCTTATTTTTCTATCATAATTTATCAGAACATGTTTTATTAGCTTATGAGGCTATACATATACACTTTGATTCCTTAAGGCATTTATAATCTAAGAGGTAAGACATGTCAATATAATGTAGGGTAGAAAATCACTTATTACACTAAGTGATTAAAATGCTCTGGTTCAGACTAGACAGAGACATTTCCTGTTGGAAGAATGGAGTTGGGGTGTCACTACAGTCGCTTGCAAGAGAAATCAATTGGAGTTAATATAAGACAAATAACTATGGGATATAAGGGAAGGAATAACTATATAATGCTATTCCCTTCAACCAACCATTGAAAATTTTGAATAAGAACCACCCTATCCAACCTCTGAAATTGTTGGTAAAGTTCAAAAAAGTGGGGCTAAAATCATGCAGGCTGCCCAGGAATGCATGGCAGGCATGGAACTCTTTTAGAAACTAGAAGAAACCAAAACTCATAGGAGAAAATCCTGTGAAATTTTCCAGCTTAATGACTTCATAGAACACATAAAAAGAGAAGTCTAAGAATTTCAAATGAAGTTTATACATAATCACACCAAGTGGTTCTGTGTTCTAGCTACAGACTCCATCACCATTAATGAATTATTTCATTTGATTAAATAACTTCTTAAAGGGTACCATGGAAGTTGGCAATAGAGCCCAAATTAGAAAGAGCCCTAGGTTCTTAGTCCAACATTTAGACTTATATTTGGTCAAGGTTTCTTTGCAAACAGTGCTACTAATGAAGGTGATTTTCCAAATTTTAAAACCCAGCTTATGTAGTCTAAGATCATGATTAATAACAGCTACCATTTGCTAACAGGCACTATTAAGCACTACACAAATACTATTTTTAGGTCTTACAATAATGCGAGGTAGGTATTGATTGTTTTTTGCCTTAGAACCTAACCTACTGCATCTTCAGGCTATATGATGCCAGGGTCATGCTGTCCACCTGATCTACACACACCTGGGTGGGTTTCCAACACAGCTTTCTCTCCCTGTATTCTAAACAAAAATAGAGAGCAGTGCTCTTCCATGTAATTCTCAGATAAAAAATAGAGGGGATGCCCATTGGCATTGATAGTTAGAACTAATATTCATTAGGTGTCTGCCGTGTATCAGTGATGCTCCAAAGATATTTTATTTATTTAATCTTTACAAGAGCTTCATGTAATAGATGCATTTTTTTTTTTCCCTTTCCTTTTCACATGAGAACAGTGAAGTATAGAGAGGTTTAGTGAGTGGACCAAGATCATATATCTGGTAAGGTAGAGTTCATTTGAATTCAACAACCTGGTTCCTGAGACTGGGCTATGAATAATTCAGCTCTATTTCTCTTGCCAAGAGAACTTGAGGTTAAGGCAATGAGGCTCCTCTAGAATAAATCATTATTGAGCCCAGATGCTTCTCACTCTAACAGTTTAGTGCCTGATGCATGCAGAAGTTTTACTTCCTGTTCCTTCCTGTCCCCTCCCTTCTGTCCCTTCCCCTTTCTTTCCTTTCCTGCATTGTTTAATTTCTTTCTCAAATTTATTAAAATAATTATGTAAATAACATACCAATATTTCCTGATACATACTCATTATTACAAAGTACCTAAAGAGTTAATGTTTCCTCTACCCTACCTCTGTCTCATTCTAATGTAACTTGCATTTTGCAAAAGTCCCAGTCCATCTTAGGGCTCCTTCCATGTTGGTATACATTAATTTTCTTCATTCCTTTTAATTACTGTGCATATTCAAATATATATACCACAATTCATTCAAATATATATAATTTTATGTAACTATACACATTTAAACTTATTTATAAAATTATGTATGTACTTTATTATATAAAGTACAAAATTTTAATGTATAAGTATATTCTATTATATATTTATTTGCTTAACTTTTTAAAACTCATAGTATCTTTTATATTTTCTATTATTTTTAGATTCCATGCTTGCTATTTCAGAGAATGTAGAAATAAACATACTTGTAAAACTTTTATGTATGTATATGAATTGTTCTTTTGAATAGATACTTGGTGGTAGAATTGCTGGATCCAAGAATGCAACTGCAAATTTTAATGAAACCACTAATCACCCAGAAAATAAGCAGTAGCAATTTAAAGTAGGCTAATTGTATATGAATGTCTATTTCCTCATATGCCAATCTTTGATATCTATTTTTAAATTTTACTCCTATGATGACCCAGATCCAACATCCGTTGATCATAGAAAAAGCAAGAGAATTCCAGAAAAACATCTGCTTCATTGACTATGCTAAAGCCTTTGACTGTGTGGGTCACAACAAACTGAGAAATTCTTAAAGAGATGGGAATACCAGACCACCTTACCTGCCTCCTGAGAGAGCTGTAGGCAGGTCAAGAAGCAACAGTTAGAATAAGACATGGAACAACAGACTGGTTACAAATTGGGAAAGGAGTACATCAAGGCTGTATATTGTCACACTGCTTAATTAACTTATATGTAGAGTACATCATGTGAAATGCCGGGCAGGATGAAGCACAAGCTGGAATCAAATTCCAGGGAGAAATATCAATAACCTCAGAACCTCAGATATGCAGATGACACCACCCTTATGAAAAAGTGAAGAACTAAATAGCCTCTTGATACAGGTGAAAGAAGAGAGTGAAAAAGCTGGCTTAAAACTCAACATTCGGGCCCTGCTCGCCACGACCAGAGAAAAGCCTGCACAGCAACGAAACCCAGCACAGCCAAATAAGCCGAGGAGCCCGCTTGGCAGCCGCAGACACGGTCAAGAAAAGAAGGCCCCTGTGACTCCAGCCTCCAGAAACTCACCTGAAAGGGTGGCTCCTGAGAGAGAGAAGGGCCAGAGTGTCCCTCCTGAGACAGGGGACAGTCTGCCTGGAGACACGTCTCTTCTCTGCCCTCGATCCCGGCGAGAGCGACTCAGTCATTAATCAGCCAGGCGGATAAGCCTGATGTGGTGACACTCAGGTCCAGCCCGCGCAGCGGCTCTATACTGTGGGCCTGCCTCCTGGGGGGTAGGTCCCCCCTCTGCCGGAGCCGCCGAGCTGCTCAAGTTCAGAGGGCTCTCCCGGCAGTGAGGACACTGGAGCAAGCGGAGGTCTTTGGATGCTTCCTGGGCCCGCCAGGTGATTCTGATACACACCTTGGGCTGAAGACTGCTGGCTTAATTACTAGATATTTCCATCAGGTGGAGGCAGACTCTACTAGTCTGAAAGTTATGGTGGCGAGACAGGCGTGAAGCTGGAACGTGGATGTAGGTTTCTTGGCTAGTGACCTGAGCTGCTGAGTTGTGACAACAGCTAACCCTACCTGCAGCAGAGAGGTCCCTCTGGTGTCAGCCAGGACTTGTGAGCCTGTCCCACCTGAAGGTCCACGTCTCTGAGAGTCATCCTTCCTGAAGCAAAAGAGAAGAAATCCAGCTCCACCCACCAGAACTCCAACACAAGCCTCCCTAAACAAGAAACCTTGACAACCCACTGATAAAACCCCTCCCATAGTGAGGAAACTCCATAGTAAAGAGAACTCCACAAATTCCCAGAATATAGAAAGGCTACCCCATACGCAGCAATATAACAAAGATGAAGAGATAGAGGAGCACTCAGCAGGTAAAGGAAAAGGAGAAATTCCCACCAAACCAAACAAAAGAGGAAGAGATAGGGAATCTACCTGAGAAATAATTCCGAACATTGATAGTGAAAATGATTCAAAATCTTGAAATAAAAATGGAATCACAGATAAATAGCCTGGAGACAAGGATTGAGAAAATGCAAGAAAGGTTTAACAAGGACCTAGAAGAAATAAAAAAGAGTCAATACATAATGAATAACGCAATAAATGATCTCAGAAATACTCTGGAGACAACAAATAGCAGAATAACGGAGGCAGAAGATAGGATTAGTGAAATAGAAGATAGAATGGTAGAAATAAATGAATTAGAGAGGAAAAAAGAAAAATGAATTAAAAGAAATGAGGACAATCTCAGAGACCTCCAGGACAATATGAAATGCTCCACCATTCGAATTACAGGAGTCCCAGAAGAAGAAGACAAAAAGAAAGACCATGAGAAAATCTTTGAGGAGATAATAGTTGAAAACTTCCCTAAAATGGGGAAGGAAATAATCACCCAAGTCCAAGAAACCCAGAGAGTTCCAAATAGGATAAACCCAAGGCAAAACACCCCAAGACACATGTTAATCAAATTAACAAAGATCAAACACAAAGAACAAATATTAAAAGCAGCAAGGGAAAAACAACAAATAACACACAAGGGGATTCCCATAAGGATAACAGCTGACCTTCCAATAGAGACTCTTCAATCCAGGAGGGAATGGCAAGACATATTTAAAGTGATGAAAGAAAATAACCTACAACCCAGATTACAGTACCCAGCAAGGATCCCATTCAAATATGAAGGAGAAATCAGAAGCTTTACAGACAAGCAAAAGCTGAGAGAATTCAGCACCACCAAACCAGCTCTGCAACAAATGCTAAAGAATATTCTCTAGGTAGGAAACACAAAAAGGGTGTATAAAGCCGAACCCAAAACAATAAAGTAAATGGCAACGGGATCATACTTATTAATAATTACCTTAAATGTAAATGGGTTGAATGCCCCAACCAAAAGGCAAAGACTGGCTGAATGGATACAAAAACAAGACCCCTATATATGCTGCCTACAAGAAACCCACCTCAAAACAAGAGACACATACAGACTGAAAGTGAAGGGCTGGGAAAAGATATTTCACTCAAGTAGACACCAAAAGAAAGCAGGAGTGGCAATACTCATATCCGATAAAATAGACTTTAAAATAAAGGCTGTGAAAAGAGACAAAGATGGCCACTACATAATGATCAAAGGATCAATCCAAGAAGAAGATATAACAATTATAAATATATATGCACCCAACATAGGAGCACTGCAATATGTAAGACAAATGCTAACACGTATGAAAGGGGAAATCGACAATAACACAATAACAGTGGGAGACTTTAATATCCCACTCACACCCATGGACAGATCAACTAAACAGAAAATTAACAAAGAAATGCAAACTTAAATGATACAATAGACCAGTTAGACTTAATTGATATCTATAGAACATTTCACCCCAAAACAATGAATTTCACCTTTTACTCAAGTGCTCACGGAACCTTCTCCAGGATAGATCACATCCTGGGCCATAAATCTAACCTTGATAAATTCAAAAAAATTCGAAATCATTCCAAGCATCTTTTCTGACCATAATGCATTAAGATTAGATCTCAATTACAAGAGAAAAACTATTAAAAATTCCAACATTTGGAGGCTGAACAACACGCTTCCGAATAAGCAACAAATCACAGAAGAAATAAAAAAATGAAATCAAAATATGCATATAAATGAATGAAAATGAAAACACAACAACCCAAAATCTGTGGGACACTATAAAACAGTGCTAAGAGGAAAGTTCATAGCAATACAGGCATACCTCAGGAAACAAGAAAAAAGTCAAATAAATAACCTAATTCTACACCTAAAGCAACTAGAAAAGGAAGAAACTGAGAATCCCAGAGTTAGTAGAAGGAAACACATCTTAAAAATTAGGGCAGAAATAAATGCAAAAGAAATAAAAGAGACCATAGCAAACATCAATAAAGCCAAAAGCTGGTTTTTTGAAAAGATAAATAAAATGGACAAACCATTAGCCAGACTCATCAAGAAAAAAAGAGAGAAAAATCAAATCAATAAAATTAGAAATGAAAATGGAGAGATCACAACAGACAACACAGAAATACAAAGAATCATAAGAGACTACTATCAGCAATTATATGCCAATAAATTGGACAACGTGGAAGAAATGGACAAATTCTTAGAAAAGTACAACCTTCCAAAACTGAACCAGGAAGAAATAGAAAATCTTAACAGACCCATCACAGTCA
>SJYX01006190.1:2937-19916 GCA_006410675.1 Oreotragus oreotragus
CAGTCCATTCTGAAGGAGATCAACCCTGGGATTTCTTTGGAAGGAATGATGCTAAAGCTGAAACTCCAGTACTTTGGCCACCTCATGCGAAGAGTTGACTCATTGGAAAAGACTCTGATGCTGGGAGGGATTGGGGGCAGGAGGAGAAGGGGACGACCGAGGATGAGATGGCTGGATGGCATCACGGACTCGATGGACGTGAGTCTGAGTGAACTCGGGGAGATGGTGATGGACAGGGAGGCCTGGCGTGCTGCGATTCATGGGGTCGCAAAGAGTCGGACACGACTGAGCGACTGAACTGAACTGAACTGAACTGATGAGAAAGTCATTCTTATTTTTCAAAGAAGCCCTGTTAATTATAGTACAGGCCTGTGCTCAGCATATTCCCTACATACCCCCGTTCCTATTTTTTGAAGCTTATTTTTGGTGATGCCCAAGCGATAGCCGCTAATCGCTGTTGTTTTCCGTCTGCTTTCTTGGTGATTCGCTGCCAGACGTGGTGGTTACCACAGAAAACATAGCCGAGGACAAGGCAGCGAGGTCAAAGGCCGTCCCTGTTCTTTGACCACTTCTCCCCCTTCAGCGGTCAGTTTCTTCAGTTGCCTCAGGTGGCGGCTGCTGCTCGTCAGCCTTGCTGCCCCCGTCACTGGCGGCTCTCCGGGAAGGTTGATGTCGAACCGTGTCTTCTTCTTTCCTTTCTTTGACGGGCCTTCCTCCTACCCAGTGGGGTTGTCCATCATCTGGAATGACAAGCGCATAACCTCATCCTTTCTTAAGTCTAAGGCCCTCACGCCAATTGTTCATAGCATTTTCCCACCACACTGGAGTATTATCCGCCATCATTGGACCAGGAGTGTAATTTTCACTAAGAAAGCTGTTTTGAAAATGCAGTGTTGCTGCTGGTGCTGTATGATCCTATCGTAAATCCAAAAACGTTGAAGTAAATAAAGCTTGGGCTAATTTCTCTTTTGGTATCATCAATATGCCATGCTTTTCTCCCTCTTTCTGTTTAAATAATATATTTTTTAGAGTACAGTGAGTGTGTCCCATAATAGCCTGGCCTTGAGAATTTTATGGAATACCTGTAGAATAAGAAATATTCCAATCAGATAAGAATTTTGCAGAACCATGACTCACATATGCAGGGTCATTATCAGTTTTAACATGTTTTGGTAGGCCCGTATGAGAAAAGGCTTGCAAAAAATGTGAGATTACATGAGCAGATGTTTCTCCAGAATGAGCAGAAGCATAAATCCTGCCCGAATAAGTATCCACAGAAATATGAATAGCTCCCAAACATCCAAAAGAAGGGACACGAGTAACATCAGTCTGTCAAATACTGTTGGGATAAAGACCTCTGGGATTAACCCCTGTTCAGTTCAGTTCAGTTCAGTTGCGCAGTTCTTTGTGACCCCATGAATCGCAGCACGCCAGGCCTCCCTGTCCATCACCATCTCCAGATGGATATGAGTCTGAGTGAACTCCGAGAGATGGTAATGAACAGGGAAGCCTGGCGTGATGCGATTCATGGGGTTGCAAAGAGTTGGACACGACTGAGTGAGTGAACTGAAGTAAACTGAAGCTCCTCACTTGATTTGTTATTGGACCAGGTATTAAGGTCATATCTCCAATCAGACCCTGATTAGGTTTATCTTGATTGTAATTTTTTCTTACAGCTAGAGCTCAACTTCTTATCCATAACATTTATCTTTTCCTCCAAAAATTGGGAATATTCTAAAATGTTTTTGAGAGCCAAGACTGAATTTTTAAAAGAATTGTTATTTAGTTTTTAAATATTTGGTTGCACTGGGTCTCTGTTGCTGCCTTCAGGCTTTTTCTAATTGTTGGCAAGCCAGGGCTACTCTCTAGGCTGCAGAGTGCAGGCTTCTCTTTGTGGTGACTTCTCTTGTTGTGGAGCACAGGCTAGGGCTCACAGACTTCATTAGTTGCAGCGTGTGGGTTCAGCAGTTCCAGCTCTTGGGTCCTAGAGCATGTAGAGTTCAGTAGTTGTGGCTTAGTTGCCCCATGGCATGTGGGATCTTCCCAGATCAGGGATCAACTGATGCAGGATCAACACTGCATTGGCAGGTGGATTCTTTCCACTGTATCACCAGGTCCAAGACTGGATCTTCATACAAATAGCATTTCAGTCTCACTCTCAAGAAGAATGATATTCTTCTCATTTTGTCACCTGTACTCAGCTTTCTCTAAGTTAATTACCTAATCAGTAGGGGGCATCTTGTAGGCTGAACATGCTTGCCTGAATGGAAATTGTAAGAATGTTTTTTTCTGGAGGCCAGATATGTCAAAACGATAATCTTAGTCAGGAGAGGAAATCAGATAAGGAGAACTGATGGTGTCCAGGTCCTGAGAAGTTTCCTACAATCTGTTGTTATTTCTCTGCTATCTTCTATCTCCTGTTAGCAACACATAAGGTCATTTTGCCAGAAAAATATCAGGTCGATAAATAGTCATTGCACGAATCTGCATTAGATGCTTAGATGATGATTTTCTGTGGATGAGTTACAAGGTCTTTCCAGATATGATCATTATCTTGGGCAGAACTAGAGACTTGATTTCCATTTCTTTGCAGTTCCCTGCTTCTGTGTTATTATAAGTGAATCTTACCATTCCTCTGAGTTCTCAAGTGCAATCTGCAATTGCATTGGTTTTAAGTTGTTGTATCTGGTCTTAAGTATTCTGAGACTGGGACATGTCTTTTCAATTTTATATTGGAGCATAGTTAATTAACGGTGTGGTGTTAGTTTCAGGTGTACAGTGAAGTAATTCAGTTATACATTATTCTTTTTCAAATTATTTTCCCATTTAGATTATTATAGAATATTGAGCAGAGTTCCCTGTGATATACAATAGGTCTTTGTTGGTTATCTATTGATATTTTAAATATAGTAGCATGTAGACATCAATCGAGACTGTGACATATTAAGAATATATAGTGAGATATCATTCCTGCTTCTCATTTGGATATTATTTGTTTAACAGAAATGTTGTCTTCTCCTTGTAGGACTGCAGAGAAATACAGGATACAGTGTTTTGTTTTATAGTTTACTTAAGACTGGCAACTCTACTTACTGGGCACTTAGCTGGATTATACTTCCCAGTGTTCCTTACACTTGGGGCTGGCCATGGGACTGAATCCTACCAGTGGAATGTTTGTAGAAAGTGGAGTGCCTCTAGGACTGGCCCATAAAGACCTCCGTGTGTGCTCCTGCATGTTTTTTTCCTTTTTTGTAGTTGGCCAGAATGGGGAAAACTTCTAGGATGACTTTGGAAACCACATATTGAATTGAGTGGGGCTACTATTAGACTGACTGCACAAAGCAAGACCACCCCACAACTTACTCACTTTTCTATACTTTGTGAGCAAAAAATACATTTTTATTGTAATTGGATTATTATGTAGTTTGGGAATCTATCACATTTGACACATGAATAGTTTACTTGACCAATAAATATATGCAGGGGGTTAAGTGATTTTATTGGCAACTTAATTGCTAGAGAAAGAGAGAACTTAGTATGGAATAGCTAATTTAAGATGGGAATTATTTGTGTCTTCCAAAAGTTGTAAAAGTGTGACAATAGGTTCTTGCTGTGTAATCACTGACTCTGATTAAACTTAGTGGCTTAAGACAACAACAATCGTTTTATTGTCTCAGGCTCTGTGGGTGGGGAATTTGGGAAAGGGCTGGCTGATCAGGATGTTATATATACTGAAGTTCTATTCAGTTAGTATTTAATGTGGAAACTCGTGGAAGCCATGATTTGTGCTGTGGAGGGAAGTCAGAAAAGCAGATGGCATGATTCTGAACATCAGGAAGCTCACAATACTATCAGGCCTGCACGCACAGATAGTTATAAAATAACAGAACACCTAGTTAAGGTATCAAAATCATCCATTCAACAAATACTTAAGTATATACTATGCTCCAAGCATGCTACTAGAACTGGATATACAACTGTGAACAAGATAGACACGTTCCTTTCTTCATGGAGCTTACTTTTTGCTCTGTGTGTGTCTGTGTGTAACAGATAACAAAGAACTTAGAGTTAATTGCAGAGGATATTAGAAGATAAAAATGTGATGGAGAAAAACAAAAGAGGAAAGGAAAGTAGCAATTGTGTGTGAGGCAGTACAATTTTAAGTGCAACCGTCAGGTAAAGTAATATTTGAACACAGGTGTAGAAGTGAGTGGATGAGCCTGTGACCATTTGAATTGAATGTTTCAAGCAGAGGGAAGAGTAAGTGAAAAAGTCCATATGCAGAAATGTGTTGGGTGTTTTCAAGGAGCATCAAGAAACTGACTGTAGTAATAAAGTGAGTAAAGGGGAGTTGGAAATAAAGGCAAGGGGGAAGCAGGATGGGCTGGGGGATCAGAAGTGAAGGGCCATGTAGGTCTTTCAGGCTGAGTAAGATGGGAAACCAGCTGAGAGCTTTTTGAGTAAGTAGGGCATGATGGGGTCTTTGTTTAAAAGGATCAGTTTGGCTGCTGCATTGGGAATGGTTAGTAGGAGGGTAAGGATAGAAGTAGGGAGGCCATACAGGAAGCTGTTATAATAATCTAGGTGCTAGATGGTGGTGGCTTAGATTAGGGTGTAATAACAAAGATGGTGAGAAGTAGTCAGGTTCTAGATCTGTTTTGAAGGTAGAGCCAATAGGATGTCTTGATGGACTGAATTCGTGGTGTGAGAGAAAGCCAGAATTCAAGAATGACCTTTTTTTTTTTTTTTTGCCTATTCAACTGGAAGGAGGGAGTTTCCACCAACTGAAATAGGTAAGAAAAAAATAATTATATGCTGATGGAATGATCCAATAGGGAAATTAATCATGCAGTAAAGAAAAGAGAATTGTTGTGACTGAACTAAGAAGAGAGTAGAATCTAGTGTATGTGTGGAGCTCCTGTCTTAGGATTTTCAGTAGTCAATCTATAAAAAACTAGGGAAGGCAGAATGTATGGTCAAAAAATAGGATATAATTCCTCATTTGAGAACGAGGGTGGGGAAGAGACGGAGGTCAGAGGAGCCTGGCAGGCTACAGTCCATGGGGTTGCAAGAGTTGGACATGACTTAGTGACTAAACCACCACCAAGGATAAAGGAGAAAATATGAAATTGGCATCTAGATGCGTGAGAGTGAATTGGCTATTGAAAGGCTGTAGTGCTGCCAGGTCTATTTGAGGGTCAGCAATATTAACATAAAGTGGTTCCTTATCAACATGATGGTATGTTTGTTTGTGTGTTTTTCCTAGCCATTTTTCAGCTTCTTGGGTGCAGGCACAGAGTAGCAGGAGAGTTGGATTTTCCCAGGGCTGGGTTTTGTTAAGTGTGATAAATTGAGAGAGAAGCAAGAGGGTGGAGGGTATAAGTAAGAGAGTGTTTATAATGACAAATCATGGCATTTAAACAGGGTAATGGAAACGAAGACATGATGGGGGTGAGGAACAGTGAACAGAGGGTAGAATTAATTGACTGTAGGTCCTAGTGGGGCTGATGGATTATTGCAGGTGGGCACCATAGATTCTATACAGTAGAGAGTGACCTGGAAAGAGAAGTGGGTGGAGGTCTGAGTGTGGGATGTTTGAATCTGAGATTATGGTAATTGTAGATGTGGTAATGACAAGGGGAGATGGACTGAGATCGGGTAGAAGACAAAATAGTTGGAGGAGAGAGGAAGAGCAAAGAGGACAGCGTTGAAAGTATCAACAGCATGGAATGGGAATCATTAAGAATTAAGACATGCATGTTGTTAGAGAGAGTGGCAGTGGTCTTGAAACATGAGAGAAAATGACCAAGAAGTGGGTAATGTCTACAAAAGGGAGGGGAGGTGACAATAGACCAAGATACAGATTCAAAGCTGGAAAATTTTAGGGAAAGGGAAAGACAATGATTTAGAAATAGCAATGAGGAGCATGGACTATACATACTTTACTTTTTGTCCTAAGAATTTAGGTCTCTTGAAGGAGACTACCACTAGAGACTGCTCCAGTAATCTGTAGACAGTGTCCTCAGGGCAGAATAAGGTTTCTGTTAGTAACTTTGGAGAAAAGTTGAAGGTGAAAGAGAACTTACTGCTAATAGACTACAGGGTGCAGAAGGCACAGTGGAGGGACTTCAGGAGCAAGGGGAGATGGAGGTAGAAGAGATGGGCAGACTTATGAAAACAATGTAGGTTCCATATTTAACATAAAGGTTATCAATGACAGCATGATAAAGCTCTTTCCCTTATTTGCTTCTGACTATTTCTATGAACTGGGCTCTGCCTGCAGCAGGTAATAGATGTCCTAGTTCTCGCCTGTCTAAAGTGGATCTAATTTTTGGAACAGGGAGAAGAAGCAGATAATACAAGACCCCTCAGCCAACAAGGGGAGAAGGTGATGGGACCCACTCTTGCCTGGAAAATCCCATGGGCAGAGGAGCCTGGTAGGCTGCAGTCCATGGGGTTGCGAAGAGTCGGACACAACTGAGCGACTTGACTTTCACTTTTCACTTTCATGCATTGGAGAAGGAAATGGCAACCCACTCCAGTGTTCTTGCCTGGAGATTCCCAGGGATGGGGGAGGCTGGTTGGCTGCCGTCTATGGGGTCGCACAGAGTCGGACACAACTGAAGCGACTTAGCAGCAGCAGCAGCCCACAAGACTGGACTTAACTGTCCGTCAATTCTCTAACCAATTGCCCTAAAAGAGACTTCTCTGATTTTCTTCCTCTGCTTGGATCAAGACATCTGGATAGGACAGAAAAATCTTTGAAGAGCCCATCTCAATTGCATGAAAGACTTGGAAATGGGGAACTTTTCCCATCCACCACAAGACTGGACTTAACTGTCCGTCAATTCTCTAACCAATTGCCCTAAAAGAGACTTCTCTGATTTTCTTCCTCTGCTTGGATCAAGACATCTGGATAGGACAGAAAAATCTTTGAAGAGCCCATCTCAATTGCATGAAAGACTTGGAAATGGGGAACTTTTCCCATCCATGGCCATATTTAATCCCTTTGGATTGTGAGAGAAATGGTGTCAGTGGATGGAGGGCCACCACCAACACTACAGCCAGATCCTTCTCCAGTGAGCCACTGTTGAAGACTGATTTTAAAAAGAAAAGTAAGGAAAAAAGAAAATTTATTAGGATAGATGGTAAATGTCTCATCTGAAACATATGCATGCTTATTCACAGAAAACATAATTGTTTTCTTGCTGCTTCCATGGCCTCCTTGGTGGAGCAGTCATTTTTGCAGATGTCAGTGGCCTGAAGGGTCCCAGTGTGTGTGTGTATGTGTGACAAATTCCTGTCCTGCAGCAGAATATAAGTAGAGCATGCCCTAATGGAATCAGAGGCATTGCACACTGAGGTTGGAATTCAGTCTTCCCAGTTGAAATTTTTCAGAATACATTTCTTCAGCAATAAGGTATTTTCTGAATTTTTCACCAATAGAAATAAATAAATTACATAAGATGGAGATAGGGTCCAGGCTGCCTATTACTTTTTATGTGATTTCTTTTCTTTCTGTTCTCTTAGCACATAGCAAGCAGTATTTATACTCCTAAAATTTATATGATAATGAAAGGAAAGCTGAAAAAGAATTTTCTTCTAGCTACTCTAAAAGAAGATTTTGAAGGTCATATAGGGAATCACAGAGGATTTTATCAGAATGACTGGTGCATGGAATAGTGATGTGGTAAAATCAAGGGTGTACTGTTTTGATTTTAGTTTTTCCAGGTTCAGCTCTGAGACCTCAAAGTATTGACTTCTCACAATGAATTGTTCTTTGGCAACATGGATACAGGACTAATTCTTAGATCTGCAAATATTTTTTGAAGAGAAGTGAGGATGTTAGCTGAAGGAGGGTCTGCAGGCTGAGAGTAACAGGGTTTAGTGGAATTCCTTCTTGAGTGGTCATTATGGAAACTATAAAAGAAGCCTCCACAGAGAGTGGGAATTTCTGAAGATCTTTGGTTCCAGAGATACTGTGTTACTTTGCCTACTTTTGTCTGAGAATCTGAAAATTCTCAGTCTCACACAAAAATATCCTTGTGTCATTGGCTATCTTGATTCTACTTTAAGCCCTTTGCAGCTCTACATGAAGAACAACAAAAGCTGTAAAGCAATTAAACTTAGTTGTAATTTCTACATCAAAGTCAATCTTGGCCTATTTTTGCCACCTAACTTGTTGCTTCCTGGATGTTCTTATCTATTTGTGAAAACTCATCTTGGTTTCTATTACTTTGTCATGCTTGATCTCAGGTAAAATGTTACTTTCCCCTACACTTCCCATTTGGTTATTTCTGGGCTGTTCCTAAGAGTAAGAGATGAGATGAAGTCGCTCAGTCGTGTCCGACTCTTTGCGACCCCGTGGACTGTAACTTACTAGGCTTCTCTGTCCATGGGATTCTCCGTCCATGGGATTCTCCAGGCAAGAGTACTAGAGTGGATTGCCATTTCCTTCTCCAGGGGATCTTCCCGACCCAGGGATCGAACCCGGGTCTCCCGCATTGGAGGCAAACGCTTTAACCTCTGAGCCACCAGGGAAGCCCCTCCTAAGAGTAAACTCTTCCACAATTCTTATTTACCAGATGAAAGAATCCTGAAATTGAGATCCATGAATAGTAAGATTCTTGAAGGTATTTTCTCATGTAGATTTTTTTTACATACGTCATTTAAAAATTAGTTAATGAAAAACCTTTTGGTAATTAATAAAACATATATAAAATCCCTGTGTAGGTTTGGATAACTACAAGTAAAACATCTAATAGTGATTTGGTACTATGCACTTTATAGAATATCTTAATGTTCATAATTTATTTGATTTCACAATAGTTCTATGAATTTAAAGGAATGGGTATTAATATACCCATTTTACACATGAAATTAAGGGCAAGGAGGGTGGATAACACAGCTAGTAGGAACTTGAATCCCAGTATGCTGACTTAAGTTTGTGGCAATTGAAATCATTTATGTAAAGATAAAAGCTGTTCTTGTTCACAAACAGTATTTTGCTGCATATTTTTTCAAATTTATTTTAAAATTTTTGATGCAATTTTAAATGGTACACTCTGTTTACAGTTATTGCAAAATATTGGCTATATTCCCTGTGTTGTACATCCTTGTAGCCTGTCTCACACCCAATAGCTTTTGCCACCCACTCTCCTAGCCCCTCTTATTGCCCCTGCCACCCTCCCCACTGGCAACGACTAGTTTGTTCTCTAGATCTGTGAATCTGCTTCCTTTTTGTTCACTAATTTGTTGTATTTTTAGATTCTATATATAAGTTTACCATGCATTTTTCATTATCAATATTAGGTTGGCAAATTCAGACACTAAATTTTCCCTGTTTCAAGCTTTTCACACAGGGATCCACGTATGGCCTCCCTGAAGCAAATGCAGGAAGCATCTCGGTAGTTCTTAGCTGTGTGGCACTGGCCAAACCACCTGAGCTCTCTAGGTTCTCTGTTTCCTTAACAGAAGAGGGAATGGTGGTGCTATTTGACTGTTAGTCATTTCTTCAAAGGCAGTTATGTTGGTCTAATGAAATATAATAACTGACATGAAAATTGAGGCTATGAAGCAGTACACAAAAGCTGTCAGTGTTGTTCATCACCACTGTCTTTGGCAAAAGGTCTGGGAGGGAGAGAACTGAGGTTCAGCTGGGTGTTGAATGTATGAACTTTTCTGAGGTTTCCGCTTCTGTAAAATAAGAGAGAGGAGATGTGGTAAACCAGGCAAAGCTGTCTTAGGGCACTCTCACTGTGGGGTGTTTATGAGGCTCTCTCCAGGCTTGTCCCCCTGCCCCACTTCCAGACCCCACTTCTGAGCTGGCACTACTTTAATATTTTCTGTGCTGTGTGTGCTCAGTCATGTCTGACTCTTTGTGACTCCGTGGACTGTAGTCTGCTAGGCTCCTTGGTTCATGGGGATTCTCCATACAACAATACTGGAGTGGGTTGCCATGCCCTCCTACAAGGGATCTTCCAAACCCAGGTCTCCTGCATTAAGGCAGATTCTTCCTTTTCTCAGCCACCAGGGAAACAGAGAGCTAGTAATGAGTTAAGGTATATATATATATTTTTTCCATTTACAAGTGATGTTTTCCCATTAACATGATACTCCAAAATCTCTTAAGAATGCCTCTACATTGGCAGAATTTTGGAGTCATTACAAGCTTTGGGGGAGGGGTAGGTATTTTATTTTGGATTGTGGCTATCATTTGGGTTGTCCCCAGACTATCAAGCTTTATATTTCCATTTCTTAAATGCAGAAGTTTTTTATTTTTATTGCAGTATGAAAGTGAAAGTGAAGTCGCTCAGTTGTGTCCGACTCTTTGCGACCCCATGGATTGTAACCTACCAGGCTCCTCCGTCCATGGGATTCTCCAGGCAAGAATACTGGAGTGGGTTGCCATTTCCTTCTCCAGGGGATCTTCCCAATCCAGGTATTGAACCCAGGTCTCCCACCTTGCAGGCAGATGCTTTAACCTCTGAGCCACCAGGGAAGCAGTATAATTATATTGCAGTATAATTTATATAAAACCAAATGCACCATTTTAAGCATACAGTTCAATGAATATTAACAAACGTACAACCAGGTGACCACCATCACAGTCAAGACATAGTTTCCACATGCCCACCCTCAGCTTCACACTGCTTTCTGTCAATGTAGATTAGTTCTGCTTTGTCTAGAATGTCATATAAATGTATTTATATAAAGTATAATATTTTTTGTCTGGCTTGCTGATGCCATAGATTATGGCCTATGCTTTAAGCAAACCAAATTCAGTGCATGTAACTACTTTCCTACAGGGGTGAATAGTCTGCACTTTTGTGTACAGAATGAACTCTTGGCTAGTGATAGTCGGTGGGATCATGGTGGCCTGGGTTTGTGACATTTTTTCTCTTTAAATCAGAAAGAAATGTTTCCCCTTTAAAAATTTTACAGTTAGCTGGTTATCTGCTGTGAGTGAATGGCAAAGTTTTGGGAATAGGAGAGCTTGCAGATTCTCCTGCTTCTATTTGCAAAGATCCTTTAAACTTCCATTATTCCACTTCTGTTTTTGATACAGTGGTATGTATATAAACCATTATGGTTCCATCAGATGGCATTTATTCAACTTTTTAAATTGTAAGAATATGCTCATTATAGACAGTTTGAGAAATAAATGGAAAAGGACAATAATTTTTCCCGATACTTTCTCATCAGTTCATTTCAGTCACTCAGTCGTGTCCAACTCTTTGCGACCCCATGAATCGCATCATGCTAGGCCTCCCTGTCCATCACCAACTCCCAGAGTCCTCCCAAACTCATATGCATAGAGTGCATATTCGCCCAAACTCAGTGCATCCAGCCATCTCACCCTCCCAGCATCAGGGTCTTTTCCAATGAGTCAACTCTTCGCATGAGGTGGCCAAAGTATTGGAGTTTCAGCTTCAGCATCAGTCCTTCCAAAGAACACCCAGGACTGGTCTCCTTTAGGATGGACTGGTTGGATCTCCTTGCAGTCCAAGGGACTCTCAAGAGTCTTCTCCAGNAAAAAAAAAAAATTTTTTAGTTTTTCTTCATTGACTCATGCCTGTAACATTTGCCAAGAAGATCAAAGCTTCAGGTCTTTGCGTGTGCATCGCATACAAAGCTTTGCTGCAGTGCCTAACCCCTTCCCATCGCCATTCTCAGCCACCTACTACTCGATGTAGTTTTACTCTGGGGAAGGAGGTTGCTGCCTGAGGTCCCGGTTCTCGTGACAGGTCCATGTAGGTGAAAGTGAAAGAAAGAAAGTGAAGTTGCTCAGTCGTGTCCTACTCTGTGTGACCCCATGGACTGTAGCCTACCCGGCTCCTCCGTCCATTGGATTTTCCAGGCAAGAATATTGGAGTGGGTTGCCATTTCCTTCTGCAGGAGATCTTCCCGACCCAGGGATTGAACCCGGATCTCCTGCATTGTAGGCAGACGCTTTACCGTCTGGGCCACCAGGGGAGTCATGTAGGGGAGTGTGAGTGAAGGTGGCTCAGCTGGGTCCCACTCTGCAACCCCACAGACTACATAATCTGCCAGTCTCCTCTGTCCATGGAACTCTACAAGCAAGAATACTGGAACGGGTTGCCATGTCCTCCTCCAGGGATGGTCCGGACACAGGGAATAAAGCCAGATCTCCCACGTGGCAGGCAGACTCTTCACCGTCTGAGCCACCAGGGAAGCCGTAACAGGACCGTACTTGGTACCAAGTCATTATGGTCCATCCCAACCCAGTGACTTGGTAACGCCTTCCCTACAACCCTTTTGCAGATCCTGAGCCAGTGAGGGGAGTGGATGGGAGGCAAGGCAGCAAGGGGACACAGAGGGACAAGTGGCCCGAGTTTTTGAGGAGACTTTAGGGTTAACGTGTCCAAATGGCAGGAACCAACAACAGCCAACAAAGCAAAGGACTCAAAAGGAGCAGGGGACAGCCGTGCCCAACGGGGCGGAGGGGAACAGAGGTCAGGATGAACCAGGGTGGGGGACTGACACCAGAGCCCTCGCAGAGGCCTGGCAGATTACGCTCAGCTGAGCTACCGGAAGAGTCCGCACTCTGCTCCACTGATCACACAATCCCCTGGCAGCTTTACCAGGGAGCAGCTAACAAAACCTGGACAAAACAGAACCCCCCTCCCTTCCCCCAAGTAGCTCCTCCATGTCGGTCCCCAGCGCATCTCTCCCCCGTCAGGTCCCTTCAAAACAACCCCAAGAAGTGTGTGAGTCCGTCCTCCCTCCCTACCTCACCACCACCCAAAAAAGCCTCCAAGCCCACCGAGTCCCACCAAGTGACATCCAAAGCATGTTCCCTGACAAATGCAGGTCAAGCAGTGTGGTAAATCAGGGAGGGGACAGGATCCCAGGGATTCTGATGCAGGAAGGTCCACTGGGGAGGGTCCCAGGAAGACTCCCACTTTGGGCTTCCCTGGTGGCTCAGCTGGTAAAGCCTGCAACGCGGGAGACATGCGTTGCATCCCTGGGTTGGGAAGATTCCCTGGAGAAGGGAAAGGCTACCCAGTCCAGTATTCTTGGGCTTCCCTTGTGGCTTAGCTGGTAAAGAATCTGCCTGCAATGCGGGAGACCTGGGTTCCATCCCTGGGTTGGGAAGATCCCCTGGAGAAAGGAAAAGGTACCCACTCCAGTGGGTATTAATCATGAACTCCTTTTTGCCAAATTCAGACTTAAATTGAAGAAAGTAGGGAAAACCACTAGACCATTCAGGTATGATCTAAATCAAATCCCTTATGATTATACAGTGGAAGTGAGAAATAGATTTAAGGGACTAGATCTGATAGACAGCGTGCCTGATGAACTATGGAATGAGGTTCATGACATTGTACAGGAGACAGGGATCAGGACCATCCCCAAGAAAAAGGAATGCAAAAAGCAAAATGACTGTCCAAGGAGGCCTTACAAATAGCTGTGAAGAGAAGCAAAAAGCAAAGGAGAAAAGGAAAGATATATCCATTTGAATGCAGAGTTCCAAAGAATAGCAAAGAGAGATAAGAAAGCCGTCCTCAGTGATCAATGCAAAGAAATAGAGAAAAACAACAGAATGGGAAAGAGATCTCTTCAAGAAAATAAGAGATACCAAGGGAACATTTCATAGAAAGGTAGGCTCAATAAAGGACAGAAATGGTATGGACCTAACAGAAGCAGAAGATATTAAGAAGAGGTGGCAAGAATACACAAAAGAACTGTATAAAAAAGATCTTCACGACCTAAATGATCACAACGGTGTGGTCACTCACCTAGAGCCAGACAGCCTGGAATGTGAAGTCAAGTGGGCCTTAGAAAGCATCACTATGAACAAAGCTAGTGGAGGTGATGGAATTCCAGTTGACCTGTTTCAAATCCTGGAAGATGATGCTGTGAAACTGCTGCACTCAATATGCCAGCAAATTTGGAAAACCCAGCAGTGGCCACAGGACTGGAAAAGGTCAGTTTTCATTCCAATCCCAAAGAAAGGCAATGCCAAAGAATGCTCAAACTACTGCACAATTGCACTCATCTCACATGCTAGTAAAGTAATGCTCAAAATTGTCCAAGCCAGCCTTCAACGGGACATGAACTGTGAAATTCCAGATGTTCAAGCTGGTTTTAGAAAAAGCAGAGGAACCAGAGATCAAATTGCCACCATCCACTGAATCATTGAAAAAGCAAGAGAGTTCCAGAAAAACATCTACTTCTGCTTTATTGACTANTTGGCTTAAAGCTCAACATTCAGAAAACTAAGATCATAGCATCCGGTCCCATCACTTCATGGCAAATAGATGGGGAAACAGTGGAAACAGTGGCAGACTTTATTGGGGGGGGGGAAGGCTCCAAAATCACTGAAGATGGTGATTGCAGCCATGAAATTAAAAGACGCTTACTCCTTGGAAGGAAAGTTATGACCAACCTAGATAGCATATTCAAAAGCAGAGACATTACTTTGCCAACAAAGGTCTGTCTAGTCAAGGCTATGGTTTTCCCAGTGGTCATGTATGGATGTGAGAGTTGGACTGTGAAGAAAGCTGAATGCCAAAGAATTGATGCTTTTGAACTGTGGTGTTGGAGAAGACTCTTGAGAGTCCCTTGGACTGCAAGGAGATCCAACCAGTCCATCCTAAAGGAAATCAGTCCTGAATATTCATTGGAAGGACTGATGTTGAAGCTGAAACTCCAATACTTTGGGCACCTGATGCAAAGAGTTGACTCATTTGAAAAGACCCTGATGCTGGGAGGGACTGGGGGCAGAGGAGAAGGGAATGACAGAGGATGAGATGGCTGGTTGGCATCACTGACTCAATGGACATGAGCTTTAGTAAACTCCAGGAGTTGGTGATGGACATGGAGGCCTGGTGTGCTGCAGTCCATGGGGTCACAAAGAGTGGGACAGGACTGAGCGACTGAACTGACTGACTGACTGACCCACTCCAGTATTCTGTTCTGGAGAATTCCTGGAGAAGGGAAAGGCTACCCGCTCCTCCACTATTCTTGGGCTTCCTTGCTGGCTCAGCTGTTAAAGAATCCTCCTGCAATGCGGGAGAGCTGGGTTCCATCCCTGGGTTGGGAAAATCCCCTGGAGAAGGGAACGGCTACCCACTCCAGTATTCTGGCCTGGAGAATTCTGGCCTGGTTGCAGAGTCGGAAAGGACTGAGCGACTTCCAGTTTCACTTTCCAGCAGCCTGGGCTCGCCCAGGCGTCCTGCGTTTCCCGGGTGACAGGGTGCAGCGGCGGCCGCGATGACGTCAGTCCCGGGGGCGGCCGGCAAGGACCGTCTGCGGCTGCGCGGGCGCGCGCGCGCTCCCCTGCTTCTGGGATCTGGGTGGATCTCCACGGGACCAGAGTTGGGAGCCTGTGGTGTGTTCGCTGGGCCCTGCGGTGGCCGCGATCGTAGGGTCCGGCGACATCTGAAGGTCCAGTCCGCCTTTGCCCAGAGGGTAGGCGGGGGCGGCACGTGCAAGGGTTGGGGTGGGGTCGCGGGCAACCGCGTCTTTTGCGGAACTGCCGGGCGCAGAGGCTGCGAGGGCCGGCGGCCGGGCGGGTAAACCCGCGAGGTGTATTGAGGAGTCCAGACACCTGTCCCCTGAGGTCAGCGGACAGCTATCACCTGGCGGCGGGAGCATGGTCGCGTCTGCATGTTAGGGCCCCTTCTGAAATTGTCTGAAGGCGACTATTGCGCCCCCCAAATGGTACAGACGCTCCGTTCCGTGTCTGGAACTGCTCTAGGTGTCCCGGTGAGTGGTAACAGCCTGCTGGCCACGCAGGATCAGCCTTGCCCGTGTTGTCACCACCCAGGCAGGTGCAGTGACTGAGCTCGCCCCACGCTGAGCTCTGTAGTTGGGATCTGGCGCCAGGCGTCTGGCTTCAGATGCCTGTGTGTAGCATCAGGCAGTGATGGCGGCGGCTGCAGGTGGCCTTTGACGGCTTAGGGTTCTGGAGTTTGGACCGAGGTCGTTAAGGTCATGCACAATCTGCTAACACATTGGCTCTCATCACCTGGAAGGCGAGAGTACTGGCTGTACTGGGGTTCCTAGCACCTGGGAATCAGCTGCTCCAGCCACTCTCAGTGTTTGCTCAGTAAGTGGAGGTGGTTGTAAGATTTCTTGGGCTCAAAGAGAAAGGATAGGATGTGTTCAGTATTAGAGGTGCAGCGGAGAAGGCAACGGCACCCACTCGCCTGGAAAATCCCAGGGACGGGGGAGCCTGGTGGGCTGCAGTCCATGGGGTCGCTAAGAGTCGGACCCGACTGAGCGACTTCACTTCCACTTTTCACTTTCATGCATTGGAGAAGGAAACGGCAACCCACTCCAGTGTTCTTGCCTGGAGAACCCCAGGGACGGGGGAGCCTGGTGGGCTGCCATCTATTGGGTCGCACAGAGTCGGACACGCCTGAAGCGACTTAGCAGCAGCAGCAGCAGAAAGGTGCAGTGAGGGAGGGGCTNGGAAACGGCAACCCACTCCAGTGTTCTTGCCTGGAGAACCCCAGGGACGGGGGAGCCTGGTGGGCTGCCATCTATTGGGTCGCACAGAGTCGGACACGCCTGAAGCGACTTAGCAGCAGCAGCAGCAGAAAGGTGCAGTGAGGGAGGGGCTTGGTAACTAATTGGATTCTGGGACATCAGGGAGAGAGGACTTCCAGGCTGGCACTTCGGTTTATACATCAACTAACCCTATAAAAAATATTTTATAGTTTTCTGAGTATAAGTTTTACACTTCTCTTGTTGAATTTATTTCCAAGTATTTTTTAAATTATTTTCGATGCTGTTATAGATATAACTGCTTTCTTAATTTCATTTTTGAGTTGTTTACCATTAGTGTATAGAAATCAGCTGAGTTTCGCTCCTTGATCTTGTACCCTACAAACTGGCTAGACTGATTTATTAATTCTAATAGTTTTTTAGTGGATTCCTTAGGAATTTCTGTACAAAATCATGTCATCTGCAGATAGAGATAGGTTTCTAATCTGGATGCCTTTTAT
>SJYX01006191.1:2967-44827 GCA_006410675.1 Oreotragus oreotragus
ACTCAGTTGTGTCTAACTCTTTGTGACCCCATGGACTGTAGCCCACCAGGCTCCTCTGTCTAAGAATGGTAGAAGGATATTAAATATTAGTACTTTATCAGAAAGAATTCAGGTAATCTTGCATAGTGGCAATTTACCAGTATTTGCACATAGCCTGTCCCAGACTTTAGTCCTTAATAAATCCCCAAATAAAACTGAAACTTACAGCTCCCACATTGTGCATTTTTATTTCAGTCAACACCTGTCAACAGAAGGGGGAAAAAAAAAAAAAGCACAATATGAGAGTTTTGAGTTAAGTTTTATTGGGGGCAAAATGAGGACTATAGCCAGGGAGTGGTATCTCAGATAGCCCTGAGGAACTGCTATGAACAGGTAGTGGGGAAGATCAGTATCATATATTATTTTAGTGAAAGGAGGTACAGGCAATCAAGCACACTTTTTGGCAGAGGTTTGCTGCTAGTCAGGAGGAGCAGATGTCACCATTAATGATTTTAGTGCTTTTTTAGATATAAGAAAATGTAAGGACTTGGGGTCATAAAATCTCCTGAAAATACCTGTTTGAAGGCCTGTTCTGGCAGTTTTTTCCTGGAGCACAGAGTGTCTCATTCCTGATCTCCACTCTGAATTCCTTTCACGGTGTGTTGAAGGTCAGCAGCTGCAGTAGCTAATGACTTAAATCCTTGGAGATGTAAATGGCAAAGTGGCAATTTTTAGTTGGCATACTTCACAAACATAAGTGAAATTTTGCATATAGATTTTGAGTGTGAGTTACAGAACTGCTTTAATTTGTAAGAATTTTGCACATTTATATATTTTCTCCTGTTTATTCAAATGCATTAGTTCTTATAACTCTGTTGTCCAATATGGTAGCCACTAGTGCATGTGATTCTTGAGTACTTAAAATATGACCAGTCCAATTTATGTGCTATAAGTTTAAGATGCACACCAGATTTCAAAGAATGAGTATGAAAAAAAGAATGTAAAATACTTAGGTACTATGTTTATGTGGATTATTTTTTTCTTTCATTCTTTTTTTAATAGCTTTTTGTTTTGTATTGGTATACAGCTGATTTGGAGAAGGCAATGGCACCCTACTCCAGTACTCTTGCCTGGAAAATCCCATGGATGGAGGAGCCTGGAAGGCTTCAGTTCACGGGGTCGCTGAGGGTTGGACACGACTGGGCAACTTCACTTTCACTTTTCACTTTCATGCATTGGAAAAGGAAATGGCAACCCACTCCAGTGTTCTTGACTGGAGAATCCCAGGGACGAGGGAGCCTGGTGGGCTGCCAGCTGTGGGGTCGCACAGAGTCGGACACGACTGAAGTGACTTAGCAGCAGTACAGCTGATTAACAATGTGATAGTTTCAGGCTAACAGTGAGGGACTCAGCCATATATGTACATGTATCCATTCTCCCCCAAACTCCCCTCCCACCCAGGTTGCCACGTAACATTGAGCAGAGTTCCATGAGCTATACAGTACATCCTTGTTGGTTATATGTGAACTGTTTATTGACATGATAAAGTCAGGTGTTGCCCTAAACGTCGCAAACTGAGCGTCGAGAATGAAAAAGTGAAAGTGAAAGTGAAGTCGCTCAGTCGTGTCCGACTCTTCGCGACCCCATGGACTGTAGCCCGCCGCTACAGTGTTCTTGCCTGCCGCTGACCCGGTGTTCCAAGGTCCATGCTTTCATGAGCCCAGTCATACTCCCTTCTGAGTCTGACCTTGGGATTTGTAACAAGGAGATTATTCTTAAGAAAAACATGAAAGATAATCATTAACACAGTTTCTTAATATATGCTGTTTTTCCAGGTGCTATTTCTGTGGAATTTCTCAAGGCTATGAAAGTACATTATTAGGAATTACCACTAGAGTTAGGGAACTGTTGACCAAAACCACCTGCCTTGGCCAGGCCTGCATGCTTGAGTTGTCGCAGGCAACGGGAGTTCTACATAAGGAACATGGTGCTGCCACTGAGAACTAACTGGGAGAATTCAGAAGGGGCCAAAGGCTGGAGAAGATGACCAACTTTCCAGAGTCCTCCCTGGGATCCGTCTTGGTTGAGTAACGTGCATGCCACCAGGGAGGACCCTGAGATTATGGGCCAAGCAGGATGACTGTCTAGAGATAACACAGAAACTAACCCCATTACCATAAAACCTGAGACTACAGCCATGTGGCAGATCAGTTCTCCTGGGTTTCCTTACCTTGATGCTTTCTACTTAGGCCCCCCTTCTGCAATAAATCTCTTTGTCAGCACAATGTGCCTCCTCTGACATTTCCAAGTGTGAATGAGAGCCCACTCTTGGACCCTGGAAGCAGATCCCCCTTCCTGTAACAGTAGTATTTTAGATATATTGGATTAAATTAAATGCATCATGAATTTCACTTGTTTCTTTTTATTTTTTTCAATGTAATTTCTAGAAAATTTAAAAATTATATATGTGGTTGGCATACATGATTCACATTATATTGGGCAGTGCTTCCCAATTTACCACACTTTTGCTGATATCAGAAATATACAAGACCCCACTTGGCATTGTTTTCTTCTGTCACAATGTAGAGTAATGATTTACCAAGGACACTGGACATGATCTTAGTTGTACTTTACACCAAGACACAGAGACAAGTTAAAACCAGCCGCATTTCCCCATCCCACCTATTTCTCTCCCTCATTGAGACCCGTCATTTTTCTGTTTCCTATTTTACATTCTAGAGATCTGATGAATCTTTTGGACCAACTAAGAGACAAACTGTTTCAGACAAATGGAGTCCTTCCAAGTTCAAAACCTACTTCATGGGATTTCTCTGAAGAACAAAACTCTCATATAGTCAGAGGCCAGCAAAAAGGAGAAAGCAATCACCTGACCTGGATTTCTAAGCATTTCCTGGGATTTCTAAGGAAGTTCAAGGAACATAATACTATCTGGAGTCCATGATCACTCTGGCTTAAGACACACTTGCCCGGAAATACCATTAATGAGTTCCCAATCTTCAAATCACAATAAGCCCTTTTACATTCTCGCTCTACACACTCTCTCTTCCATGATAAGAAAAACCTCCTTAATCACAGATTTCTGCAAAGTTGCCATCTTAGGCGTTTCACTGTGGCTACCAAATACCTTCATAAGACTGAATCTTAAATTTGCAGGCACCTTCTTGTTCAATCGATCAGTCGTGTCTGACTCTCTGTGACCCCATGGACTTCAGCACGCCAGGCTTCCCTGTCCTCCACTATTTCCAGGAGTTTACTCACACTCATGTCCATTGAGCTTGTGATGCTATCTAACCATCTCATCCTCTGCTGCACCTTCTCCTTTGCCTTCAGTCTTTCCCAGCATCAGGGTCTTTTCCAGTGAGTCGGTTCTTCTCATCAGGTGGCCAAAGTATTGGAGCTTCAGCTTCAGCGTCAGTCCTTTCAATGAATATTCAGGACTGATTTCCTTTTGGATGGACTGGTTGGATCTCCTTGCAGTCCAAGAGACTCAAGAGTCTTCTCCAGCACAACAGTTCAAAAGCATGAATTTTTCCGTACTCAGCCTTCTCTAAGGTCCAATTTGGCACATCCCTACATGAATATTGGAAAAACCATAGCTTTGTACTATTTGTCGGCACCTTGATCATGTTCAAACCCAAGCTCCTCCTCTTTCCAGGCTCGATCTAACACCCACAAAGCAAAAAACACAACAAACTACCCGCAAGCAGAAAGGAATTCATTCTTCTCCATACCCATTCCACCATGAAGGAGTCCTGTTTCTGGCTTATTTGAGCGAATGTCTCAAAACCTTGTTTATGCAATTGCTTACTCTCTAAGGGTTGATGACTTAATCTTCAGGCAGGACCATGGCCCCGAGCAGAGTGAAAACATCTTTTGGACATTAGGAAAAACAAATCCTAATACCGCCCGAACAGGGACTTGAACCCTGGACCCTCAGATTAAAAGTCTGATGCTCTACCGACTGAGCTATCCGGGCTCATAGGCGTTTGAGTTTTCTGACGGCCTAGTAAGGGTAAGTTCATTAGATTATTTCCAGTTGTGATACGTGTTAAAAATTAGTCTTGCACACGTACCTCATATACTCAAGCCAAGAGCAGCCGGCAGAGGCCACTTCCACATTCATTAACCTGCTGCCACCACAACAGATATCAGGTTTGATACAATTTGACTTCCCTCTGAAGAGCTCGCCTATGGAAAGGGCCCCAAGATGCTCTCAAAAGCCAACAGTTTGGGCACAAACGAGTGCGATCTTCTTATGGGACAGAAGTTTTCTGTTTACTTCCCTAAAATACACGGATTTCAACACTTTCTTGTAGGTATAGGATGCAAAGAAGAGAGGTGGAGCTTGGACAGGTCCTTCCTACCCATCTACCCAGATCCTACTCATATTTAAAGATCCATGTGTACGCTCTCTTCTCCCTAGTTTGCTGATTCCAACTCGCCTCCTTCCTTGTCCCGTTCAAACGTCGCCTTTCCGCTCTTGTCCACTATACTGCTTCCCGCCTGAGATCGTCCCAATAACTCGGATCACTCCACCCAGGCTCCGGGTTTTTGACACTCCAGGTCAGGGTTTCCCAAACCTGCCAGAGTTTGAGTTCGCAGTTTCCTAATGTTATAAATTACCGTCTGCTTTCGGACTTCATTCAAAATTCACATCTGGGTTACTTGTCACACAAAAGACGAAAAGTGTTTTTGCGCTTCAATTCCTGAGGTGACAGATGCTATCTAGGCTACAAAGCGCTAATTCCTTTCACACAAGACGTTAAATGAGACTCCTTTCACATACGGAGTCCCAGCCCACACATTTCTCCAGCTCTCTCCTCATTCTGGAGAAAATTCTGTCCGAAAGAGGTTGTGTACTCTTTTAGCTCCTCCCTCCTCCTTTTGTCTTTCAAAAACAGAGCCTCTGTAAGGAAAGCAGTTGCAAGGGCCCGATCGCGTTGCTGCCTTAGGTTTGCTGGACATGCACTGTCGCTCTGCATTTCGTGGCAGGTTGTGTGTGAATTCTTTCCGCTCTGTCATCTTTCCTTCCGGAAGGACCTAATCCCCCTCTATCAGCCGCATCCTTACTCTCCTCTTTCGCAATACGTTTCTTCTTTGTCCTTCCGCGGTATTTTTACGGTCTTTTAGGCAGTTTTGGAGGCAGAGGAGGTTGAAGTTAGAGGAAAGGAGGAATTTGAAAACTGAAGAAAAATGCCCCATTCCTGAGACGTTCCCTGGTGATGGAATGGAAATGCCTAGCTGAGAGCTGGTGATGGAGCAAACTTTGGAGCAAGCTGAGAGAAGTAGGAAGACACCTGAAGCAGAAACAACAAACTGCAGGGTCCAAATTCAGTCGAAAATCTAAAATACATACCAATGACTCCTTATTCTCCAATACCAATGGATCTTTTTCAGTCCTTATGCTAGTCTCATCTCAGGGGCCTTCTCTTCCATAGCCACGTGAAAATCCAGATCTCTGACTGCTCAGATAACTAACTAAAGGAACAGGGATATTTGCATCACCACCACCCCATCCCACTCCCTTTTATTCTATCCTCTTATCTTCCTTGAGGGAGTAAGTATGAGAAAGGTTGACAAAAACACAGATGGAGGTGCCAGGGATTGAACCAGGGACCTCGTACATGCGAAGCACGCGCTCTACCACTGAGCTACACCCCCCTGTACTCTTGGTCTTTTGGCTGCTTCATAAAATATTGTTTCTCTCTCTCTCTCTTTTAAAGCTATTAGTTGCCTAGAGAAAGTCTACCAAGTTTAATGTTACTATTTCTGAAGTTTTAAAATATACAATGTAGTGGCTTCTTCTTGGCCTGCAGTTATTTAACCAGGAACAGCTGAAAGAATAAAGCCTTCTGAGACACACTTAAAAAAAAAAAAAAAAAAAGTCTATTCTTTTCCCTCATGCTCCTCAGTAATACTGTCAGTGGAATTCGGTGCTCAAGCTTGATGATGTGACTGACTCTTCCAAGTTTGTTGTCTGGAATTCAGGAAATCCTGAATGAGCCAGATCTTTCTTTTTTTGTTTCCTTCAGTCAAATAAATGTTCCTTGAGAAGACAGACATACCAGTGAGGATAACCCTTAGAGTGGAAAGGGGTCAGGAGCAAATGGGTGTAAAGTTAACTTTGATATGAGGAAGAAAAACTGAATAAGGGAATATGGAGAGGAAAGTGGGAAAAGTTTGTGCGAATACAGTTTAAGAGAGTAAAAGAAAAGGGCAAAAATAAAGGTGCTAGAAATTAAACCCAGTGCTTATTTCATGCATTCTACTCTCACATAATCTAAGAAATTCAGAAAAAGACTCGTCCTTGCTGATTTCCATTAGTTCTCCATGAAGAAGTCTAGAAATGAAAAGTAAGGATTTATCTATTTTAGAGGATCTTGTAACTGCTGTCACACCCAAGTGCATGATCAGAGGAGTTGAATCATTTTAATACTGTGTAGATCAAACAGGGTGCTGTCCAACCTGCTGGGTGAATAGAATGGGAAGAGACAGAATGCAAGAAACAAAAGTTTACTCACCTTAGGTTTTCAGCTGGTACTCTTAAACACAAAGGCAGGTTGACAAGAGAAAAGCAGTGTTTACTAATGTGTGCAACAGGCATCACTCAGGAGAAATATAAACAAAAAGTAACTCAAAGTGCAAGTTTAGCACCTCAGCTAATGAAGTATATTCAACAAAGAACAGTAAATTTATAGATAAAGGACAGAACTGAAGAAAGCAGTTTTTACTGCCTTTTCAGGGCAGTAAACTGTGGGGAATTAAATACTGGGGAGGAAACTAGTGGACTAAAGTTTGTTTGCAGATTCCTCTAGTGCTTATCACTGACTCGATGGACATGAGTTTGAGCAAGCTCTAGGAATTGGTGTTGGACAGGGAGGCCTGGCATGCTGAAGTCCATGGGGTCGCAAAGAGTCAGACATGACTGAGCGACTGAATTGAAGTGAACTAGTGACTCTCTGGGCTGGTAAGAGTTTTTCTCCAGTAAAAGGAGGATTTATATCCTGCTTTTGGTCAGACATGGAAGGATAAAGAGAACTTTTTTGCACCTTAGTCTTCAGCACAGATAATTTTTATGTCAAAGAGGCATACTTTGAGGGACATTCTGGTTTCATACATAGTTATGTGCAGAAGGACCATGTTACAGCATGTCATACATTAGAGATAGTTTGTCAACTTCAACTCAAAAGTGCATGAAGATCTGAGAAATTATAAGTATGCTGTTCTTCCTATATTTTGTTATATTTAAATTTTTAATTTGGTTGCTTTTTAACTGTACAGTTTGACATTATTAGTTTAAAAAGCTATTAAAATTGTGTTATTTATACTTAAACCTAATTTATTGAATTCTAAACTAGATATATATTTCACTTTTTCCTCCCGCCAAAATGGGAAGGTAGCTCCCAAAAATCAACACCAAGAAGAATCCTGCAACTTAACTGCAACCTGTCACAAGGTGATACCTACCACAGCATCAGCCACCCATTGCTGGAGGTGCCCGGGATTGAACCCGGGATCTCATGCGTGCCAAGCATGCACTCTACCACTGAGCTACACCCCCTTACTTCTCTCTTAGAGGAGAAAACTTAATGGCATACCTATTTGCCTAGTGTTTCCAGACCTTGAAATTATTAGCACAAAGATTGCTTACGTACAGTTCCATTATTTCCTGAAATCCCTTTATTTCATTCTCTTTCTCAGCTACAGGAAGAGAAGGGCAACTTCATGTTAGGCAGAAAGGCATCATTTCTAGTATCTATTCACGTTTGTCAACCTACAAAAGGTGACTAGAAGAAAAAAAAGAAGACCCTAGAATCAACGATACTTAAGGAACGACTAGGAGAACTAGCCTCATATCCTAATTTCTTCATACAGATCCCCACTAGAAGGGACCAAAGCTATGGTGAAAATTTGCTGTCACCTAGAATATCAATATGTCAGACTGTAAGAAAGTGCTCAACGATTATAGCAAGCTCAAAAGATCACAGCACCTTCTAGGCAATCTTGGAAACACTGAGCTTTAAAATGAATAATAAACAATATAGGAATACAAACTAATAGATAAAACAAGGTTACTGGGTCAGAGAGTTGACTGAAATACAAGGTCTGAATGAGGAGATGGCCACCGTCAAGGATCCCTAACTTTTCCTCTGAGGATGGTAATAATGGCTCTGTTGTCCATTTCAGAACTTGTAAACTTCAGTTTGAATTGAGAGGTCAGTGGCTCAATAGACTTTTCAGACACTTGTTGAATTAAAGTTCTAAAATCTAAAAATTAAAGTTCTAAAATTTTGGCTGGAGTAAGATTTCATAAATTCATTGTGAATTTATTCACAGAAAAATCTAGAGTTATTTTGTGATCGTCAGTCCATTACAACATTCCTTTATGCACCCGAAGTAAACTCGCCCTTGCGGATCAACTAAAAAGTTTGGAATGCCGAAACCCGGGATTGAACCAGGGACCTTTAGATCTTCAGTCTAACGCTCTCCCAACTGAGCTATTTCGGCTACCTGAAAAGTTATTCTCCTGACATTTCTTTTTTTTTCAATTTCAGTTTTTAGAAGGTTTCAGATTCTTTTATTGTGGCTGCCTATTTGTCCAATGTATTCGCCTGTTTGGAAAGACCTGGAATTGATTGCCTTCCATGTATGCCAACTGGAGCCAATTCCTGGCAGCATGGGATGAACACATAAAAGTAGGAAAATATGAAGAGAGGTGACAATGAGGGATTCGATGGAAAGACTTTCTATTCCTCTGCGTCCTGTCAGTTGACGCAGACACAGCTCAGAAACTAAAGGAAACTAAGAAAAATGTTATTGGTAGCGCTGCTCCCTCTCTATTCCACTGATAATTTTTATTTAAACTCCAAAGTCTTTACATGATTTTTCTGGTGTTTCTTTGTGATTGGAATTTATTCATAAAAGGCATGATTTTATTTAAAGAGATAAGAATCAGTGTATTGAAGAGGTGTATTGAGTTATGTCAAGGAAAGCTTGATAGCATAAAATCCTTAACTTCCCCAATGTGCAGTCAGCTAACGTGTAAATTACTGAGGGGGTTAATTCCTCATGACAAATACATGATCCTCTTTCAAAATTGGAGGGATGAGTGACGCTATTTAGCGTAGACCACAACAGTTGAAGATTCACAAGCCAACTACTACCATTCAGTGCTTTTTTCATTAGTACTGGCCCTCAGTAAATAGATATGTTTAGATGGAGGTGCCGGGGATTGAACCCGGGGCCTCGTGCATGCTAAGCACGCGCTCTACCACTGAGCTACACCCCCAATGTTTGCAGGGTGTTTCATTCATATTAGACATTACTGAAAATTTGGTGAGTGAGGCAAAATCACTAATTGTCTTGTGAATTAATTTACAAGAGCTCTAGGCAGCCCACTCTACCCAAAGTAAAAGCCTTAACATCAGTTTACTTGATCAGAAAGAATAATGATGCATTGCCTACTATTTCTGGTGACTGTACAATATAATTATGGTTGGTGGTAGAAGAGGAGAGAAGCACAGAGAAGGGATCATCACTGGATAGGTTTGCTTCTCCTTGGTTCACAACTCTTTCATTAACCTGAACAGTTGAAACAATAATGTCTTCTAAAAGATAATTGACTGAGAACATCTTACTTTTGCTTTTCTTCTCTTTCTGTTCTTTCCTCTTCGTGCTCCTCAATGATGCTGCCAATGTCACTGGGTCCTCGAGCCTGATACTGTGAGTCTGTTGTGCTTGTTGCCTCGGGTTCGAGAGATCCTGCGTGAGCCAGATCTTCCTTTTTATTTTCCTTCAATCAAATGTTCCTTGGGAAGACAGACTTCAACGGTGATGATAAGGCCCTTGGAGTGAAATGTTACGAATTTAACTTTGCTATTGAGCAGAAAAAGTAAGGGAAAGAGGGGAAACTGTGCAGCACGGTTTAGGAGAGTGAAATAGGATAGTAATGGAGGTGCTAGAAATGAAACATTTCATCAAAGATGCTGGCTGGGAAATGTTGGATGAACATGTGGCAAAAAGTAAGTTAAATGAAATAATTTAGCATACATATTAAGGAAGTTGTTGCTGTTAGAGAACACATGAGTAATTTGCATAAGAAAGCAGTGTAGGTATGCAAGGGGGTGTAGCTCAGTGGTAGAGCGCGTGCTTAGCATGCACGAGGCCCCGGGTTCAATCCCCGGCACCTCCACTTAGGAGACTCTTTATTGGAGACCTTAGTAAGCCACCTAGGAGAGTTTTTGGCTTGTTTATTATTGTTATCATTTTTGTCTTTGCTGCCTTTGGTCTTTTGAATGAGTCAATCAAAGTTTCCTGCCTTGTTCTTGTGTCGCAGTTTTTTTTTGCAACTTTGGAACACAATGATATAATTCGTGCGGGTGTACTCAAACCATTTGTCCATGTTTTTCTTAGCCATCTTCTCTCTAGCCATTTTGAGCAATCACAGCTGTGTTTTGGGGTACACACAGTGTATAGGATGCCTGCCCCCACCTCTACTATTCTTAGGTAACAATATTGCATGAGGACTTCAGAAATGGCCAAAGTGAAGCCAGATATTTCTGATCCTCATGTATCTTTGATGGAAATACCATTTGTGCTTAAAACAAAAATCTAGAGAAGGACAGACTGTAATCATTTGAATAGACTTTTCTCTGTTCAAATTGTGGCTCTTCAGAACTCCCGCTGGGAGAAGTGTAGTATATAAGCAGTAGAAAACACTGAAAATGTCCCAAAGATCTCTAGAAGAAAGCTGGGTTTCAGGAGACTTCTGCGTAAGAGTAAGAAACAAGAATGGAAGAGCTAAAGAACCTTCGCTCAGACACTTAAACATTCGACCCTCAGGTCAAAAGTTTGAGGCGCTATCCAAGGTGCTGACACTTATTCTTGAACTTTTATTTAAAAGTGTTAGTTTGCTGTCCCGGGGAAGGCAATGGCACCCCACCCCAGTACTCTTGCCTGGAAAATCCAATGGACGGAGTAGCCTGGTGGGCTGCAGTCCATGGGGTCGCTAACAGTCGGACAGACTGAGCGACTTCACTTTCACTTTTCTCTTTCATGCATTGGAGAAGGAAATGGCAACCCACTCCAGTATTCTTGCCTGGAGAATCCCAGGGATGGGGGAGCCTGGTGGGCTGCCGTCTATGGGGTCACACAGAGTCGGACACGACTGAAGTGACTTAGCAGCAGCAGCAGCAGCAGCAGTTTGCTGTCCGGCTTACATTTCTTTCTCATTTGTCCCTCACATTCCAAAGCTAGTGTGCTAAAAATCTGTTGCTGCCTCAGATACATAAGCCCAAAGCCACCGGTGCTCAACATCGCTCTCACTGCAGTCACGCAGGAATCCAGACGTGGCTTTCCAGTTGCTCTTTATAAAGCTATCAATTCCTGCAGTGCGTGCGTGCATACTCAGTCGCTCAGTCGTGTCCGACTCTTTTGCGACACCATAAACTATCTCGCCAGGCTTCTCTGTCCATGGGATTTCCCAAGTAAGAATACTGGAGTGGGTTGCCAAAACGCCAGGGAATTTCCGGCAGTACTGCACCGCAAACAAAAATTCAGCTACACAAGGGCCCTCCAAAGTGCTCAACCTGTTTATCCAGCGAGGAAAAGAGCAACTAGTATCTTTCAAACTATGATAACTGGAACAAAACAAACCGAATTCTCGTAGGACATAGGTTTTCACCTACTTCGCTTAGAATAAGGAAGACTCCTCTTGCGGCGAACCTGTCGACATGCAGAAGAGACAAAGACTTCGGATACATCCACATTCTCCCTTATCCGAGTATCAGTGGTGTATAATGCTCATTCCCAAACTTTCTTCTTGTGTCCTCGTTTTCGTGCTCTGGCTTGGCTTCTTTCCCCACAGCTGTCTTCCCTAAAAAAAAAAGAAAGAAACTCCCAGTGGGTAACACTTTGAGGTTCACTTTTCGTCATCAAATCTTGCTCTTTCTTCCTCCAGGGATCATTTGGTCACCCCCATCGGGGCCTAACCCCATCCTTGAAACCCCTAACTCTTGCTGGAAAAAGAGTACAGCCCTCAAGAGCTTCAGTCTTCTAGGGGGATGTAATTATCTAAACTGGCGTGGATCCAGAATTCAGCTTCCGCATGAAAAGGATTTCTTATGAAAGATTAAGTGGTAGCACGCATGTCATCAGAGCTCCCAGCGCCGGAGCGACTCCGAGCAAACAGGAAGATGGCCACAGTCCTCCTTTCCTCTCTGGAAACCCGCCCTGGGCTCTTGAGTTGGTTCCGCTGTCTTATCTCGGGAGCCAGTAGACAGGTGAAGGGACCACAGGTTCATCCCCGGAGAGCGTTACGGGGCCGGGAGCCAGGGAGGCAGCCGGACGCAGGCAGCCGGGCGCGGCTGGGTGTTAGGTAGCCGCGCAGCCCGCCGGGTCGGCTTCGTCCGGGCTTCCTTCCGGGGCTCCGGAGCCCCGTGTCTGGGCTGGCATGGCAACACTGCCCTCTGCTGGAGAAGCGCAGTCATCGCGCCCCACCCGGAACCAGTGGCCAAGGACGACTGGGAAGATGGTGCGGATGCTGCTAAGACGCTTCAGTCGTGTCCGACTCTGTGCGACCCCAGAGGCGGCAGCCTACCGGGCTCCCCGTCCCTGGGATTCCCCAGGCAAGAACACTGGACAGGGCTGCCATTTCCTTCTCCAGTGCGTGAAAGTGAAAAGGGAAAGGGAAGTCGCTCGGTCGTGTCTGACCCTCAGCGACCCCATGGACTGCAGCCTTCCAGGCCCCTCCGTCCAGGGGTTTTCCAGGCAAGAGTACTGGAGTGGGGTGCCATCGCCTTCTCCATGGTGGGGATGAGAAAGGCTTAACTCACCAGTCTCTAGAGTCAGCTCTTATGTGGCTGGAACGACAAGCGTCCCCATCTCTGATGTCAGCTTTGACCCAAGTGTGTAGAATCAGGCGGACAGCTCTGCCAAGCCTTTGCTCTGTGACCCTGGGTGTGCCTCACCTTCCTGAGATTCAGAACAAGGAGAAAGTCACCTACATTATGAGGCTACACGGACTATGAAATGAATAGTATCTCTTCCGCAAGGCTGACCACACATACCAGTTTGCCCCAGATATCATTATTAATAGCACCCTTTTTCCTTCTTTGGAAGGTAAGCAATATGGTCAGCCTATCCAAAACGCAGGGATATGCCAGGCATAGTAGTTACCCTCGGAATCCTAGTTTTCCTCTCTTTATCAAGCTGCTGGTCTTCTCCTGTGGAAGCTTATGTCCATTTGCAAAGGGGCAGGTGACATGGTTTCCTTTTCCTTTCTTTCTGTGAGAAAACCAAGACACTAGCTTTCCTGCATTCAACTAAGAAAGCAGTGCCGCAGAGTTAGGGAAAATCAATGGTGGAGGGGCCCGGAGCACAGAAGGATCATCCAGGCCCACAACTTCCAAGAATATTCTGAGCAAGCCCCTGCATTCAGTCCCTGCCCCTTGAAAAGAGGGACCTTCTCTGCGGGATACATCGATCAGTATGAAAATGCAGTACTAGACATTATCTTGGACATTGGAGAAGGAAATGGCAACCCACTCCAGTATTCTTGCCTGGAAAATCCCAGAGACAGAGGAGCCTGGNCAAGCCCCTGCATTCAGTCCCTGCCCCTTGAAAAGAGGGACCTTCTCTGCGGGATACATCGATCAGTATGAAAATGCAGTACTAGACATTATCTTGGACATTGGAGAAGGAAATGGCAACCCACTCCAGTATTCTTGCCTGGAAAATCCCAGAGACAGAGGAGCCTGGTTGGCTGCCGTCTGTGGGGTCGCACAGAGTCGGACACGACTGAAGTGACTTAGCAGACATTATCTTAGTTTCAGTGGATACCAACTATCCACAGTTTGAAAAATATCTAAAGGAAGAAGAAATGCCAAATTGCAGCATATACAGGCATATAGCTATCTAACATGAATTTTTTTTCTTCCATGCCTGAGAAATGTGGGGAATTACTGAAGTGTCTACCACTGTGATAGCTCAGATCAGCAACAATGGTCAAATTTTGTTGCATCAACATCCCTGATGGGAAGTTGGCACCAATGCCAGAGTAGCAGCTGATCTGCGTGTCTATTTACATAAATTTGCATTGATGTGATGCTAAAAAATAAATGCTGATATTAAGGAAAGTGGTTTTCCACCCAGACTAAGGCATCTCAACAGCAGAGCCGTGAAGAGCCCAGGCTCTGCAATCTAGCTGTTACTTTCTATTCGTGTGACCTTGAATGTGTTGTGACCTTGCAATACCATGTTTTCTTATCTGGGAATGGGAATAATAACACCTCCTACTTCAGAGTGCTGGTGCAGAGATTAAGTGAGTTAATGTGTATGAAGGACTCAGAGCATTGCCTGGCCTGTTAAGCGCCCAGATATTAGCTGCTATTATTATCCCAGAGCTAGTCTCGTCTCCCACCGCCAACCTTTGTAACAAGCTCTCTGCTTTCTTCCTTCTGTAAATCAGAAAAGTTGGAAATCCGGAGCTGAGAGGAACCTCAGAACATCTAATCAGTCACTTTCAAACTTTTATTTTATTCCTTTTAAAATAACCGTGGAACACTTTTTGAAAATGAAAGCGTATGTGGAAACCCAGCATGGGGGGCCATGTAGCATTGTGGTTAAGAAAATGGGCTTTGCAGACAGACAGGTCTGATTTCCAGCTCTGGCAAAGCTGCCTATTAGCCTTGTGACTCAGGGCAAATGATTTACCTTGGCTTTAAGCCTCAGTTTCGAAAGTGTAAACTAGCAACAGTAATTGTAAATATTTCATAAGGTTATTATGAACCTAAATAACTTCATACCTACTGAGTGTTTACTGCAATGCCTGGCACATCGCAAGGAGCCAATAATTGTGTTAACTCTTAAGATTTTAATATTTGAAATAGATACAAGCCGAGACACTCTGGTTGAAGCCCGGCAGAGAACCAGAACCACACGGGGGGCTCCGAGAAAACCCCTATGACTCTGCAGAACACAATTTCAGAGCCCCTGGGGACTTCCCTGGCAGCCCAGTGGCTAAGACTCCATGCTTCTAATGTAGGGGTGCAGGTTCCATCCTGGTCAAGGGACAAAGATCCTACATGCGGCGTGGCACAGCCAAAAAATCAAATTTTTTTAAAATCAAAAATAAATAAATAAAAGCTCTTATTTAAGCCCACATCTAGAAAGCAAGCCCAAGAAACCCCTCACCCTGGTCACACCTAGCATTAAGGTTCCATCAGTAGTTTCCCCCTGCCGCCCCTAGCCAGAGTTTTACTTCTGCCACCGCCATTTCCTGGCTGTACAATTGTCTTTCCTCCCCCGGCCCTTAAATCCACAGCCCTGAGACAGCCTCCTTGGTTTAAACGCCATTCTCCAGGCCCTATTAGGCTGAGCAAAAGTGTGCGGCATCC
Source organism: Oreotragus oreotragus (assembly GCA_006410675.1). Classification (NCBI taxonomy): domain Eukaryota; kingdom Metazoa; phylum Chordata; class Mammalia; order Artiodactyla; family Bovidae; genus Oreotragus; species Oreotragus oreotragus. The sequence goes on from SJYX01006191.1 coordinate 18,363, forward strand.
CCTGCAGTTGGCTCCCAATGGGGCGAAAGTGTCCTGAACTTGCACTAACATCTCTTGCTTCCTCCTGAGTCTTCGACAGCTCAGCGCCGGAGGGGGAATGAGTCATTTTGTTAAAAATAAAAACACGACCGTCCTCCCTCTAATGGCTTTGTTCATGATCACTGCAGGCTGGCACTGACATGCATTCCAAGCAGCCAGGCACAGCCAGTGGGCAGCCCAGAACCTGGTCTGCCTGAAACCACTGTTGTTGCCTGGCTGAATCTCAGGGCTCCAGCCAGCCCCACCTTGACCAGGCTGTGGGCGATGTGGGTGCACGGATGACATTAGCATGAGCTGGGCCGGACGGCGACATTCCAGAACATTTAGTTAGGGGACAGAGGGAAAGAGTCGTAGCCCACAAAGAGCTGGTCCCATCTCTTCCTTTTGCTGAGACCAGGAAACTGAGAGTAACTTATCTAACATGACTTAGCTGAGAGCAGGAGAAGAAAGGCAAGGATTCCGGGCTCCTGTCTATAATACCTAGAACCACGACTGCTAAGAGTTCTCTCACTTCTGTCTGCCGGTCTCAGCACCAGGCTAAATGCTTTATGTCAACTGCTTCAGTCAGTCCTCAAACAGCCCTATGGGGGGAGTACTATTGTGATTTTCATTATACCGATGAGAAAACAGAAGGCTAGAGAGGTCGAGTTCCTTGCCTAAACTGTACCAGCTAGCATGTGGTGAAGAAGTGTGTGAAGTTAACTTGAGTTCAGAGCCTGGATTCCAAGCACTGAGTCCTCACAGTTTGTGTCGGGGGGAAGAGTGTTTCTCTGCCTGTGTGCATGATCAGGGACGGGCCTTGTTCCTTGTTGAATCGTCAGTGCTCATCGAGGTGCCTGCATAAAACCAGGTGCGCTGTCAATATCCGTTCACTAAATGGCAATCCACTCCAGTATTCTTGCCTGGAGAATCCCATGGACGGAGAAGCCTAATAGGTTACAGTCCACGGGGTCGCAAAGAGTCAGACACGAATGAGCGACTTCACCTTCCTGTGTGAAGAGCATGACCCTTGGTTCCTTTGGAGCCTGGGTTTTTTCCTCCTCTGAGAATACTAGTGACTGCTATGCAGCTTTGGTCAGAACAAGTTCCCCTGGCCATTTTGGGGAGCATCACTCTTCTCTCGCCCATCAGGCTCCTGACCTATATTCAGTCTGCAAGAAGCAATAATTTTGAGGGCTGAACTGGAAGTTAACGAAGCCATGATGATAGTCTCAGTTCTGCCGTGTGACTTTGGAGAAGTCACTCATCTTCTCTGAACCTCGATTTACTCAGCTGGAAAGGAAGCCAGATGGTTTCCAAGGACCTCATGCAACAGGAGCGTCATCAAGGCAGGGTGTAGAGTGAGATTTCTCAGTTCAGCATGATGGGCCTTTTGAGCTGGATTATGCTCTGTCATGGGGACCTGTCCTGTGCATCCAGGAAGCTTAGCAGCATCCTTGGTCTCACTCATCAGATGGCAGTACCTCTTCCCCAGTTGTGAAAAATAAAAATGCCTCCGATTGCAAGCATGATCAGTCATGTCCAACTCTCTGTGACCCTATGGACTGTAGCCCGTCAGGCTCCTCTGTCCATGGGATTCTCCAAGCAAGAATATTGGAGTGGGTTGCCATTTCTTACTCCAGGGGATCTTCCTGACCCAGGGATTGAACCTGTGTCTCCTGAGTCTCCTGCATCGGCAGGCGGATTCTTTATCATTGTGCCACTTGGGAAGCCCTTGTCAGATGTCTCGTGGGGAGGGAAGGCGCCAAACCTCTGGCGGGAAGTAGCCAAGGGTCTGCCCTGGCCTTCGCATCATCTGTCTCAATGTCCTCTGGTGAGTCCCTGATCCTCTCTGGGCCTGAGCCCTTGTTGGGATGGTATTGTATTGTCTGTTTGCCCAGGATGATTGAGCCTTGAGTATGCTCCAACTGTGACCCCCTCCTACCTGTGCTGTGGGCACAGGTAGCTATCAGTGGAGAGAATTTGATGCTAAGTGCTTTGGGGCAGGTATGTAACTGTTAGAACCCACTAAGAAGAGACAGTATTGTGTTAGATGGATTTATCAAACCTCATAATCATATCTGTAACTCAAGAAAAATCGTTAGCCCCATTTCACACCTTCCACCAGCCTCTGCTGCCCACACTCCAAGATCCCAGCATATTCAGGTTTTTCATGACCTGACCCCAAACTCCCCAGTTCTCCCCCTACTCTCATGCCATTTTTTTTTTAACTTTGAAAAGCTACTGCCTCTGACAGAATTTGCTTCCCTCTATCATGAATGATAAACTCTAGATTCATCAGTCCAAACCTGAGCTTAGAGCACCTCCTCCAGGAAGTCTTCCAAAACTCCCTGTGTATGTATATGTAACCTCTAGGTCTTTTCTGTACGGCAGAGTGGCTGCCACACGTGAGACTCAAATACACGGCATCACTGCTGTAAGCCTCAGTGTTTTCACATGTATAGTTGGCTCTGTTTCTCTGAAGAACACTGACTGATATAAAAGATTCTTCACCATCACTACCACCACCATCACTGCTGTTCACACAGCATCGGTCAAACACGTAGGCCAGAAGCTGCTCTGGGCTCCAGGTTTATAAGGGTCAGACACTATTTCAATGAGAATCAGAGATTTTGGTTGTTCCTCTTTATGCTCTATGACCACAGGCTTCTCTTAGGAAATGAACATAATATGCCACCTCCCTTTGAGGGATCTGCTGTGTGTCTTCAGTGAGATAAGAGGTTTAGGAGCCGTTTGTAATGTCAGAAGTCACCCCACCCTTGTAAGGGGTTATTATTGGGAAATCGGGGAGCATGTCATCAGTTCTGCAGACGTTAGGCATTCTAGAAGCAGGATTTTGTCTTTGTTCACGTCTCTCTGTTCACATATGCTCCGTGTCCTGAGCAGGGTCTGGTGGAGTTAAAATATGAAAGGCCTTACTTTTCTGGCCACTGGCTCAGAAAAGCTTGATAATCTCTACCCATGTTCATATTGAATATGCAGATAAACATCCCAACCCCCAAGGAAATCCAAACCTGTCCAAACATGAAGGGGACCTTTCTCTGAAGCCTCTGGAGCAGTCGTGCTCAGATTTCCTTTGAGGAACGGGTCACTCTGCTCTTCCTCTACTCCTTTCGCTAACTCTTCTTAAAAGCCTTGTCTCTGGAGAACACAATTTGAAAAGAATCGGTCTTAAATATTTTGAATAAAAGTTATTGGTGGAAGAACACTATGCGGAAGTCTGACTGTTTCAGCTTGGCCTTCTTTCTGCTCAATGTTCTCACCGGAACTTCCTTCTCCATGCCTTCTTGGACTGCAAGGGGATCAGACAGTCAATCCTAAAGAAATCATCTTTGAAAATTCATTAGAAGGAATGACACTGAAGCTGAAGCTCTAATACTTTGGCCACCTGATGCAAAGAGCTCACTCACTGGAAAAGACCCTGAAGCTGGGGAAAGTTGAGGGTGGGAGGCGAAGGGGGCAACAGAGGTTAAGACAGTTGGATAACATCACTGACCCATCGAATATGAATTTGAGCAAACTCCAGGAGACAGTGAAGGACAAGGAAGCCTGGCACGCCGCAGTCCATGGGGTCACGAAGAGTCTGACATCGGACATGACTTAGCAACTCAACAAAAACAAAAGTGGGTGGGATGGACTCTCTGAGTGGTCCAATCAGATACCCTGGTCTAAAGCAAATGAAGGAAGCATTCAATTAGTCAGCCTAGTTTCTGACTCCTTTAGCAATATCCCTTTTATACTAAATTTTGCTTCATCTCTTGAAGAGAGCAAGGACCCAAAGAGAACCCAGTGGAATCTATCCAGATGATGAAGCTTCAGCAGCAACACCTGAGCACCTTTATGGGGTTACTGTGGCAACCTGAGCTCTTGAATGGTTAAATTAGCTGTCTGCATGACCTGATCAGCAATGAAGTGGGAGAAAACAAAAGACTGATAGTTGTTAACAGCAGCTGGGACCCTACGTTTGGCTCCAGCAGAAGAGGGGCACAGTGCCGGGGGACTGTGTTCCAGGCAGTTAAAAGAAATATCAGCATCTATTTGCCAATCTAATTACCAGAATATCATTCACAGATTATCAGACCAGAACCTGCTCTCTGGTCCTCACAGGTCCCTAATAGTCTTTTTTATCCTCTTCTCATTACCCCCTAATAGCAGATGAGCATCTTGTAACTTTTCTTGGCATAAGCTTGGCTGTGATGGGACTTGCTTTCTCAGGATGCTCTCTTTAGCCACAAAAATGCACACATCTCTTTGCCTGATATTCTGAATCAAGTTTTCCACCTCCTTTTTCCTGCAACCTGCCTGATGTCAGGGAGCTAGAAAATCTAGCGCCAAATCTCGCTTCTGACCTCTCCTCCTGGAAAGAAAGTAATCTTTGACAACTTCTCTGGGTTTTCATGCCCATTATGCATTCTCCATCAAGCTCCTAGGTTTATGGGACAATCAAACTACCCTAGGCACTGTAAAGTGCATTACAAGGTATGCTAATATCACACAGATGTTCGTGTTGGTGTAGTCTAAATGGCTGTTTACATTTTACAAAACCTTTTGGATTCCACAATCACTTCCCAAATTGGATGTAAAGGAAGTCTAGTTCCATGAAATGACAATAAATGTGCTCTGAAAAACCATTTTTTAAAGCATTCACAGAATAAATAAAATTGAATTTTAATTATGCAAATTTCTTGTGAAGACCTAGACTTTATGCTAGAAATGTTATCTGCCACACAGAAGCTCTAGTTTTCCCTCAAGAATCACTTATTATATCCTGGAACTAGTTTAACGGAAAATAAAATTTGAGAATTATTGATGTATACTATCTTCTATTTTTAAAAAGTACATTTTAACAACTGCTTTAAAATTAAAAATAAATAATGCAGGTAAATCTAGGCTAGCAAGACAGAGAAATTACACCATTTCCTTTTATTCCAGGCTCTATAATTGTTTTACTTTGTTTCTTTTCCTTCCTCTGTCTGTCTCTCTGCAACCCCTGTCTGCCACTCAACTTCTTTTTAAAATTACTTGGTAACTTGTCATAAATATGAATGTTCATGCCCCTCCCCAGAAACTCTTCAGGAGACCTCAGCAAAAAGTGGCTATGATGGACCCTGAAGTTTTTCCTTTAAATCGCCGATTTGGTTACTTAATAATAGTGCCTGCTTTCAATTCTTAGTGTCCCAGTTTGGACTATAAATTATATGGTCACCTTAAACATAGCTATTTTAGCCCTTCTGTTAGATAAAAACATGTTGATAAATCATTTCATTCCTTTTGGCAGACAGCACACACACACACACACATACACACACACACACCTGGACAGTTCAGCCTCCTCCTTTGGGGACAAATAGGCATTCCAGTTACTAAAGAATTAACGCTGAGCACAGCAGTTTCTTGTTCTGACATCCTGGACCGAGTCTTTTTGAAGGATCAGTGCCCTTACTATGATAATTAAATGATAATAGTGTCAAGTGCTTAGCATGGTATCTGCTACACAGGAAGAATTCGATAAAGAGCAGCTATTTATGCTTATTTTCTACTGTTTCAGACATCTTCTCTATGTCAGAAACTGTGAGTAGATTCTGGGTATTAAAAAAATGAAGCAGACAGAAATGACCCTCCCCCTGACCCCTGACCTGGTGATCTAATTGGAACTTACAAGGTACTAACTGCAGACAAATATGATCCGAGGTGGCGGGCTGTGGCTGGACAAGCAGGAGCGGTGGCTGCACACAGGAGGGGTCGAGACTCGGCCTCGGCAGTGGTGACTGGGAGCAGGGCCGGCCGGGGAAGTACGTATTCTCTAGGAAAAGCTAGGGCATGTGGCGAAGTCCAGGACTTGAGGGAAAGCATGGCTACTCGGAGACAAACAGCTCAGACGCGCTGAAGCTCCTCGTCGTGGTCAGCAGAAAGTGGAGAATAATGATAAGAGATGTGTCTGAAGAGGTTGGAGGAAATGGCAACCCACTCCAGAATTCTTGCCTGGAAAATCCCATGGACAGAGGGGCCTGGAGGGCTATAGTCCATGGGGGTCGCAAAGAGTTAGACAGGACTGAGCGACTTCACCTCCTGAAGAGGCTGGTGAAGAGACGTTGAAGCCGTGTTGGCAAGTCTGAAAACTGTTTTGGGGTCAGTGGGGAGCTGTGGCAGGATGCTTAGCAGGGAGGAGTGGGGTTAGTATCTTAGGAACCTCACCCTGGCTGCTGTGGGCACACAACCCAGTGAGAGGTCATGAGAGCTATGAAGTGATGCAGTTGTCACTGGTGCTGTCCTGGACAAGGAAAATGGACTGGGCATGGAACGTTGTATCTACAACCACATTTATTGAATTTTGCTGCCAAGATATAAACCAAGATATTCACTGTTTTCTCTCTCACCATTGAGTTTTGTTTTAGAAAATAAAATGATTGCAGTGATACCTGGGCATTTGCATCCCTAAATGAGCTCTTGTTTCAATTGTTCATGCTACATTTACTGTCCAGAACTTAAGCCTCAGTGAGACCTCTGACAAAAGCCTATCTAAATATCTAGCATATTAGGTATATATTCAGAGAAGGCGATGGCAACCCACTCCAGTACTCTTGCCTGGAAAATCCCATGGGCAGAGGAGCCTGGTAGGCTGCAGTCCATGAGGTCATGAAGAGTCAGACATGTCTGAGTGACTTCACTTTCACTTTTCACTTTTAAGCATTGGAGAAGGAAATGGCAACCCACCCCAGTATTCTTGCCTGGAGAATCCCAGGGACGGGGGAGCCTGATGGGCTGCCGTCTATGGGGTCGCACAGAGTCAGACACGACTGAAGCGACTTAGTAGCAGCAGTGGCAGCAGGTATGTATTGCTGCTAACAAAATTATTGAAATGCTGTGACTTATAATAAATACATATTTGGTCATTTGATGTCCAAATATGTATTTCTCATATATATTTGATTTCAGCCCAGAGTTCCTGTCTCACTGCTCCCAAAACCTCGGCGTTTCCCAGTGATGAGAGCAGTGGGAGCATCTTGTGCTATAACCATTGGTCTCTCGTTGTCAGCTTCTGAAAACTCTTCAGAGCCATAAAGGTGAAATGGGTGTCTTGTTATTAGTAACAAGCCCTTTTCCACCACAGCTGGGTTTATATTAATGAAAGTAACTTCTGGAAAGCACCTAAAGATGAGGGCTTGTTGCCAGGGAAACCAACTAGGAATAGAGGATAATCAGTTTGACCTCCTGATTTCCAGGGAGGGAAGGGAGGCCTGAGCTTGAATCAATCACCAGTGACCAATTATTTAATCAATCGTGTCTATTAATGAAGCCTCCATAAAAAACCAAAAGGATGCTGTTTGGAGAGCCTCTGGGTCAGTGAACACCTGCGTGCCTGGATAGGGTATGGCTGTTCCACACCCTGTCATCATACCTTGCTCCATGCATCTTTTCTATCTGGATGTTCCCACATTGATGTTCAGACCCTAAGTCATGTCCACCTCTTTACGACCCCATGCAGAACACCAGGCTTCCCTGTCCTTCACCATCTCCTGGAGTTTGCTCAAACTCATGCCCGTTGAGTCAGCGACACTATCCAACTACCTCATTCTCTGCTGGTCACTTCTCCTCTTGCCTTCAAGCTTTCCCAGCGTCAGGGTCTTTTCCACTGAGTAGGGTCTTTTCCATGGAGTTGGCTCTTTGCATCAGATACCAAAGTATTGGAGCTCCAGCTTCAGCATCAGTCCTTCCAATGGGTATTCAGGGTTGATTTCTTTTAGAATGGCCTGGTTTAATCTCCTTGCTGTGCAAGGGACTCTCAAGCACCACAGTTCAAAAGCTATCATTTCTTCAGCACTCAGCCTTCTTTAGGTCCAACTCTCACATCCGTACACGACTACTGGAAAAACCATAGCTTTGACTAAATGGACCTTTGTTGGCAAAGTGATGTCTCTGCTTTTTATTATGCTGCCTGGGTTTGTTATAGCTTTTCTTCCGAGGAGCAAGCTTCTTTTAATTTCGCGGTTGCAGTCATCGTCTGCAATGAGTTTGGAGCCCACGAAAATATAATCTGTCACTGCTTCCATTGTTTCCCCATCTATTTCCTAAATGTAAGTCTTTGAGTTCCTGTGACCTAATCAAGGGAATTGCTGTTGTTCAGTCACTAAGTTGTATTCAACTCTTTGTGATCCCATTGATGGCAGCACACAGTCCCTCAACATCTCCCAGAGTTAGTGAATTAATCCAACCCAAGTTCAGGATCATCAGCACCTCTGAATCTATAGCCAGTCACTCATAAGCACAGGTGACTATCTGGACTTGCAATTGGCATCTAAAGTGAAGAGCAATCTTGTGTAACTGAGCGATTAACCTGTGGAATCCGCTACTATCTCCAAGAAGATGTGTCAGAACTGAGCTGAACTGTAGGACACCTGGGTGGCATTCAGGAGTTGCTTGTTGGTGTGGGCAACCCACCTACCTACCCTACCCCCAAACACACACTCTGGGACCTGTGGCCAGAATCTTCGTTATTTTCGTCTCATCAGGCTTCCCTGATGGCTCAGAGGTTAAAGTGTCTGCCTCCAATGTGGGAGACCCGGGTTCGATCCCTGGGTCGGGAAGATCCCCTGGAGAAGGAAATGGCAATCCACTCCAGTATTCTTGCCTGGAGAATCCCATGGGCGGAGAAGCCTAATAGGTTATAGTCCACGGGGTTGCGAAGAGTCGGACACGACTGAGCAACTTCACCTTCACCTTGATCTGCAGTATAGACCTGTGTGTTAGGTCAGGTAAAATCAGAGATTGAGACCCAGCGTCAGCCAGGCACTTGGTCTTTTGCCACCAAACCCCACCCTCTTCCACATCATCACCCTGCCTCCCACCAATGCTCCAGTGTGTCAGGGGGACTTTGGGAGAGCCAAACCTTGAGAGATGGGAACTCGTGTGAAGGTTTGAAATGAGCTGCGGTGTTCTATCCACACATGTCCCACCTAGACTCAGGACAAGACATAATAGAAAGGAAAGGCATGAAGGAGGAAGAGGGAGGGAGAGAGAAGGCATGCGTCGCCTTCTAACACTGCGAAAGCAGCAAAGGGGGCATGAGAAGACACTTTCTACCAGACCTATAGCACCTGTGCAGCCTTAAAGCTGCACCAGACTGCTCCAGACTCAAGTGTTCTTCTGAAGCTAGACCAGGGTGAAGAGAACCACTGGGACATTAGGAAGAGCACCAGGCTGAGTCTCAGGTAAGCCACGTACTAGCTGGGCAACTTTCCCCCAGTCTCGGCTTCCCCAGTTGTAAATGAGGATGCTGCTGCTGCTGCTGCTGCTGCTGCTGCTAAGTCACTTCAGTCATGTCCGACACTGTGTGACCCCATAGACGGCAGCCCACCAGGCTCCCCCATCCCTGGGATTCTCCAGGTAAGAATACTGGAGTGGGTTGCCATTTCCTTCTCCAATGCATGAAAGAGAAAAGTGAAAGTGAAGTCTCTCAGTCTGTCCGACTGTTAGCGACCCCATGGACTGCAGCCCACCAGGCTACTCTGTCCATTGGATTTTCCAGGCAAGAGTACTGGGGTGGGGTGCCATTGCCTTCCCCGAATGAGGATGCTAATAATACTTATCTCTCAGGGTTATAGTGAGGATTTTTTTTTTTTTGAAGCATAGTTGATTTATACTGTTTCATTAGTTTTAGAGCAAAATGATTTAGTTATACATTTTTTAGAATATTTTCCATTGTAGATTGTTACAAGATATTGAATTTGGTTCCCTTGCTACACAGTAGGGCCGTGTTGTTTATTTTATACAGAATAGTTTATATCTGCTAACCCCATCCTTCGTCATTTGCCCTGCCCTGCTCCCTTTCCCCTTTGGCAACAGTTTCTACGTCTTGGTCTATGTCCGTTTTATATATAGACTCACTTGTATTATTTTGTAGAGTCCGCAGATAAGTGATATGATGTACTATCTGTCTTTATCTGACTTACTTCTCTTAGTATGATAATCTCTAGGTCCATCCATGTTGTTGCAAATGGCAATATTTTTCTTTTTATGGCCTAGTAATATTCCATTATAGGCCCAGGTGGCACAGTGGTAAAGAATCTGCCTGCCAATACAGGAGATGCAAGAGATGCTAGTTAGATCCCTGGATAGGGATGATCCCTTGGAATAGGAAATGGCAACCCACTCCAATATTCTAACTGGAAAATTCTGTGGACAGAGGAGCCTGGCAGACTACAGTCCATGGAGTCATAAAGAGTCAGCAACAGCACAGTGCACAATATTCTATGATATGTATATATATATGACACATCATTTGTATCCATTCATCTGTCGATGGACAATCAGCTTGCTTCTATGTCTTGGTTATTGCAAATAGTCCTCCTATGAACATTGGTGTGCGTGTATTTTTTTGAGTTAGAAGTTTCATCCTTTCTGCATATTTACCCAAGAGTGGGATTGCTGGATCATACGGTGTTTTCCATAGTGGCTGTACCAAATTACACTCCCTGTAATGAGGATTATGTGTGTTAGCTGCTCAGTTGTGTCCAATTCTTTGCAGCCCCATGGACTGTAGCCTGCCAGGCTCTTCTGTCCATGGGATTTTCCAGGCAAGAATGCTGGAGTGGGTTGCCGTTTCTTCTCCAGGGGATCTTCCTGACCCAGGGATCAAACCCAGATCTCCTGCATTGCAGGCAGATTCTTTACTGTCCGAGGCACCAGGAAGTCCACAGTGAGGATTATTGAGAGGATTAAATGTAATAATGCCTGACAGGCTCTTCCCCCAAAGAGCTGCATGGTTCCCTGACACACGTCAGGCCTCCTCTCTGAGAGGACTTTTAAAATCATAACACTTCGCCCTCTTGGTCCTCCCCATCCCTCGTCTATCTTTACTTTCGTCCACAGAACACATCCATTGTTGGCTAACAATGGATAGCAGTGAACACACCTCCAACATAGTATGCATTCTGCTTATTTATTCATTGTGTCTCCACCTGTCACCAGAAAGCAAGGATGGTTTGTCTGTTCTGTTTATTACTTTCGTTCCTAAAAGAATGCCTAGCACAAAATAGGCATGCAATAGGAACTCACTGAATGAACAAGCAAGTAAAGGAAAATATTTCATGTGTTGGCTTTGCATTTTCAGAACTGTATTATGTTCTTAGAGTTTCCAGTAAGCCAAATTTGTTTCTAAATATGCAATCCATGAATACAGTCTCACACAAAAGAAATAATCACTACACGAATACTAAATAAAAATACACAAATAACTGCAACCAAGAAAGGGCCTCCTTCAGCAACTTTACCCTGCTTCTTACTGCTAGCGAGCCACTGTTTGCTCTTTCAGATCTAACCTATATTTAGTCACGGGCATAGAAATGTTTAAATATAGTAATAAATATGAGAACAAACATTTCTGTGGCACTTAACTATACGTCAAGCACAGTTCTAAACACTATATCCACTAACTCACTGTGTCTAAAACATCACCACAAGGCAGGTGCTATTTTTACCCCAATGTATAGATAAAAAGGGCTTGCTAGGTAGCTCAGCAGTAAAGAATCTACCTGCTAAGTAGGAGACCTGGGTTCAAGATATGGTCTCAATCCCTGGGTTGGGACAGACAAGCTTGGCAGGCTGTAGTCCACGGGGTCCCAAGAAAGTTGGGTGGGACTTTTTGGCCAAACAACAACAGAATTTTTAAAATGGTGAGGCAGAGTTGCTATTTCTGTAATATATAAATGGATCATACTAGACCTATTAGCTCACAGTGTGCTTGTTCCATTTAAAATATGTTGTATTTAGGTACACCTTGATATTTAAACTCAGACTCCATCTGTTCTTTCCATATCCATTTCAAATTAGCTCAGGGCTTTAATCTCTCTTCATTTACTGGTTTTTAATCTTGTCTTCGTCTCCTTCCTCTTGAGAGCTGAACTGAGTGCCCTCAAAATGCCTTTCTCTAGTGGTGCATGATTTTGCTCTGCCAGCATCTCCCCAGCTCATCACTGTCTCTGCAGTTCTCTCTGGGATAAGGGACAGGGTGACATCTCCTGTTCTTTATCCCTGAGGTCAGTTCTAATTATGAGGTGCCACCAGCCTCCTTTGAATTTCCTATTGGACTACTATTTGATTGCTTGCTCATTTGTACCACAAAATGAATCATTTCCCGGGAGGTAGGGGTGTGAGAAGGTGGGGGGAGGACAACTTCAAGTATTCTGTAACATCAAGGGATACCCAAGGAAGTTAAAAAAAGAAACAGTTGCTGTTTTTTGGCTAGTTTGCTGACACTTTAAAACCAGTTGTTCAACTTCTTTGAGTCTTCGGTTTCTCGTATATAGCTTCCCTGGTAGCTCAGCTGGTAAAGAATCCACCTGCAATGCAGGAAACCCCGATGCGACTCCTGGGCCAGGAAGATCCCATGGAGAAAGAATAGGCCACCCACCCCAGCGTTCTTGGGCTTCTCTGGTGCTCGGCTGGTAAAGAATCTGCCTGCAATGTGGGAGACCTGGGTTTGCTCCTTGGGTTGGGAAGATTCCTTGGAGAAGGGAACGCTACCCACTCCAGTATTCTGGCCTGGAGAATTCCATGGACATTTTAAAACCAATTGTTCAACTTCTTTAAGTTTCCAGTTTCTCACATATTAAATGATGGTAGTCCCCACCTTTCTACCTCATGTGTCTGAAATCTAGTATTATGGGAGAGTCTACATAATCATACTGAGTTATAACAATACTTTACAGTTATAGAGTGATTTCCAGCTCACCAAGAACTTGTTAAAGAGGGTTGTTTCCTAGATTCACAAAGTTTCATATGTGGCCCTTACCTGTCCATTGGCTCCCCAGCTCAGCTCCACACTCCCTGGCAAGAAGAGCCCAAGGTATAATGGCAGTCCACTAACTCTTTTCCATATTTCAAAACTGCTAATGGGAATCATATATTTCCCCAGTAAAATCAGACTTTAATTGCTTTTGGTGGGAATTAGATCAACTAAAATTGGTACTTATTGGAAAACTAATTATCCCTTACTAAATGTAACTTAATAGACATAACCTCTTGAAACATTGGGAGTTTATGGGGAAAAAAGTTATTGAAGGAAACTTTAATGGTGAAATGAAGAAGGATTTGGACCACAGAGATCCCCACGTGTCATAGACAAGGAAAGTGGAGCCCAAAGAAGCAAGTTGTACCCTGAAGATACCCTTCTTCTTCGTTACTCCTATCTGAGATTATGCCTCACCTATCCTCTGTATTAAAAAGCAGACATTACTTTACCAAAAAAGCTCTGTATAATCAAAGCTGTGATTTTTCCAGTAGTCCTATATGGATGTGAGAGTTGGGCCATAAAGAAGGCTGAGCACAGAAGAATTGATGCTTTTGAACTGTTGTGCTGGAGAAGACTCTTGAGAGTTCCTTAGAGTTGAGAGGAGAGTTGACAGGTGGAGGAAGGGCATTCTGCAGAGAGATCGGTTTGTTTAAAGACACAGAGGGATGGTAAGAAGGCCTGGAGCATTCAGGGACAAAAAATCATTAAATGTGGCTGGAGCCGAAGATGCACCTTAAAGGACGCTGAGAGTTCCTTAGGGTGCAAGGAGATCAAATCACTCAGTTCTGAAGGAGATCAGCCCTGGGATTTCTTTGGAAGGATGGATGCTGAAGCTGAAGCTACAGTGCTTTGGCCGTTTTGATGCAAAGAGCCGACTCATTGGAAAAGACCCTGGTGCCAGGAAGGACTGAGGACAGAAGGAGCAGGTGGCAGAGGCTTAGACGGCTGAATAGCATCACCAGAGTTTTAGCAGACTCTGGGAGGCAGTGAGGGACAGGGAAGCCTGGCACGCTGTGGTCCGTGGGGTCGGAAAGAGGCGGACACGACTTAGAGACTGAACTGCCACAACCCTCTTCCGGTGGTACATGCTAGGGTCCTAGCCGGCCCTAGCCTCTGCTTCTCCCTTCCATATGCCCTCTGAACTGCAACCAGTCACCTTTGCAGTATGAGCGCCTCGTCTCCCCCAAGGGGTCCTCTTTCTCTGATGTCTCGCCATCGCTGTCAGGATAGACACACTTTTCTGTTGGCACCCGAGGCCCTTCATGATCTGGCCTCAGCGTCCTTTAAGGTGCATCTTCGGCTCCAGCCACATTTAATGATTTTTTGTCCCTGAATGCTCCAGGCCTTCTTACCATCCCTCTGTGTCTTTAAACAAACCGATCTCTCTGCAGAATGCCCTTCCTCCACCTGTCAATTCAACACATCCCTCAAGGTTCAGCTACATCACACCTCCAGAAGCCTTTGCTGCCTGTACTTCCTCACTCCAGAAAGGACTGAGTGCCCACTCTGGGCACCTCCGCACCCCACACTTCCATCCCACACGCACTTCTGTTACCGCATTCCCATGTCCTCTCTAGACAGGCATTTGTCAAACGAACATGAGTTCCCCGAGATCTCATGGCAGAGAAGAGACAAATGTTAGATCTTCTCCTGGCTCCAGGGCGCTGTGTGGTGTAGAACACGGAAGTGCTTTGAAAAATCTCAAGGTCTGGCTTTTCCCTCCATGGATGTCACATTTTGGGGGGAGTGGGGAACAATCCAACACAGAGTTTATTAAAGGGAACTTTTAGGACTTCCCTGCTGGCACAGTGGATAAGAATCCACTGGCCAATGCAGAAGACACAGGTTCAATACCTGATCTGGGAAGATTCTACCTGCCAGGGAGCAGGCAAAACCTGGGCCCCACAACAAGCGACCACAGTGGGAAGCCTGAGCATCGCAACTAGAGCGTGGCCCCGACTCGCTGCAGCCAGAGAAAGTCCTCAAGCCACGATGAAGACCCAGTGCGGCCAAAATAGTTTCTTTTAATGTTAAACGGTAATTTTAGGACTACCCGGGAGGAAGAAGGCTGTTAGGATCATCTGAGTCTGTCCTCCAGACTGGAAACCCTAGGGGAGCTTTAAGGGCAAGAGCCCAGAGTTGAAACGCCTTCAGGCAGATGTGCAGAGAGTAGCTCTGCCACAAATACTGCTCAGGGGCCAACGAGGCCAGAGAGACCCCATCACTCGTGCGAGAGAGCGCCCAGAAAAGGGCTCAGGAGGTGCGGTCCCCGCTATGCCAGCCTCGCTCAAAGGGTGTCTTCCTCCAGCCTCTCTGCTTTCTGAGCCCTGTTAGGTACAGTGCAGGCAGGGACACCAGCAGCTACTCTTCTCACCTGCTTACAGATACAGAGCTGCTGCCCACCAAGGCCTTGGCACCTGAAGAGCCTGGACCCAACTTTAGAACCTCCAGGCCTTGGCCCTCAGCTGCTGCTTTAAGGAACCAAAAATCAAAAGAAAACAAAAGATCCTCCTCAGCTTATAATCAGGAGACCCAGTGCTTGCAATGCTTAGACACTATGCTTAATTCTAAAAGGTCTTGTAGGTCTTCATAGAACTGTTCACCTTCAGCTTCTTCAGCATTACTGGTTGGGGCATAGGCTTGGATAACTCTGATATTGAATGGTTTGCCCTCGAGATAAACTGAGATCATTCTGTTGTTTTTGAGATTGCACCCAAGTACTGCATTTCAGACTTTTTTGTTGACCATGATGGCTACTCCATTTCTTCTAAGGGATTGCTGCCTGCAGTAGTAGATATAATGGTCATCTGAGTTAAATTCACCCGTTCCAGTCCGTTTTAGTTCGCTGATTCCTAGAATGTCGACGTTCACTCTTACCATCTCCTGTTTGACCACTTCCAATTTTCCTTGATTCATGGACCTAACATTCCAGGTTCCTATGCAATATTGCTCTTTACAGCATCGGACCTTGCTTCTATCACCAGTCACATCTACAACTGGGTATTGTTTTTGCTTTGGCTCCATCCCTTCATTTTATCTGGAGTTATTTCTCTACTGACCTCCAGTAGCATTTTGGGCACCTACTGACCTGGGGAGTTCCTCTTTCAGTATCCTATCATCTTGCCTTTTCATACTGTTCATGGGGTTCTCAAGGCAAGAATACTGAAGTGGTTTGCCATTCCTTTCTCCAGGGACTCTTGAGAGTCCCTTGGACTGCAAGCAGATCCAACCAGTCCATTCTAAAGGAGATCAGCCCTGGGTGTTCTTTGGAAGGAATGATGCTAAGGCTGAAACTCCAGTACTTTGGCCACCTCATGCGTAGAGTTGACTCATTGGAAAAGACTCTGATGCTGGGAGGGATTGAGGGCAGGAGGAAAAGGGGACAACAGAGGATGAGATGGCTGGATGGCATCGCCAACTCGATAGATGTAAATCTGAGTGAACTCTGGGAGACGGTGATGGACAGGGAGGCCTGGCATGCTGCGATTCATGGGGTCGCATAGAGTCAGACACAACTGAGTGACTGAACTGAACTGAACTGATAGTTAATTCACAATATATTCTGTCTGCATTATGAGGACCTATGCCAACCCTGGACAATTGACAACTGCATTTGTAATGTTATCTCTTTTGCAAAATGAGAAAAACCAAAGCTAAAAGTTGCTTAATGACCTTCCTGAGATCTGATTAAAGTATGGAAGTTCTCTGTGTACCAACAAAACCATCAGTGTGAGAATGTCAAACCTTACCCCATCCTGCTGTGCTATGTTACACAAGTTACCTAATCTCTCCAATATTCATTTTCCTCACCTCTAAAAGGGAGATTAAAAAATACCATTCTCACACGATTACTGTGAAATGAAATGATTTAATGTACCTGGTACAATAATGGGCCCTTACTGTACTTGATACCTAGAACTTAAGGACCCTGGTCTTCTTACTCCAAATTCCCCATCCTTTTTTTCAAAAAAGATATTGGAGTATAGTTGATTTACAATGTTGCATTGTTTTCTTCTGTACAACAAAATGAATCAGTTATACATATACATATATCCATTTCTTCTTAGATTATTTTCCCATGTGTGTCATTACGTACTATTGGGCCATGCTCCCCATGCTAATACAATAAGGCCTTACTGTTTTTGCATTTTATATAGAGTTCTGTATATATGTCAATCCCAATCTTCCAATTTACTCCTCCTCACTCCCCTTTCTGATTGTTCTGCTTCGAACATGCTCTGAGACTTTGATAAATTATTTGGTCCTCTGGGCTATAATTTTTCCATCTATAAAGGAGGTTCTAGTGACCTTACACAACCTCTCCAAATCTCAGTTCCCTCAACTCTAAATTGGGAGGAATAATTACAGTTTCTTCCTTATAGGGTTATTCTGAGGAATGAAGTAGAAAATGCTTGGAAAGCATGTAAAACAGTACTTGGCACACATCCAACACTAAAAATAAATTAGCTATTACCATGTGGTTATTGCTAATGTTAATATTATTAGTCCCCCTCGCCGTTGTAAAATGGGATATATACCCTCTTACTTGGTAAAGTGATCAAAATTCAGTTCTATTTGAATCAAAGAGAGAAAATAAAATTTCTATATTTTTGCTACCAAAACCTCCACACTCACTCACCCTTCTTCTTCTTCTTGCCCTTGACCTTAAAAAATCATAGATTCTCAGACCTAAATAAGTTTACAGAGGCGCTCGACTTGACCTGTCCTCCTATTTTCTATTTCTCTTTACAACATTTCCACCAAGTGGCAGGTACTTGAATGCCTCTCCCGATGGGGACCTCACCACCT
The DNA here is from genome assembly GCA_006410675.1 of Oreotragus oreotragus. Classification (NCBI taxonomy): domain Eukaryota; kingdom Metazoa; phylum Chordata; class Mammalia; order Artiodactyla; family Bovidae; genus Oreotragus; species Oreotragus oreotragus. The sequence continues at coordinate 36,001 of SJYX01006191.1, forward strand.
TGTCCAGTAGCTCACTCTGGACACAATTCTGTTTTAAGCTCTCTTATATGAAGCCAGACTGCAAGTCACAGCAGCTTCTTCCTTTGTCTCACTTTTACCCTTCAGTTCTAGCTGAGTCCACAGAAGTCACTGAGAATTTGCAGGCGCCAAGCTTCAACAACATTTTTCTCCAGACTGTAACAAACTGGAATACTATTTGTTGGTCATTTTTTTCCCTGCCTCTTTCTGGAAAAAAAAAATCTTAAGTACATTTCACCATTCGAAAAGATTTTTTTTCCCTCCCCATCTGCTGGTTCCCACTGGGATAAAAAGCAATAAAAAGTCACAAAGAAGTATAGGTTTGCCTTCTGGCTTTGTCACTTAGACGAATAGCACCGTAAAAAACGGTGAATGCTATCGGTTAAAGCGGACTCCTTCCTCTCCCTGGTACATTTCATCGAGTTCTGATGCGAGGGGTTTGGACAGGAAAACCTTTTTCTGAAGATGGATAAGTTGGTGGGTTAAAGATTTTGCATTAAAAACAGATTCTGGTTATAATATCTTCCTGACAGTTGCATTTTGCTACCCCAGTTTTGGGAGACCTATAAATAAATCTCAGGGGGGTACCACAGTTGGATAGAGGAAATCTTGGAACCTTGTGAGGTATCTGCCAATCAAGACATGATAAAAAGGAACAGTTCCGAGCTGGCCCCTGCAGCTATCAAGGGGTCTTTCTGCATTCTTTCTGCTTCCCCGCCCCCAGCATCAGTGCTCCCTTCTCTTCTTTTTCATGTTCTTTGTGTTTCCAATCAGCTTCCCAATCTGGCACTGGCTTCAGGAAGTCGGTGTGAAGAGACAACATGAGGGGATCTTGTAATATTTCACACTTTTCAATGAAAAATATGCTGGTTGGAAACATTAATATTTAATCACAGATAAAGTGTCTGAAAAGTTGCAGAATTTTCCATTAAGATTTGGAGATACTCAGAATGTACACTCACTTTGTTAGAAAACCTTATCAGGTGAGGAGACAGCAGGTGGTGTTATGAAGAGACGCTGGGGCAGAGGCTGTGGGGCTACATCTCTGGTCCCGCTGGGGGTTGAGAGTGAACTCTGAGCCTGGAGCAAACACAACCCAAGAAAGTGTTCGTTGATCCAGGGCATGTCTTAGACCAGCACAAGCAACATTAGGAACTGAAAGAAGGTTATTGGACCTTAGGTCAGGGCAGGTCAGGCAGCAGCCAGATGTCTGAGATGACTCTGAACCTTCCTCCTGTGAGAATGGTAGCCCAATGGAACAATAATAAACCATAAGCTAAAAGATACCTTTGTGCTGCAATATTTCGTATAAAGTATCTTCTCACCTATTATCTCATTGGACACTCCATCATGGAAGAATGATATGAATCCTCTTTTATGGAGGAGGTCATAGAATCTCAAAGAGGTAAAGTGATTTGCCCAAAGTCACAGAGTAGATGTAAGGTTAGGTTTTGAATGTAGGTCTTTCTGACTACAAACTCAGTGTTCTTTGCACTAAAGCATTTTTTTTCTATCAGGGAAAAGAGAAACAGGTCTTTTGTGGGGAAGATGATAGTGATGATGATGATGAAAAAAGTGATGCTGAAATATTAACACTTTCATTATCTTCATATTTCTACCAAGTGTCGTCTATGTTAGATACTTTCTGTGAATCCTCTCCTTTAATCTGTATAATAGCCATAAAATGCATTATTACTATTATTATTATTCCTTTTTACAGATGATCAAACAGACTCAAAGAGGTAAAATAACTTGCTCAAGATTATATAAGAGATTATTGAAACCTAGTCCTGGAGGCTTTTTTTAAACTTTTGTACTTTTATTCAACAACAGAAAAAGGAAAAATGGGAGGTGGGTGAAGAGGAGGATTTAAGGTTGAGAGGTGTGGAGTTCAGAGGCAGTCAGGAAAATTGATTTACATTCATAATCCTTTTAGAACTTCATTCATTTCGGGTGCTCATAAGTCAACTGGAAACTAACAGGAGTCTGGAGTTGAGGAAAGACCCTGGAGACAGACCTGCAGAGCCAGTGTGTCCTAGGCATGCACCAAGTACCGCGTGCATGCAGTTCCAGTATACACAAGGGCAGGTTGGATGGGGATCCTGAAAAAAGGCCTAAATTTGTAAAGATTTTCTAAGATCTTGGGAACTGCCATATCAGCAGAGTGCAGGAGGCTGGATTACAATGAGTGTGGAGTCACAAGGGGAAGAGAGGGACAGATACCAGGAAATTGTGGAGAAGTGTGCAGTCAAGGATCGTGGTGGAATAATGGCTTAAAGGATTATCAAGGGACTTCCTTCTTCCAAGTCTCTTAAGATAAGAAGTGAACACTTCCATGGGCTATGGAAGGATTCAGTGGAGAGGAAGAGATGAAAGATATAGGAGAGAGAAGAAATAATCAATAGTGAGATTGAAGGCAGTATTGGAGGCTTGCACTTCAGAAAGAAGGGTCACTCTCCTCTAAGACTCCAGGCACAATAAAGATTTGAATCAGTGCATGAATCATATGTGATTTCTGGAGTGAGACAAGCTCAGGGTATGAGCAAGGCAGACTTAGGTTAGAATTCTGATTCTCTCACTTTCTCTCTGATCTTGAATAAATCAATTAATCTCTCTGAGCCTCAATTTCCACATCTGTGAAAAAAAGATGCAAAACCGATATGTCCTCACTGTATTGTTCCAAAGCAGAGTCCCAAACTTGCTTGGTTCACAGATTCTTCGGTATCTTTGTAGTTTTCCACAGGGCCCCTAGGCCAAAATAAATACCCAAGAGTTCCATGTGTTGAGTAGTTGGGTTCAAACAATTTCAAAAGTATGTGTGTCCTATCATTTTATACCCATAATTTGAAAGAAAGATAATTTTATTGTTTCAGTCTTAAATAAACACAATCACTGAATTATTCACGGGGTACGTGGCTCTATGGACGCTGTGTGCATGCGTGCATGCTGAATTGCTTCAGTCATGTCCACCCCTTTGCGGTGCTATGGACTGTAACCCACTATGCCCCTGTGTCCTTGGGATTCTCCAGGCAAGAATACTGGACCGCGTTGCCATGCCCTTCCCCAGAGGATCTTCCAGACCCAGGAATTGAACCCATGTCTCCTGCAGCTCCTGCACTGCAGGTGGGATCTTTGCCACTAGCGCCACCTGGGAAACCCTTATGGACACCGTACAGCTTCTCAAATCACAATCAGTTTCAATGCCGACACCCATCTTTCCTGTTCCACTTTGGTCTTTGCAATTACTTGCTTTGTTATTACAGCAACTCACTAAACCCCAGCATCACCTGTAAAGTAAGTCCCTTACATATGAACAAATTCCATTCTGAGAGTGCATTCACGGAGTCTGGTTTGTTCTTAAGTCAAACCGAGTTAGCCTAGATATCCAACTAACACAGTTGGCTGTATAGTACTGTACTGTAATAGATTTATCATACTTTTCACACAAATAATGCATAAAATCAAATACAGAAATAAAAGCATTTTTAATCTTGCAGTATATTATCTTGAAAAGGACAGTAGTATAGTAAAACAGCTGACATTCGGGGCTAGGATTAAGTGAACAGGTAAGAAGAGTTACTGCCTGGAGGAGGGTCAGGAGGTGGGAGGTGGTAGGGTTTCCAGACATCCTGAGCTTGAAAGAAAGATACTGCAGTACTGCATTCTCTACAGTATCTAAATTACACAAGAGCACAGCCACGTGTAGAGGATGCTCAGGCGTGACAGTGTATGCCAGACACGTGAACTAACTTATGTGAGTGGACTTACAAACACACGTTCACATCTTTGAAAGCTCACAACTTGAAGGTTTGTATGTAGGGGCCTAACTGTATGTGGCATCATAGAAAGGACTGTAGCGTGATCTGATGCTGAAATAATCCAGGGTATTTGGCAGATCGTAAATATCCCTGAGTTTCTCCCTAAAGTGTTAAATATCCCTTCATGTCACTTTAAGTTTTCTGCACTGTCCCATCTCCCCCTACCAGGAACCTTAACACAATTTGGGAACCATAATTCTATAGATTAAATTAAATAATATATGTATAACATGTATTATATGCGATTCCTTATCAATTACAAATCCCAACAGAAAAAGGCAAAGGATGTGACAGGCAAATATCAGAAGAGAAAACTCTAATGCTAGTACAAGCCTAAACTAGAACGAGGCTTCCCTAGATGTTAGAGAAATACAAATCAAAATAGCAATGAAATAACATTTTCGCCCAACCAATGCACGAAAATTAAAGATTGATTCCATTTAGGAGCTGGCAAGGGGGGTAGGAAAATAAATGTCTTATATTGCCAGAAAGAATATAAATTGCTGTAGCATTTTCAGAAATTAAACTAGAAAGATCTAATAAAATTTAAAAACTGTATACCTTTACCACAGAAATCCCACTTGGAAGAATCCAGCATTCAGAACTAAACACAATAGTATACATGAATAGTGAGTAGAAGATCTTTATTAGATAATTGTTTACTATAACATAAAACAGTCTGGAAATAACCTGAATGTCCATCAATAGTAGAATAATTCTTATGCATCTATCCTATGGAGAGTTGTTTAGTTATTAAAAGGATGAATTTTATATGTGTATTGACAGAAAGGAAAGTCTGTGATATATTGTTAGTGGAAAAGTCAAATGTGGAGTAAATGGGCATAAAAGATATTGCTTTTTTGTAGAAGTAGAATAAAAAGAAATCTGTGTTAATACAAGCATATGGCAAAGCCATGTAGGACAAAATCTAACACGCTGAGTTGTTGATACTTATTACGATGCGTGTGTTGTGGGGGGTGGGGTACAAACACAGAAGGGATAATCACTTGTATTGTCCACATTCATATCTGAGTAGTTTGGCAGGTATTTTTCTATCAAGCAGCATGCACTGCCCTTCACAAGTTGAACAGAAAACTCAATAAAGTTTCCTCCTAAAAGATAGATTTGGTATACCTAACACCGTGCCTAGCACATTTAAGACTGCCCTTGGGAAGCTTGCAGTCTGTTGGGCTGAAGATCAACACATTTTGAGAGAGAGAGAGAAGGTAAGTGGAAGGAGATGGCGCCAGACAGACTTAATTTTGACAAAGAACGGGTAAGCCATCTACTTAGGAAGAGAGGGAGCTGAGGACTTGCGGGGAACGAAAGTGGCTCAGGCTGCAGTGCAGAGTCAGCAGGAGATAAATGGAAGGATTATCGTTCAGCCATCCTCCCTGGGTGGTTTCACAATTCATCTTTCTGAAGGCAGCAGTCTGGGCTCAAGCACCTCAGAAAGCCTCTCCAGGACCTGATTCCTTCATTTTTCAGAGCTGTGTATAAGACGCACGGGCAGATGAGCCCCTTTCCCTACCTCTTACTACATCTCTTCTGTTTTAGCTGCGCTCAGAGGACGACTGTCCTTACCCATCCCCTCCACGTCCTGCCTCACCAATAAGGAGAAATGTCAGACTCCAACCAACTGCGGCACCCTGCAGCCTGACCCTCCTTCCCCGCCTCTCATCCCATAGACCACCCTCTGCCCCATGCTCTTGTCGGCAGCCAGCAGACCAGGGCTCCTGGGCCAGCACTGCCTCTGTCTCCCTAGACAATGGTCCTTGCAGAGACAGAGGAAGGGTCAGATGGCAGGGCCACTGGGCTGGGATCCCACAAGCTGTGTCCTAGTTTTCCAGGATAAGCTGTCAGGAGTTGCCTCAATGCGGTCCCCCTCCTTCTTCTCCCCAAATCCCATTTCTGAGCCTGAAGAGGGGGCTTTGCCAGCCTCCAGGAGAAGCCTCTTGCCCAGGGAAAGCCAGGCCTGAGAAGCTGCCATTAGTCCCCATTGTCCTTGTCCTGGGCCCACTGCCAAGGCTCCGGCATCTTGGCTGGAGATGTGGAAAGGCCCTGTTCTGATCCCATCTGCTCAGAGTCGGGGGAAGAAGCCAGGTCTCCGCCCCCTTTCCTCTCCCCCCGAACCCCGAGCTCTATGGATGAGTGGCTTTCAGACATGAAAAACCGGAGCCCTGTCAAACAAGTCTTCTTGTTTGACAAAGATAGAATCTAAATATAGAAAGCTAGAGCTAGACTCCACAGACGAGCACGCAACCCCCCACCCCCGATCTGGCACACAGCTTTGGGGGGTTTCCTTCCCTACCATGGCACCTAGCCTAGTACCCAGGACACAGGAGAAGGTCAGCAAATGTGTTGTTGAACCGACCTCCTGAATCCTGCTGAACACCTCTCCCTACCTGCCAAGAGGAGCTGTACAGACATCTCCATAAGACCCACTGAAGCTGCCCTGGGCCCCTCATTTTCAATCCCCACATAGCTTTGGCCCCTCCCCTACAGAGATTCCTATAGTGCCTCCCCTCATGGCTCAGATGGTGAAGAATCTGCCTGCAGTACTAGAGACCTGGGTTCGATCCCTAGGTTGGTAAGATCCCCTGGAGAAGGAGAAGGTTACCCACTCCAGTATTCTTGTGTGGGAAATCCCATGGACAGAAGAGGCTGGCAGGCTACAGTCCATGGGGTCATAGAGAGTCAGATACAACTGAGCAACTACACCTTCTCTAGAGATTCATGTTGATGTATGGCAGAAACCAACACAGTATTGTGAAGCAAATATTCTCCAACCGGAGGGATGATGGGGCATGGGAGGAGGGAGGGGGGTTCATGTTTGGGAGTTCGTGTACACCCGTGGCGGATTCATGTCAATGTATGCCAAAACCAGTAGAGTACTGTAAAGTAAAATAAAAATAAATAAATAAATATATTCTCCAATTTTTTATTAAATGCCACCAGCTTCAAAGAAACATCCCTGAGATGGGAGTGGGTGACTAAGGCACATATTTTTCCTTTCCATGGGTCAGACACTGTATTTCCACTGCCTTATCCAACCCTTACAATATCAAGCATGTGTGTGTGTGCACGCTTAGCTGCTCAGTCANATTTTTTATTAAATGCCACCAGCTTCAAAGAAACATCCCTGAGATGGGAGTGGGTGACTAAGGCACATATTTTTCCTTTCCATGGGTCAGACACTGTATTTCCACTGCCTTATCCAACCCTTACAATATCAAGCATGTGTGTGTGTGCACGCTTAGCTGCTCAGTCATGTCTGGCTCTTTGTGACCCCGTGGACTGGAGCTCACCAGGCTCCTCTGTCCATGGGGATTCTCCAGGGAAGAATAGTGGAGTGGGTTGCCATGCCCTCCTCCACGGGATCTTTCCAACCCAGAGATGGAACCCAGGTCTCCCACATTGCAGGTGGATTCTTTACCATCTGAGCCACCATAGATGCCCATTAAGGATATAATTACTCCCATTTTACAGATGTGAACACTGTGGCAAAGAGGTTAACTGACTCACCCAAGGCCTTGCTCCTCAGGTCCATTTCCCTGCTGCAGAGAATGCCATGGGATGGTGAAGGGGGAGTTCATGCTGCTAGGCCCCACTGATGGCCTTGATTTCCCCTGGATCATTCACCTTAGGAGCTCCAGAGCACTCCTTTGGTTTAACAAAGATTGGTAGAATCATAATTATTGAAACCGAAAAGTATTCCGGGAGAGCACGAGACCCAGTCTCCTGTTTTTAAGAAGATAACGTGGCCCTCAGAGAGTGTGTTGCTTTCCTAGGGTTGTCACAAAAAATCACCACAGACTTGGTGGCTTCAGTTCAGTTCAGTCGCTCAGTCATGTCCGACTCTTTGCGACCCCATGAATCGCAGCACGCCAGGCCTCCCTGTCCATCACCATCTCCCGGAGTTCACTCAGACTCGTGTCCATCAAGTCAGTGATGCCATCCAGGCATCTCAACCTCTGTTGTCCCCTTCTCCTCCTGCCCCCAACCCCTCCCAGCATCAGAGTCTTTTCCAATGAGTCAACTCTTCTCATGAGGTGGCCAAAGTACTGGAGTTTCAGCTTTAGCATCATTCCTTCCAAAGAAATCCCAGGGCTGATCTCCTTCAGAATGGACTGGTTGGACCTCCTTGCAGTCCCAGGGACTCTCAAGGGTCTACTCTAACACCACAGTTCAAAAGCATCAATTCTTCAGCGCTCAGCCTTCTTCACAGTCCAACTCTCACATCCATACATGACCACTGGAAAAACCATGGCCTTGACTGGATGGACCTTAGTCGGCAAAGTAATGCCGCTTAATACAACAGAAGCTTATCCTCTCACAGGGCTGGACTCAAGTTGTCGGCAAGGCCGTGCCCCCCGCAGGGCTGTGAGGGGCTCCTCCTCACGGCTCCCCGCTGCTGGTGGCCTCCAGCAGCCCTCGGCTCGCAGGTTGCTGTCTTGCTCAGTCACTAAGTCACGCCCAGCTCTTTGTGACCTCATGGACTGCAGCACACCAGGCTTCCCTGGCCTTCAGGGTCTCCCAGAGCTTGCTCAAACTCATGTCCATTAAGTCAGTGATACCATCCAACCATCTCATCTTCTGTCACCCCCTTCTCCTCCTGCCTTCAATCTTTCCCAGCATCAGGATCTTTTCCAGTGAGGTGGCTCTTCACAGCAGGTGGCCAAAGTATCAGAGCTTCAGCATCAGTCCTTCCAAAAAATATTCAGGCTTGATTTCCGTTAGTATTGACTGGTTTTATCATCTTTTTGTCCAAGGGACTTTCAAGAGTCCTCTCCAACACCATAATCTGAAAGCATCAATTCTTTGGCACCCAGCCTGCTTTATGGTCCAACTCTCATATCCGTACATGACTACTGGAGAAAACATAGTTTTGACAATATGGATCTTTGTCAGAAAAAGGATGTCTTTGCTTTTTAATAGGCTGTCTGGTTTTGTCATAGTTTTACTTCCAAGAAGCAAGCTTCTTTAATTTC
>SJYX01006191.1:46190-68217 GCA_006410675.1 Oreotragus oreotragus
GAGTCTTCTAGACAGCCAATGGGAATTTGCTGTATGGCTCAGGAAACTCAAACAGGGGCTCTGTATCAATCTGGGGTGGTGGGGGGGCGGCGGATGGGTTGGGAGATGGGAGGGAGGTTCAAAAGGGAGGGGATATATGTATATCTATGGCTGATTCATGTTGAGGTTGACAGAAAACAACAAAATTCTGTAAAGCAATTATCCTTCAATTAAAAAAAAAAAAAAGACAGGCTCTTCCTCTCACTTTCTGGCTTGTAGGTGCATCACTCCAATTTCTGCCTCTGTCTTCACCGGACTCTCTATCTCACAGAGGTATCTGTGCCTGTGTCTTTGCGTCTGACTCTTGTTCTCCTTTCTCTTATATATAAAGACACCCATCATTGGATTTAAGGCCTACTCCAATCCAGTGCGACCTAATTTTAACCAGATTATATCTGCAAAGACCCCACTTTCAAATAAGGTCACATTCTAGGTTGGATGAACATGAACTCTGCAGGAGCACTGTTGAACCCAGCACAGATGGTACAGCGTGGTGCCGGGACGGTGGACTCGGGAGTCAGGCTGCCTGGGACTTTAATCCCAGATCTGCCACTCACCCACTCTGTGACCTAGAGAAAGGCCTAACCTCTCTGAATCTCAGTGTCCTCAGCTGTTTAAAAAAAAAAAAAAAAAGAAGAATAGGCTGGTTGGGAGAAGCCAGCCTGCACAGACCTTAGCCCTATGCCTGGCACACAGTACGTGCTCAAACGCGAGCTCTCTTCCCTGTGTCTTGGTGGGGGGGGACAAGGGCACTGAAGTCAGGCTGCTAGGGAGAAATCCTAGCACTACACTTTGCATTGTGGGAAGATGGACAAGTTATTAAACTCTCTGAGCTTTAAGTACCTTATGTATTAAAGAATAATAGGCTGGTTGGGAGAAGCCAGCCTGCACAGACCTTAGCCCTATGCCTGGCACACAGTATGTGCTCAAACGCGAGCTCTCTTCCCTGTGTCTTGGTGGGGAGGGACGAGGGCACTGAAGTCAGGCTGCTAGGGAGAAATCCTAGCACTACACTTTCCATTGTGGGAAGATGGACAAGTTATTAAACTCTCTGAGCCTTAAGTACCTTATGTATTGGGTTGACTGAAAAGTTTGTTCAAGTTTTTCATACGCTCTTAAAAAAAAAAAAAAAGAAAAGAAATTTGGGGGCAACCAAAAAGAATAGATATAATATTGTATCTGCCTCATGGATTATAGTGACCAGCACAAGAAGTAATTTGGATAAGGTGTTTAAGAATATCTTGCATGTTGGATATCATTTATGTGTAGAATCTAAATAATAATACAAATGAGTATACATGGGAAACAGAAACAGGCTCAAATATAGAAAAAGTGCAGCGTGTTAGTGGCTCATTCATGTCCACCTTTTTTTGCAACCCCATGAACTAAAGCTCACCAGGCTCCTCTGTCTATGGAATCTCCAGGCAAGAATACTGGAGTGGATAACCATTCCCTTCTTCAGGGGATGTTCCCAACCCAGGGATTGAACCCAGGCCTCCTGCTTTGCAAGCAGATGTTTTACTGTCTGAGCTGCCAGGGAAGCCCCAAGAATAGAAAACAAACTAGCAGTTACCAAAGGCTAGGGGCAAATCAGCAGTAGGAGATGAAGAGATACAAACTACTATGTATGAAAGAGATAAGCTATGAGGCTATAACATATAGCACAGGGGATGGTGGCCATTATGTTATAACAATGTTTAATGGATCATAATCTGTAAAAATAGTGAGTCACTATGCTATACACCTAAAACTAACATAAAACTGTAAGTCAACTATACTTCAATAATAAAAATAAAGACTTTAAAAAATACCTTGCATGTAGCAAGTTCCCAATAAATGGTAGCTATTATGGCACTGATGATCCCAAGTTGCTGCTGCTGCTGCTGCTAAGCCGCTTCAGTCGTGTCCGACTCTGTGTGATCCCATGGACTGCAGCCCACCAGGCTCCACCATCCCTGGGATTGTCCAGGCAAGAGTACTGGAGCGGGTTGCCATTGCCTTCTCCCAGATCCCAATTTGAATCCATATGATATTGTTGCATAATCCTATCACACGATAGGAGCAGATTCAGTAGATGGGTCCTGGGATTCTGGCAGAGAAGGACCAGAGTCTTGCGGGCATCAGAGAAATGTGTCTTTCCCCGGAAGGTAAAGGTCATGAAGACCAGGCTTCTGTGTCCTGGGCAGTGGTCCAAGAGGCTGAGACCCTCTCCTCCTCTCCTTTGTGGTTGGCTCACACCCTGAGTATCCTCAAGGGATCTAGAGACAGTTCTCTAGCCCCTGGGCTGGGCGATCCCCTCCCCCACAGACTCCCACCAGTCTCCAGCTGCCAGATGAAGGTGACTTAGGAGATGTGGGGTGGAGAACGGCTGGGGAGCCGGGGGCGGAGGAACAGCACGGAGCTCATTAGTAACTGACTACTCTGGTGGAACAAACCTCTCCCGGGGGCCATAACTCTGTCCCTGGAAGAAAGAATGATGGCTGGGAGGTGGCTGAGGCTCCTGCAGCCCACATATGGGGCTAGGCAGCCAGGAGCAAAGCTGAATCCCTGCCTTCTCTAAATCCCCAGCATAGCCGTGGAAAAAGAAGAGCTGCGTGAAAAAGGATGAGGGGGAGGGATTTGAAAGGAAGCTGAAAATTGTACTACAGAGCTTCTGATAAGTGGGCAGCGATCCTGACATGGGGCTTGAACTTTCACCATCAAGGTACATGTATTCTGGAGCCAGGCTCCCCGATTGTATCAGGTCCCCACACTGCTTGGCTAACTTGGCCCCTCTGAGCCTTAGGTTCCACGTGTGTAAAATGGAAGTATGTATTTTTCAGAGTTGTCTTCAAAACTACATGGTTTAACTTACATCAGCCTAATCTGTACTGGCTCATCCTCAGCTCAGCTCAGTTGCCCTCTCTGAGGACGCCGTCCCCTGCAAGGCTTGGTTAGGTGTCCTGCCAAGCCCTGACCCGTTTCCCTATCATCACATGGATTCTTTGTTCCTGAATTATAATTTCCTGTTTACTTGTCCTCCACTAAGCTATGAGCTCCCTGAGGACACAGGAGTTCTTGTTCATTTTGGCATTTTTCATTGGCATAATTCCTGGCACAAGCTGAGTGAATGGATGAACGAGTCTAGCTGAGTAAAAGTGAGTCTGAGTAGGCATGTTTTTAGGCAGCAGTTTTAACCTAAGCATTCTGGACGGCGCAATAGGGTGTATACTAATGAAAAGTTTCTCTCTCTCTCTCTCTGCAAGGTAACTTTAGCAGAGGGGTGATGAAGGAAGTTGTGATGGTAACAGAACCAAACCCGTAAAGGGGAGATGGTGCTAGGTGCAGGCATTATGCTCTGAGTTTTGCATTAATCATGAAATGATTACCAACCAGCTGTCATTACCCTCACTCTGCATGTGAGGAAACTGCGGTTCGAGGAGACGCGTTACTTGGCCTGAGATCATGGAACCGTGAACAGAAGGGCTGGGGCGTGGATGCCCAGCTTATGTCCTTTCCTTCATCTTCTTCTGACATAAAACTGAAGCTGTTTGAAAATGAATAGCTCCAAAAGAACAAGGGAGGAGTGCGGTGGAGCCGAGTTTTCTAGGGCTTATCAGATTTGAACCCTGCAGAGCATCTTGCCTTCCTGGTCTCCTGCATGCACTGGCAAAGAGAATGCCAGATAAAGCGTTTTGGACACTGAGGTATCAGGGGGCCGCTGATGAATTAAAACCTTGTTTGTCAGGGGCAGATATTCTCCTAGTCCTGATTCTAATGGAAGTGACTTTGGGTCAGAGGAGTCTCAGAAGGGCCTGGGGCTTTGAGGACGCAGAAAGCAAAAGAGGCAGAAAATGTCCTTTTGCTTTTCTCAGAAGGAAAACATTGCCTGTGCTGTGCTGGGCTTAGTCACTCAGTCGTGTCCAACTCTTTGTGACCCCATGGCCTGAAGCCCGCCAGGCTCCTCAGTCCACGGGGATTCTCCAGGCAAGAATACTGGAGTCGGTTGCCATGATACAACCCTAGATATTAGGGAAACATTGCCTAGATATTATAAATTGACCAAAGTTGAGAGAAACAATGCCTTGCTGTGGGCTGTGGAAGAAAATTCAAGCATCTCTCAGGTGGAGACAGTTCATTGCTTACTGAGCCTGTGTTGGGCACCAGGGGCTCTACATACATTTTCTGTCTTAGTTCTCCCAAGGCCACCCCCATTTTACAGATAGATACAACAAGTCATGCTGTTAGGATGTGGCATAACTGGAATTCTTTCCAAGCACGTCTAGCTACAAAGGGCATTGGGCTGAAATCTTTACAGCCAGAATAAAGCAGAGGGGTAGATACTGAGATGCAAAATCCAGTGTCACGCAAATATAATTTTTTTTTTTCACTTTACACGGAGTTACCCAAGTGTCAGCTTCAACCCCCCTGCATGCCACTCCTTCCTGTCCCCATTCCTCTGGCCCAAGGGCAATACCCGCTTTAGGTTCCTCCAGAGGCCGAGCAGCTCAAGCACCTGTGACAGGGCTGCCCTGCCGGCCCAGCGGTAAGGGATCCGCCCGCCAGTGCCGGAGACAGGGTTCGATCCCTGGTCCCAGAAGGTCCTGCATGCCGTGGAGCAAATAAGCCCACGCGCCCCAGCTATCGAGCCTGGGCTTAGAGTGTGAAAGCCGCAACTACTGAAGCCCATGAGCCCTAAAGCGAGAAGCCCCCACAGTGAGAAGCCTGAGCCCCACAACTGGAGAGCAGACCCCCAACCACCACAACTAGAGAAAAACCTGTGCAGCAACAAAAACCCAGCACGGCCAAAGGTAAGTAAATAAAGCAAAACCCGGAAGCCATGACAAAGGACAGACGCAATTAAAAACACACACAGTGATTTAACTACAGGGATGTCCATCGCCAAACTACTAATAATACGAAAATAAATACATAAATAATAAAAGGGAACTCCCCAAACATCCCAAAGTAGGCGCTTGAATCCATAACCTATGGTGCAGTCACTATATGTGGAATTCTATGCAGCAATTAAAGAGTATTTGTGTGACATTATTTAGGGATACAAGGATGAGCATGTATTGGCAAGATAGGTGTTAGTTTTAAGAAGCAGGTTATAAAACTGGAACATTGGCATTGTAGGTGGTTTTTAATTCTTTTTCATTATGAGACTGTTATTAATTTTCTAATATTGAATATCAGTTGTTTTTCTAAAAAGGAAAAATAACAATTATTTATAACATGCACAATGAACATTCCAGCCACAACTCTCCTTCAGTTGTGATAATAAAAGGACCAGCTTACATGAACATAAAGAGAAAAGAAACTCTTAAGTCTGCAGAGAAGCCTGACAAAGTAATTGGCATCTTTATTCAAGGAAAGGGGAGCATCTGCTTTCTGTCTCCCCAAGAGGGGACGTGTTTGAATGACGGCAGGTTGGATTGACGTTGATTTCAAGGAAGCATTGTCGCCATCCAAACATGTCACAGACATCTACCCAGTGGGTGTTGATAATCAGCCTGGGTAGCCAAACCAAGAAGAGTCACGTCACAGTGAGAATGGCAGTACCAGCTCCAGTGACAGCTATAGCCGATGTGCCATATGCCTTCTATAATTCAACTGTAATCATTAGGTGGCACTCATTTAGCGTATGAGGAAGACAGAGGTTGAATTAGATGCTTAGCAGCACACATCCAGAAAGTAGCAGGGCTGATCCTGGAATGCAGGGCTGTCTAAGGCTGATGCCCAATATCCATACATTACGCTGATTTCCCTGGCTTCCTCTTCTAACAGAAAATAATCTTCTCGCCAAGTTTGCTGTTGTGCTCATTATTTTTTTTAATAACACTGTTAAATTTTAGAATACTTTTAGAATTTACAGGAAAAAAAATGTGAAAATAGTAGAGTTCCCCCTGTAACCCACAGTCAGGCTGTCCTATTACAAACATCTCACATTAGCATGTCACAACTAATGAACTAATATTATTCTTTATTAACATGTATGGACAGAGGATCACAGACTCTGTGGATCACAATCAACTGTGGAAAATTCTGAAAGAGATGGGAATACCAGACCACCTAACCTGCCTCTTGAGAAATCTGTATGCAGGTCAGGAAGCAACAGTTGGAACTGGACCTGGAACAACAGACTGGTTCCAAATAGGAAAAGGAGTACGTCAAGGCTGTATATTGTCTCCCTGCTTATTTAACTTACATGCAGAGAACATCATGAGAAACGCTGGACTGGAAGAAGCACAAGCTGGAATCAAGATTGCCGGGAGAAATATCAGTAACCTCAGATATGCTGATGATACCACCCTTATGGCAGAAAGTGAGGAGGAACTAAAAAGCCTCTTGATGAAAGTGAAGGAGGAGAGCGAAAAAGTTGACTTAAAGCTCAACATTCAGAAAACGAAGATCATGGCATCCAGTCCCATCACTTCATGGGAAATAGATGGGGAAACAGTGGAAACAGTGTCAGACTTTATTTTTTGGGGCTCCAAAATCACTGCAGATGGTGACTGCAGCCATGAAATTAAAAGACGCTTACTCCTTGGAAGAAAAGTTATGACCAACCTGGATAGTATATTCAAAAGCAGAGACATTACTTTGCCGACTAAGGTCCGCCTAGTCAAGGCTATGGTTTTTCCTGTGGTCATGTATGGATGTGAAAGTTGGACTGTGAAGAAAGCTGAGCGCCGAAGAATCGATGCTTTTGAACTGTGGTGTTGGAGAAGACTCTTGAGAGTCCCTTGGACTGCAAGGAGATCCAACCAGTCCATTCTGAAGGAGATCAACCCTGGGATTTCTTTGGAAGGAATGATGCTAAAGCTGAAACTCCAGTACTTTGGCCACCTCATGCGAAGAGTTGACTCATTGGAAAAGACTCTGATTCTGGGAGGGATTGGGGGCAGGAGGAGAAGGGGACAACCGAGGATGGGATGGCTGGATGGCATCACGGACTCGATGGACGTGAGTCTGAGTGAACTCCGGGAGATGATGATGAACAGGGAGGCCTGGCGTGCTGTGATTCATGGGGTCACAAAGAGTCGGACACGACTGAGCGACTGAACTGAACTGACTGAACTGACTGATGGACAGAGGAGCCTGGTGGGCTATAGTCCATGCAGTCGCAAAGAGTCAGACACAGCTGAAGCAACTTAGCATGCATGCGAGCGTAGAATAAGCAAGTATCCAGATTTCCTTAGTTTTTACCTAATATCTTTTTTTCTGTTTCAGGTTCCCATCTTAACATTTATTCCTCTGGTCTCCTTAGGCTCCTCTTCACTGAGATATTTCTCATACTGTCCTTGTTTTTGGTTACCTTGACAGTCTTTAAGGAGTATCTCATGGAAACACCTCAATTGGGATTTGTCTGAGGATTTTTCTCATGATTGGACTGGGGTTACAGGTGTTCGGGCGTAAGCCCACAGAGGTGAAGTGTCACTCTCATCACTCCGTATCAACCCACTCCAGTGTTCTTGCCTGGAAAATCCCATGGACAGAGGAGCCTGGTAGGCTACAGACCATGGGGCCACAAAGAGCCGGACATGACTGAGCGACTTCACTTCACTTCACTTATCAACATGACTTATCGCTGATAATGTTCATCTTGATCGTGTGGCTAAGGCAGTGTTTTCCTTGTATCTCCACTATACAGTTACTCTCCCCCCATACCTGTTCAAACTGTAATCTTTGCAAGGCAGTCATTATGTGAAGCCCACTTCTAAGGAACGGGGGGACACTTGAGGGCCGAGTAGACACAAAAATTAGTTGGAGTTCTTCTGCATGGGAGATTTATCTATATTCCCTCATTTACTCCACCATTTGTCTAAATCAGTGTGGACTCATGGATACTTATTTTATACTTCTGGCTATAATCTAATATAGGTTCCGCCACTCTCTGAGAGCAGAGCATGCCCATCAAACATTTCATATGCCAAAATGGTAAGCGAAGAGGCAGATACCTTATGACACATCTTGCTAACAGGTACAAAATATGTGGAGATAAAGGTCAGGTGCTCACAGACACCCTTCAGATCTGTGCAGGCTTGATGCTGAGGTGCTGGGCATAGGAGCTTGGTGACACCGTTCTTGTGTGCCCACTGCCTCTGTGATGACTCACTGAAAAGACAAAACCAGAATGCACAACAGCCACAAAAAAGAGACAGTGAAGACCGTCTTTGTTTTTTACCATTTGCCATAAAAGCAAAAGTCCTCTTTGGATTTCTTTCGGTTAGCAAAAGAAAGTGAAAGTGAAGTCGCTCAGTCATGTCCAGCTCTTTGCGGCCCTATGGACTGCCGCCTACCAGGCTCCTCCGTCCGTGGGATTTTCCAGGCAAGAGTCCTGGAGTGGGTTGCCATTTCCTTCTCCAGGGATCTTCCCAACCCAGGGATCGAACCTGGTTCTCTTGCATTATAGGCAGATACTTTACTGTCTGAGCCACCAGGGAAGTCTCCTAACCTGGTTTTGGTTAGCAAAACCAGGTACTAATCTATATCTTTTGTGAAAAGCAGAGTGGCAGATGAACTTTCATAAAGTAGCGGTTGGGGTGGTACCTGTAATGCGTGAATTTCTTGCATTGTGTAATTTGTTCCAGCACTGACCGTTAGGAGCTCTTGCGATTGGCTCCCATGTCTCTTTTGTATCCCCATTACTCTGTGTGTGTGTGTGTGTGTGTGTGTGTGTGTGTGTTTCATTTCTGGAACTACAAGAAGCTCTAGTGGCACCTTGTGCATTTCCTGCCGCAGTCTTTGAACAAGATTTTTCTTCAAGGGACCCCGGTTACTTTTACTGGAGTGTGAAGTTAGAAACCAAGACACAGGCACTTTGAGTACTACCAGGGTGTCATTGCTTATAAAGTCCTTCAGCTGAAAAAGCAATGTGTGTGTGTGTGTGTGTCTGTGTGTGTTAATGCAGGAGACCTGGGTTTGATCCCTGGGTTGGGGAGATCCCCTGGAGAAGCAAATGGCAACCCACTTCAGTATTCTTGCCTGGGCAATCCCGTGGATGGAGGAGCCTGGAAGGCTAAGATCCAAGGGGTCGTGACAGAGTTGGACATGACTTAGTGACTGAACAACAGGTAACTCATATCTGTAAATAGTTCCGTAGGGAGTCATTTGCATCTATGTTAAGCAAAACGTGAATTCATCCTGGTGTTGCCAGCTCTTATCCATGGCTGCAAGGATTATTCCAGCCCCTCTCCTTGCTTGTCTGTGTCCTCCACCTCTAACAGTGAGAAACCCGACTCCTACCTGTCATCAGATGCTTAACTTTTCAGTTCCGGTGTGCATATGTACTGGTTTCAAAATTGCCGACTTGTACCTTTATGGGAAACAATTTTTTCAGCTAGAGCACAGTGTTTATGGACAGTTTCTACTGCCTTTAGTTTTTATGAATTCTACTTATTTCCAAAGCTACCTAGGTCAGCACCTCCCTCCACCCCACTTCAGTGAGGTTGGTCTATGTACTTACGATACAGTTAGATTCTTTTGTCACATTCTGCAACCCATTCTGGGATTCTCTAAACTCCCCAATTTTTTTTTTTTATTTTATGTAATTAAAGTTCATTCTTTGTGTTGTAAATTTCTATGTGTTTTCACAAATGCCTAGGGTCATATGTCCACCATTAGGGTATCATGAGGAAGAGTTTCACTATCCAAAAAATATGCTCTATGTGTCCCCTATTTGCTCCTCCTCCTAGTCCAAATCCCTGACAGCCACTTGTTGACCATTCCTGTAGACTTGTCTTATCCAGAGCATCATACAAGTGGAACCATACAGTCTCTAGCCTTTTTTTTTGACTTGTTTCCTTCACTTGGCAGTATTAATTTAAGATTTATCTTTGAATGGATGAGTAGCTCATTCCCTTTTAATGCTGGATAGTATTCGATTTTACAGAGGTACCACTATTTGTTTATACATTCACATACTGAAGGACATCTTGGCTGCTATAAATTTTTGACAGTTATCGATAAAGCTTCCATAAATATTTGCCTCTTAGTTATTGTGTGACCTACGTTTCTAAACAGTGGGTGAAACACCTAGCAGTGAGATGTCTGAAATGTGTGGTTAGACTATGCTTAGTTTTGTAGGAAACTGCCAAACTGTCTGCTAAGTGGTTGTATCACTTTGCATTCATACCAACAATAGCTCTTGTTGCTTGGCGTTCTTGCCAGAAATCGCTATTGTTCACTTTTTGGTTTGCAGCCATTCTAATAGGTATATAGCGGCATCTAATTGTTTTAATTTGCATTTCTCTAATGATAAGCTATGTTGAGCATCTTTTCATATGCTTCCTTGCCATCTGTATATCTTCTTTGGTGAGGCTTGTTCAGATCTTTTTCCTATTTTTAAATTGGTTTGTTTGTTTTCTTGTTCCATTTTGGAGAGTTCTTCGTATATGTTGAATACAAGTTCAGACTTGTGTTTTGCAAATATTTTCTCCCAATCTGTGGTTTGTCTTTTAACTCCCTTACAGGAAAATGTTTTTAATCTTAATAAAGTCTAACTTACCAGTTTTTTTCTTCTATGGATCACTTTTTTCTATGGAAACTCCAATACTTTGGCCACCTGATGCAAAGAGCTGACTCATTTGAAAAGACCCTGGTGCTGGGAAAGCTTGAGGGCAGGAGGAGAAGGGGACAACAGAGGATGGGATGGTTGGATGGCATCACCAACTCAATGGACATGGGTTTGGGTGGACTCCAGCAGTTGGTGATGGACAGGGAGGCCTGGCGTGCTGTGGTTCATGGGGTCGCAAAGAGTCAGACACGATTGAGCGACTGAACTGAACTTTTCTGTTGTATCTAAAAACTCATCTTCAAATCCAGGGTCCTGTAGATTTTCTCTTGCTTCCAGAAGTTTTATAATTTTTACATTTAAACTTATGCATATAATTCATTTTGAGTAAATTTTTGTGGAAAGTCTGTGCATGTGCATCTTTTTTACACATGGGTGTGCGACCGATCGAGCACTGTTTGTTGAAAGACTTCTTTTTCATTAAATTGCCTTTTCAGTTGTGTAAGAGCTGAGTACATTTGTCTGGGTCTGTTTTGCAGCTTTTCGGGTTCCATTGCTCCAGATGTGTGATTTCTTCTGCCAGTGCCACGCTGCCTTGTTTATTGTGGGTTTACAATTCTTGAAATCAGGCAGTAGGGTCTTCCAACTTTGTTCTTCTCCAGTGTTGTGTTGCTGATTCTCTTCTCCAGTGTTGTGTTTGCCTTTCCATATAAGCTTCAGAATGAATTTTCTAATAACTGCATAATACTCTGCTGAAATTCTGATTGTGATTGAATTAGATCTATAGATCAAGCTGGGGAAAGATGACTTCTTAACGATATTGAATGTTCCAGTCTGTGAAAATGAAATATCTCTTCATTTATTTAGTTCTGCTTTTATTTCTTTCATTAGCATTCTGTAGTTTCCACTATGCAGTGTTCTGTATTTTCCACATAGTCTCTACTATAACAAATTTTTATTAGATTTGTACTTAATATTTCATTTTGTGGGTGCTATTATAATGGTATTTTTAGTAATACAATTCATTACTGGTACATAAGAAAGCAGTTGATTTTATATATTATTCTTGTATCCTGAAATCTTGCTATACTCAATTACTAATTACAGGAATTTTTTAAAAAATCAGTTCTTTGACATTTTCTAGATGACATGGAAGTGTAAAGATGGTTTCATTTCTTCCTTTCCAATCTGTATATTTTTGTGACTATATGCTGGTTGCTCTAGACAGAATTCCCATTATGATGTTGAATTCAAGTCCTGAGAGAAGATTTTCTTG
The DNA here is from genome assembly GCA_006410675.1 of Oreotragus oreotragus. NCBI lineage: Eukaryota > Metazoa > Chordata > Mammalia > Artiodactyla > Bovidae > Oreotragus > Oreotragus oreotragus. The sequence continues at coordinate 58,004 of SJYX01006191.1, forward strand.
CCTTGTGCCCTTATCTTAAAAGTAGAGTGCTCTGTCTCTCACCATCAAGTATGATGTTGCTATAGGATTTTTTTCAGCTGTCCTTTATCATGATCATGTTCTCCTCTATTCCTAATGTTCAGAGAAGTTTACATTTTTTTATCATGAATGAGTGTCAGATTTTTCAAATGCTTTTTAGTGTCATCTGATATGATACTATGCCTTTTCTTTTGTCCATTCATATGACTGATACATATAAATCACACACGATTTCAAATGTTGAACCAGCCTTACATACCTAGAATTAATTCCACTGAGTTGTAGCATATAATAGTTCTTATACAATGGTGGGATTTATTTGCTAATATTTGGTTGAGGACTTCTACATATATGACCATGAGATGTTATTGGTCTGCAGTTTCCCCTTCTTGTAATCTCTTTTTATCTTGTTTTTTTTTTTTTATTAAAGTAATGTTGGACTCATGAATTTAGTTTGAAAATTCCTTCCCCACCCCCAACGTCTGTTTACTAAAAGAGATTGTAAGGAGTTGGTATTCTTCCATGTTTGGTGAAAATTCACCAGTGAAACCATCTGGGCCTGGTGTTTCTTTTTTGGACGGTTACTTTAACCAATTCATTTAATAGTTACAGGGATATTCAGGTTATATATTTCTCTTTGTGAGTTTTGGTAGTTTTTATCTTTCAAGGAATTTGTTCATCTAAATTATCAAATTTGTGGCAATATAATTTTCATGATAGTCTTTTATTTTCCTTTGCATGTCCATAGACTCAGTAGTAATAATTTTTACTTCATTTCTGATATTGGAAGATTGTGTCTCTTCTCTTTTTTAATTTGTTAGCCAGGCTGAAGTGAAGTGCAATGAAAGTCGCTCAGTCGTGTCCGACTCTGCAACCCCATGGACTACACAGTCCATGGAATTCTGCTTGTCAGAATAGTGGAGTGGATAGCCTTTCACTTCTCCAGGGGATCTTCCCAACCCAGGGATTGAAGATCGAACTCAGGTCTCCCACATTGCAGGCAGATTCTTTACCAGCTGAGCTACAAGGGAAGCCCAAGAATACTGCAGTAGTAGCCTATCCCTTCTGCAGTAGATCTTCCTGACCCAGGAATCAAACCAGGCTCTCCTGCATTTCAAGCTGATTCTTTACCAACTGAGATATAAGGGAAGACAGGCTCAGTTCAGTTCAGTTCAGATCAGTCGCTCAATCGTGTCCGACTCTTTGCGACTCCATGAATTGCAGCACGCCAGGCCTCCCTGCCCATCACCAACTCCCTAAGTTTACTCAAATTCATGTCCATCAAGTCAGTGATGCCATCCAGCCATCTCATCTTCTATCATCCCCTTCTCTTCCTGCCCCTAATCCCTCCCAGCATCAAAGTCTTTTCCAATGAGTCAACTCTTTGCATGAGGTGGCCAAAGTACTGGAGTTTCAGCTTTAGCATCATTCCTTCCAAAGAACACCCAGGGCTGATCTCCTTTAGGATGGACTGGTTGGATCTCTCAAGAGTCTTCTCCAACACCACAGTTCAAAACCATCAATTCTTCGGTGCTCAGCTTTCTTCACAGTCCAACTCTCACATCCATACATGACCACTGGAAAAGCCATAGCCTTAATTAGACAGACCTTTGTTGGCAAAGTAATCTCTCTGCTTTTGAATATACTATGTAGGTTGGTCATAACTTTCCTTCCAAGGAATAAGCCAGGCTAGAGGTTCATTAATTGTACTGACTATTTCAAACTAACAGCTTTGAGTTTTGTGGATTATCTCCACTTATTCCCTATTTTCAGTTTCATTGATTTTTATTCTGATTTATATTATTCACTTTCCTGCTTGCTTTAGGCTTAAATTACTCTTCACAGTTTCCATCTTTCTAGTTACATTACCTATCTGTTCTTGCATGGTGTATACTTTCTCCATCAGATCCCTAACATATTAGTTACTGTTATTTTAAATTCCTTTATAATTCAAACATCTAGATCATATCTGAGTTTATTCTGATGCTTGCTTTGTCACTTCAGACTGTTTGTCGTTACCCCTTGACATGTTTTCTAATTTTTTGTTGAAAGGCAGATACATTGTATCAAATATTAGGAACTGTGGCAAATAAGCCTTTAGCGTGAGGATTGATGATAAACTGGCTAGGATTTGGGTGTGTTTACTATTTCGAGTAGCTCTAGATGCAAGAGGCTTCAAATTCCTCTGGGTCCTTGTTTTTGTCCCCCTTCTTGAATTCAGACTTCCCTAAATATTTCTCAAAAAGAGTCTGTCAGCTGTTTCAGGTGTAATTCACTGTCATCATTCCATAACCCTGTTGGTGTGGGAGTAAGAGGAGGGGAGTTATATTAGTTTCCCTTTGTTGCTGTGACGAATTAACATAGAGTTAGTGGCTTAAAACAACACATGTGTATTCCATTATAGCTCTGGAAGTGGCTAAAATCTGTGGCTCTAAGCTAAAGTTCAGCTATCAGCGAGGCTGATATCTTCTAGAAGCTCTAGGGGAGAATTCATTCACCTGACTTCTATAGTCTGGAGTCCACATGCATTTCTTAGCTGTTCTAGTAACACTCCAATCTCTTACTTCTCTTTTCACATCTCCTGCTTCCTTCCATTTTCTTGCCTCCCTCTGATAAGGACCCTTGTGATTAAATTTAAGACCCATCAGGATAGGAAAATCCAAGATAAACTTCAATCTGAGGACAATTTAACTCAGTCATACCTGCAGATCCTCTTTACCATTAAGGCACCATATTCACAGGCTCTGGGGATTGGGATGTGGCTGTCTTTTGTGGGCCACTACTCAGCATATCATGGGAACATTCTAGAATCTTCTCATTAAAATTCAGCCTTTCACCGAGGGTATGGCTTAGGGCTGTGACCACACAGGGGCCTCCCCAGTGCTATGAATTTATTTTTCCTTGTTTTTCTGCTTGTGTCCTTTCTCTAGCAGAAGCTTTCTCAATCAGTCTTCTTGAATCCCATTTGCTAGGGACTCTGCTCCTCTTCCTTAGCCCCTTAGGTGAAACAGGAATACTGGAAGGGCTGGAGTAATAGAAATGCCCTTCCTTCCTCTTTCCCCAACTGGGATAGCGCACTCACCTGCAGTGAGGTTCTGGGTATATTTCATACGTATTACTTACTCTTTCCCATCTACCTGCCAGTGACACAGGGTTCTTCTCACATCTTCAAAATGAGAATCTGGTGGGGTTCCTGAAGATAAAACCCATTAAAAATGTAGCTGGTACCCTGCGACTGTGGCACCCACGTAGTTTTTGCCCTCATGCCAGTCAATACTCAGACACAAGCAAGTCTCAAAATTACTGTTACACGGTTCTTACTGGTGTACAGCCCCAGCAGCTTTTTACAGGGAGTCTAGCTATCTTTCTAGCTCAGACTTTCTTCAGATTTCAGAGAGGCAGCATCTGTCCTCTAATGGGTTCAAGAACAGTCTGGTTTTCCCTTTTTCCAGCTTTTTCTTCTTTTTAAGATTGAAGTGATTAGCTCACCATTTCAGGGAAGGCAATGGCACCCCACCCCAGTACTCTTGCCTGGAAAATCCAATGGACGGAGTAGCCTGGTGGGCTGCAGTCCATGGGGTCGCTAACAGTCGGACAGACTGAGCGACTTCACTTTCACTTTTCTCTTTCATGCATTGGAGAAGGAAATGGCAACCCGCTCCAGTATTCTTGCCTGGAGAATCCCAGGGATGGGGGAGCCTGGTGGGCTGCCGTCTATGGGGTCACACAGAGTCGGACACGACTGAAGTGACTTAGCAGCAGCAGCAGCAGCTCACCGTTTACATGCTGGAGCTGAAATTCAGGATCCAAGATTTTCATCATTATTTTCATGAGTTCTTTGAGTTAACTCATTGGTATCTTTTAAGTCTCTGTATCGGTTATATACCATCTGACAATGAAAATGAGGACGCTTTCTTGTTTAATAGAAATTTATTTCTATTAAATTAATTATTAATTAATTAATTTCTCATTTAATTAAGCATCTCAATTAATAGAGAGGTGGAAGAGAACTTGGCCCCAGCCTTCTGGTTTTCAAATGGCAAAATTGATCAGAGGTGAAGGAGAAAGAGTCAAATGAAAATAAGATTTTCATCATTATTTTCATGAGTTCTTTGAGTAAACTCATTGGTATCTTTTAAGTCTCTGTATCGGTTATATACCATCTGACAATGAAAATGAGGACGCTTTCTCGTTTAATAGAAATTTATTTCTATTAAATTAATTATTAATTAATTAATTTCTCATTTAATTAAGCATCTCAATTAATAGAGAGGTGGAAGAGAACTTGGCCCCAGCCTTCTGGTTTTCAAATGGCAAAATTGATCAGAGGTGAAGGAGAAAGAGTCAAATGAAAACACACAGTGAATTCCATCTATATTGGTCACCGAGGGCGGCTTAAAATGGTCTAACATCTGAGACTATTTGAAAACACATTTCCAAAGAATAATTTACTAAAGATGAAATGTCAAACATTCCTTAATTGACTTCAAATCTCAGGACCTAGCAACCTTTATGACACACAGCAGGTAATCAATAAAAGTGTTTTATTTTTGCTTTAAAATGAATCCTTGAGATAAAGAGGTCATTTCATGACCCCTCACATTCAACTCTATAGGTAGTCAAAATCTTTTCTACTATGAACAGTAAAACTACAATTAGATATTTCATCACAGTTTAAAAACTTCAAATACTATAATTAGATGTTGGAAAAATCTGGTTTGTGGTAAACTCATGCTAAGTTAGTGTTTTTCCCTTTCTTTTTCTATAAAGTTACAGAGAGAAATGTTGTACTTGAAGATTTCCATTGTGTATTTATATGAGTTAGCAACTGCTGCCTAACAAAACATACCAAATTTAATGGCCTAAAACACACACTTTTATCCGTATTTCTCTTGAGTTTGGAATCAGCAGAGTGACTCTTTTTGTATTAGTTAGCCTTATTTGCGAATCTGCCAGCAGTTGTGTGCCTATTAATCAACTCTGCCAACTATAAATTGCTCTTAGATTGCCTTAGCTGGACCCTCCTCCATAAGGACTCTGACCCTCAAAAAGGTTGACCAAGGCCAATGATTAGGTTTCCAAAGAAAGTGAGCAAAACACTCCATTAGACCTCGATTTAGAATCATTTCACTGTCACCTCCATTATATTCTTTTAGCCAGTGTCAGTCACAAGACCACACTAGGGGACAGGAAAAACAGGTTTCACCACTTGATGGAAGGGGCAGCCAAGCTGTATTGCAAAAGGTATGGATGTAGAGAAAGGTGAAGAATTGTAGCCAATTTCTGCATTTCCTCTTCAAGCATCTAATCACGGAACTACTTCTAATTACCCAAAATGCTATTATATTGTATGGATGCTGAGTTTAGAATCAATGGAAAGGTGAGTTCAGAAGCTCATGACTGAGCTGAGAGTGGGGACACTTCTCTAGTCAAATTGTATTCCAGATATGTATTCAATAATCAACTTTCTGTAAGCAAGTCACCAAGGTGCCTGGATCTCTGCTGCACTGAGTTGGCGGGGGGCGGTGGGGATGGAGAGGTTCTGCTGCGTACATGACATGTTGCCAGGTAAATAACTACAGCCCAGGATGATGGCATCTGCGCGGAGTGGCCTGACTTTGCAAGCAATATAGACATCACTGTGGAGAAGCAAGTTCCAAAGGTTAGTCATTCTTCTGACTTCATAGCTCACTAGTGAATCTGATAACGTTTCTTAGTCACTAAGTCATGTCCATCCGTTTAGTGACCCCAAGGACTGTAGCCTGCCAGCTTCCTCTGTCCATGGGATTTCCCAGGCAGGAGTACTAGAATGGGTTGCCATTCCCTTCTCCAGAATCTTCCTGACCCAGGAACCAAACCCACGCCCCCTGTATTGGCAGGTGGGTTCTTTACCACTGAGCCACCAGGGAAGCCCATGAATCTCAAACATATATATATATATATAAACCGCATGCTTTATTAACAGATTCGGGGGTGGCCTTCCCTGGTGGCTCAGTGGTAAAGAGTCTGCCTGCCAATGCAGTAGACTCGGGTGCGGTCTCTGGGTTGGAAAGATCCTCTGGAGAAGGAAATGGCAACCCACTCCAGTATTCTTGCCTGGGAAATCCCAGGGACAGAGGAGACTGGTGAGCTACAGTCCATAGGGTCACAGAAGAGTCAGGCACGACTAAACAACAGCTAGGATTCAGTCTTTGCTTTCTCTTTGTGACCGTCATTGCAAACTGAGCTAATGGCCAACAGAACTTTCATACACATCACGTTATTTGATCCTTGAAACAGCTTTGCAAGCTGAACAAAAGATGTCCATCTCTGTTCTGTGGATCAGATCATGGAGGTGTTTCAATTCAGCTAAATGCACAGATGGGTTAATCATGGAGCCAGAGCTCTCTCTGAGGTTTCCTAACACCTAGGCTCATGTGTCGGAGAAGGAAATGGCAACCCACTCCAGTGTTCTTGCCTGGAGAATCCCAGGGATGGGGGAGCCTGGTGGGCTGCCGTCTATGGGGTCGCACAGAGTCGGACATGACTGAAGCGACTTGGCAGCAGCAGCAGGCTCATGTGTATAGGGGGTTATATTCCTCTCAAGAATTTTCTTCTGAATTTCAGAGAATAGCCAAGTTTGGGATTGAACACTTCCCTGATGAGCCACTGTCTTGGCTACCACGTGTTGCCACTTGACCACGTGACCACCACTTTGGGCTTTAAAAAGCAGTTTTACAGACTGACTCATTTACTCCATTATTCTAAGTGGGCCTCCGGGAATTTTAAGAGATAGATAAAGAAACACAAAAATAGACAACAAATTCAGATCCAGTTACATTTGGTATAAAGGAAATAATTAATCTTTCTCTCTTCCTACCCAGTAAAGATTTGAAGCCAAGAAGAATCCTCATTAACCTCCTGTCTTATCCATATTAATTATCAGTAATAATAATCAGAGCTGGTGGGTCAGTGCTCAGGGATTAAATTATGAACCCAATGTTGATAATGTTGTTATTGTGGCATGATTAGAAGCCACTTCTACATTTTCGCCTCCCACTCCAAACCTCTGCTGATTAATTCTACAACACAGTCTGGTTAATCAAGTAGTGGTACCCGTATTTTGCAGACGGTAAATTAAGGCACATGGAAGTCAAATGCCTTTCTCAGCACCACTGAAAGAGGTTGTTTCTGGACGTTGGTGTCTGAGTCCTGTAACCTCGGAGGCTTGGAGGAATTAAAGAGTGTGCATTTAAAAATAACACCAACCAGGATGTTAAACCTGGTTATGGTACTTTCTAGCTCCTTGACTTTGAGCAAAAGATAGACTCTCTGAGCCTCAGTCTCCTCTTGGATAGATGACCTGGCAGGATTATGGAAAACAAATTCCAGGCATTCAAGGAATTTGACTGATGTGGGAGGCAATCACTTAAGCACATTTTATTAGTTGCTCAGTCATGTTCAACTCTTTGCAACCCCATGGACCCGCTAGGTTCCTCTCTCCATGGAATCCTCCAGGCAAGAATACTGGAGTAGGTTGCCATTTCCTTCTCAGGGGATCTTCCTTACCCAGACACTGAACCTGGGTCTCCTGCACCGCAGGCAGATCCTTTACTGACTAAATACCCCAAGGACTGTAGCCTGCCAGCTTCCTCTGTCCATGGGATTTCCCAGGCAGGAGTACTAGAATGGGTTGCCATTCCCTTCTCCAGAATCTTCCTGACCCAGGAACCAAACCCACGCCCCCTGTATTGGCAGGTGGGTTCTTTACCACTGAGCCACCAGGGAAGCCCATGAATCTCAAACATATATATATATATATATAAACCACATGCTTTATTAACAGATTCGGGGGTGGCCTTCCCTGGTGGCTCAGTGGTAAAGAGTCTGCCTGCCAATGCAGTAGACTCGGGTGCGGTCTCTGGGTTGGAAAGATCCTCTGGAGAAGGAAATGGCAACCCACTCCAGTATTCTTGCCTGGGAAATCCCAGGGACAGAGGAGACTGGTGAGCTACAGTCCATAGGGTCACAGAAGAGTCAGGCACGACTAAACAACAGCTAGGATTCAGTCTTTGCTTTCTCTTTGTGACCGTCATTGCAAACTGAGCTAATGGCCAACAGAACTTTCATACACATCACGTTATTTGATCCTTGAAACAGCTTTGCAAGCTGAACAAAAGATGTCCATCTCTGTTCTGTGGATCAGATCATGGAGGTGTTTCAATTCAGCTAAATGCACAGATGGGTTAATCATGGAGCCAGAGCTCTCTCTGAGGTTTCCTAACACCTAGGCTCATGTGTCGGAGAAGGAAATGGCAACCCACTCCAGTGTTCTTGCCTGGAGAATCCCAGGGATGGGGGAGCCTGGTGGGCTGCCGTCTATGGGGTCGCACAGAGTCGGACATGACTGAAGCGACTTGGCAGCAGCAGCAGGCTCATGTGTATAGGGGGTTATATTCCTCTCAAGAATTTTCTTCTGAATTTCAGAGAATAGCCAAGTTTGGGATTGAACACTTCCCTGATGAGCCACTGTCTTGGCTACCACGTGTTGCCACTTGACCACGTGACCACCACTTTGGGCTTTAAAAAGCAGTTTTACAGACTGACTCATTTACTCCATTATTCTAAGTGGGCCTCCGGGAATTTTAAGAGATAGATAAAGAAACACAAAAATAGACAACAAATTCAGATCCAGTTACATTTGGTATAAAGGAAATAATTAATCTTTCTCTCTTCCTACCCAGTAAAGATTTGAAGCCAAGAAGAATCCTCATTAACCTCCTGTCTTATCCATATTAATTATCAGTAATAATAATCAGAGCTGGTGGGTCAGTGCTCAGGGATTAAATTATGAACCCAATGTTGATAATGTTGTTATTGTGGCATGATTAGAAGCCACTTCTACATTTTCGCCTCCCACTCCAAACCTCTGCTGATTAATTCTACAACACAGTCTGGTTAATCAAGTAGTGGTACCCGTATTTTGCAGATGGTAAATTAAGGCACATGGAAGTCAAATGCCTTTCTCAGCACCACTGAAAGAGGTTGTTTCTGGACGTTGGTGTCTGAGTCCTGTAACCTCGGAGGCTTGGAGGAATGAAAGAGCATGCATTTAAAAATAACACCAACCAGGATGTTAAACCTGGTTATGGTACTTTCTAGCTCCTTGACTTTGAGCAAAAGATAGACTCTCTGAGCCTCAGTCTCCTCTTGGATAGATGACCTGGCAGGATTATGGAAAACAAATTCCAGGCATTCAAGGAATTTGACTGATGTGGGAGGCAATCACTTAAGCACATTTTATTAGTTGCTCAGTCATGTTCAACTCTTTGCAACCCCATGGACCCGCTAGGTTCCTCTCTCCATGGAATCCTCCAGGCAAGAATACTGGAGTAGGTTGCCATTTCCTTCTCAGGGGATCTTCCTTACCCAGACACTGAACCTGGGTCTCCTGCACCGCAGGCAGATCCTTTACTGACTAAACCAAAGCACATTTTATTTCCCTCCCAACGCATTACTAATGTCGACTGAAAAAAAAAAAAAAACAAAACCACACATCCTAAAAAAGTTGAGAATTCTGTTTTATTTGGTAGATAAAACTGAGGAGTTAAACCTGGGACCCAGCCCCTCAGGTGCCTCTGAGAGATTGCTGCAAAGAGGTAAGGGAGGAGCCAGGATAAATAGGGCGTTTTGCAACAAAGACCAGGTAAGCAGAACATCAAAAGATTACTGTTAAACAGAGAAAACCAGTTATCTCAAGTTAATGAATTTAGCACTTTTCTTAGAGTGAGAAGATGCAAGAGTCTGGGATCATCGAAATCGTTGCTTTGGTATGCACCTCAGCTACCTAGGGCCAGTACCCTGGGCACTCCTGTCCTGAGTCCTGTCAGGGTGCGCCACCAAGGGTGTCTGCAGAGGCAGAGAGCGTGGCAGAGGGCAGCCCATCCGTCTGCACTCTGAGTTCCCCCCAGGCTCGCCTGCAGGGGTGGCTGTAATGACTTCATGGCTGCAAATCCTTTGTTTGCTGATGCAATAGGCAACATTTTTCACTCACACTGAGAATCTCCTCAGACATAAAAACCCAACAGAGACACCAGTTCTTGAAGTTGCTAACCCCTTAGTCTGCTGCTGCTGCTGCTAAGTCACTTCAGTCGTGTCCGACTCTGTGTGACCCCATAGACGGCAGCCCACCAGGCTCCCCCATCCCTGGGATTCTC
>SJYX01006191.1:70610-81726 GCA_006410675.1 Oreotragus oreotragus
TCTTTTAATTTCATGGCTGCAGTCACCATCTGCAGTGATTTTGGAGCCCAAAAAAATAAAGTCTGACACACTGTTTCCACTGTTTCTCTATTTCCCATGGAGTGATGGGACCAGATGCCATGATCTTCGTTTTCTGAATGTTGAGCTTTAAGCCAACTTTTTCACTCTCCTCTTGCACTTTCATCAAGAGGCTTTTTAGCTCCTCTTCACTTTCTGCCATAAGGGTGATGTCATCGGCATATCTGAGGTTATTGATATTTCTCCTGGAAATCTTGATTCCAGCTTGTGTTTCTTCCAGTCCAGCGTTTCTCATGATGTACTCTGCATAGAAGTTAAATAAGCAGGGTGACAATATACAGCCTTGATGTACTCCTTTTCCTATTTGGAACCAGTCTGTTGTTCCATGTCCAGTTCTAACTGTTGCTTCCTGACCTGCATACAGATTTCTCAAGAGGCAGGCCAGGTGGTCTGATATTCCCATCTCTTTTAGAACTTTCCACAGTTTATCGTGATCCACATAGTCAAAGGCTTTGGCATAGTCAATAAAGCAGAATAGATGTTTTTATAGCAAAATATATTAAGTGATCAATACACTAAGGAATGTTCAAACAAACTACTAGGAAATTTGGAGCAGAAGAAACCACTTATTCTCAAAAGTAATCAGGAATTACCTGGCAGTCCAGTGGTTAGGACTGTACACTTCCACTGCAGGGGCCCAGGTTCAATCCCCAGTTGGGAAACTAAGATATCACAAGTTGAACGGTGCAGCCAGGGGTGAAAAAAAAGTGATCAATAAATTCTCTGAGCAAAAGGTGATACAAATCTTCCGTGAATACGTGACCATGGTAAGTTGTACCTTTGGCCAATTCTAGTCTTTCCAGAATCCTACATGATTGTCTTTACCTTACGGTGGCCTCTGGCATCACAGTAGGAACAAATTCAGCACTTATTCATTATGCAAATCTTGGACCATTTATTTTTAATGCCTAGAATCCTGGAATTCAAAATCTTTTCCTTTTGAAATATTATCAAAGTTCTAGTCTCCAAATTCAAAGACTAAAAATGGACTTTGTTGTTGTCTTCACTCTGCTGGAACAACGCTTCCCTGAGGGTGTGAAAGTGGAATGCCCCTAGTCCTGGTTCCAGGGGATGGCCACCATATGTAAGGCAAAGTGAGGTAAAAACAAGCTAGTAATTCGAAATATTATCCCAGGCTACTGATTATCAAGGGCCTCCCTGGTGACTCATTGGTAAAGAACCTGCCTGCCATTGCCTGCAATGCAGGAGATGCAGATTTGATCCCTGGGTCAGGAAGATCCCTTGGAAAACAAAATGGAAACCCATCCCAATATTCTTGCCTGGAAAATCCCACGGACATAGGAGCCTGGTGGGCTACCGTCCATGGGGTCACAAAGAGTCAGATGCAACTTGGTGACTAAGAAACAACAAGAAATCGATTATTGAAGAATTTTCCCATTGCATCCTTTGTAATCTTTCCTCATTTCAGTAGCTCTGACACCATAACAACCCAAGATGAACTTCTCAGTCATAATTATAAGAGCTAATACTTCTCATCACCTAACTTGTGATAGGAGCTAATCTAAATGCTTCAAATATATTAACTCATCTTCTCAGTAATTAATCTGAGCGGTTAGGAAGTTCTCAGAAGAGGCAGAGGAGACGCAAGACCATAAGAAACCACTGCCTCCTATTCAGAGATGTTTGTCCTTGAAGGTCTAGTCCAGAAAGTTGCCGTCTCTTGTGAGTCTTTGTATCTTGTGATTTAAAATACCTGCCAGAAGTTCTGAGATGTTCCCATTGAGAAATAGAGCATTCCTACCATATCAGTAAACAAGGATGTCACAGCCATGAGCAATTCTGGCCCTCCAAATGTGGATTTCTGAGCTCTGAGGGCCCTTAGGAAGGAGAACGACACTTGTAATCTGGCAGCCACGAGGCTGCAGCCACTCTGTACGGTGAGCACTGAGGAGCTCAGGATGTGAAAATGCAGGATACTGGCCTCTGATACTGGAGATGCATATGAAAGAAATGATTGCAATAAGCCCAGACTCTTGCATCCTCCCATACATAGAAAGGTGCTAAATTCCTTAACTTGAGATATCTGGTTTTCTTTAATTCACAAAAGTGCTTTTGATGTTCAGACTACCTGCCCTTTGTTTACAAACGTCTGTATAACCTGACTCCTCCCGCCCACCCCCAGCTTCTCAGGGCAGTTCTCCCAGGGCTACTTGAGATGCTCCCTCCTGGGCTTAAGTCCTAAAATCTCCAACAAATAAAGCATAATTTTCAACTTTTAGGTTGTGACTATTCTTTAAGTCGACACCATCACCTTGCTGCAAGAAGTATCCATCTGATCCTTTCTCAAATCTTGTCTTAATAGATTAAAACTAGAGTAAAAGTACTTAGACCTTACATATCAAATAGGAGACAAAGAAAAATGTTTCAAGAAAAAACAAAATGGTGATGGCTTCTCAATAAGTGTCCCTATTTGGTTAATATTTTAAATGAAAGATGAAATAAGGCTGAAAAAAGTTCTTAATTCTGGTGAACAAAGATAAGGAGGGGAAAATGCTGAGGCTGATATTTCCCTAGATGCTTGCCACCTCTCTGACTTTGAGTGTGTATCTTCTTACTGCTGTGGACAGGTCAGAGGATGGATATACAGAGGGTCCTTGGCTCACCCAAGCATGTGGTACCCGAATGGACCAGGTTCAACCAACTACAGATTAAAACTACTTGGGGGAAACAATTCTAGAAAATTTCAAAAAACGAAACCTGAACTTGACGCACTGACAACTATTTACATAATATTTGCATTGTATTTACAAATATGTACATGCTATTTACAGTGTAGGATGTCGTATAAGTAATCTAAGGATGCTTTTAAGTACATGAAAGGATGTGCATACATTATAAGCATAGACTATATGATTTTATATAAGGGACTTAAGCATCCACAGATTTTGGTATGAAGGAGGTCTTGGAACAGATACTTTGCATATGTGTACATGCATGCTTTGTGTGGTAGTTGGAGCATTCTTTGGCATTGCCTTTCTTTGGGATTGGAATGAAAACTGACCTTTTCCAGTCCTGTGGCCACTGCTGAGTTTCCCAAATTTGCTGGCATATTGAGTGCAGCACTTTCACAGCATCATCTTTCAGGATTTGAAACGGCTCAACGGGAATTCCATCACCTCCACTAGCTTTGTTCGTAGTGATGATTTTTAAGGCCCACTTGACTTCACATTCCAGGATGTCTGACTCTAGGTGAGTGATCACACCATCGTGATTATCTGAGTCATGAAGATCTTTTTTGTACAGTTCTCCTGTGTATTCTTGCCATAACCTCATTCCATAGTTCATCAGGCACTCTATCTATCAGATCTAGGCCCTTAAATCTATTTCTCACTTCCACTGTATAATCATAAGGGATTTGATTTAGGTCATACCTGAATGGTCTAGTGGTTTTCCCTAGTTTCTTCAATTTGAGTCTGAATTTGGTAATAAGGAGTTCATGATCTGAGCCACAGTCAGCTCCTGGTCTTTTTTTGTTGACTGTATAGAGCTTCTCCATCTTTGGCTGCATAGAATATAATCAATATGATTTCGGTGAAGGAGATCAACCCTGGGATTTCTTTGGAAAGAATGATGCTAAAGCTGAAACTCCAGTACCACCTCATGTGAAGAGTTGACTCATTGGAAAAGACTCTGATGCTGGGAGGGACTGGGGGCAGGAGAAGAAAGGGATGACTGAGGATGAGATGGCTGGATGGCATCACGGACTCAATGGACGTGAGTCTGAGTGGACTCCGAGAGATGGTGATAAACAGGGAGGCCTGGCATGCTGCGATTCATGGGGTCGCATAGAGTTGGACACGACTGAGCGACTGAACTGAACTGAACTGACATGCATGCTTGAAGTCACTTCAGTAACGTCCAACTCTTTTCAACCCTATGGAGTGTAGCCCCCAGGCTCCTCTGCCCATGGGATTCTCTAGGCAAGAATACTGGGGTGGTTTGGCATTTCTTCCCCCAGGGGATCTTCCTGACTCAGGGATTAAACTCATGCCTCTTCCATCTCCTGCACTGGCAGACAGGTTCTTTACCTCTAGCACCACCTGGGAAGCCCAACACTTGACATATACTGAAAGACAACTGCAATTTGAAAACCTGGAAAACTGATAAGAGAGGCTATTCCAAAAGGAGGAACAACTGGAATGTACAAAGGCATCATCACCTGCAGCAGCGTCAGTGTCATCATCGACCCTCTACTGGATTTTCCTGTTTCCAATAGTATAGTCTTATTTATTCTACACAGGAAACCCACAATATAAGCATCACTGTAACCCTTTCGTAAATGGTGATTCTGAATTTCCAAGAGGTCGAGTTACTTCATTAAGGAAATGCAAATCAAAACCACAAGGAGACACCATATCTACAAGAATGACTATAATTTAATTTTTAATAAAACAAACAAAAAAAAAACCCAAGCAGAAAATAGCAAGGGTTGGCAAGGATGTGGAGAAATTGGAACCCTAGTACATTTCTAATGGGAATATAAAACAGTACAGATGCTGTGGGAAACTGTGGTGGCTCCTCAAAGAGCTGAACTAAGAATTACCATGCCGTTGTTCATTCTCTAAGTCGAGTGGGACTCTTCGAGACCCCACGGACTGCAGCACACCAGGCTTCCCTGTCCTTCACTGTTTCCTGGAGTTTGCTCAAATTCATGTCCATTGAGTTGGATTACCATATGACCCAGCAATACTACTTTCCAAGCATATACCGAAAAGAATTTAAAACAGGGACTCAAACAGATACCTGTAGTCCAGTGTTCATCACAGAATTGTTGAGGGAGATAATCAAGAGTCCGTGACTGGCCGTTGACCCAAGAGCTGGACGTAGGCAATCCTCACCCCCCGCTGTCCTTGAAATGCACATTCTGTGCCCAGTTCCCGCCCTGGGTGCTGTTTCCAAGTACACAGCCTGAGAGAGCAATGTGCTTTTGAGATCATCTGTACAGAGCACATGCCTGAGCCCCATTAGAACGCCTGTCTAAGCTTTTAAGACTTCGCTGGGCAGGCGCAGAGGCCTCCTCGTCTTGCAGCCGCTTGAGACAAGGCGAGTGTGCAAGCTCTCTCGCACTGCCACCTGCCTGCCTGGAAGGGTCGGCCTCGTTCTTCGCTCTCTTCAGGCCCTCTGTGTACAGGGTGAGTCTCAGATTTCCCCTGGGAAGCTCCTGAGGTTTCAAACCAACAAGCATGATCCACAATAGTCAAAGGGTGGAAACAGCCCAACTGTTCACCAACAGGTGAATGGAGACAAAGTGTGGCATATTCATCCGGTGGATACCATCCAGTCTCTGACACATGCTACACGATAGATGGACCTTGGAAGCATAGTTCTAAGTGCCCTAAACCAGGCACAAGAAAGACAAGCACTATACGATCTCACTCATGCAGAGTAAGTGAAAGTGAAGTCGCTTAGTCGTGTCTGACTCTTTGTGACCCCATGGACTGTAGCCCGCCAGGCTCCTCTGTCCATGGGATTCTCCAGGCAAGAGTACTGGAGTGGGTTGCCATTGCCTTCTCCAATAAGGCAAATTCATAAAAGCCCCAAATGCATAGACTAGAGGTTACCAGGGGCTGTGGGAAGAATGAATGAGAGTTTATTATTGAATGGGTAGAGAATTTCTGTTTGGAGTCATAATATTTGGAAATAAATATTGGTGATGGCTGCACACCACACTGTGACTGTGACTAATGCCAATTAATCATGCATTTTAAAAATGGTTAAGATGGCAAATTTTATCTTATATGTATATATATATATATATATATGTTACTGAAATTTTTAAAAGGAAAAGGTTGAAGTACTTGCCAAAGTCACGCAGTGAGAAAGTAGCAGAGGTGAG
Source organism: Oreotragus oreotragus (assembly GCA_006410675.1). NCBI lineage: Eukaryota > Metazoa > Chordata > Mammalia > Artiodactyla > Bovidae > Oreotragus > Oreotragus oreotragus. The sequence goes on from SJYX01006191.1 coordinate 76,546, forward strand.
AGGCAAGGCCACATCTGTCTAAATCAGATCCCTTATATATTAGATTGTTCTACTTTTCTCTACTCATGAACTGGAGGAAATTACAGATTGCAGTGTACACACACACTTACATTAATTCCTTTATTTTGTGTAGAAAAGAACACTGTAACTCTTGCTTCCTTGTCCCCTGCATCAACCTGGAACAAACCATCATTTTCCAAGACCTTAGATCTTAACAGTTTAACAGTTTTAACACCCATGCCTCCATCATCCCAAATGCTGAAAGTAACAAGGTTTGGATATGTTTTCATTCATATTGTAGCCTTACAGGGACAAAGACATTGACCCATGCTTTCATTTTTCTGTTTTCTCTGTTCATCTTTCTTTAAAAAAACATCTAAATCAGCCCTGATTCTGTGGGAGGTGATTTCATTGCTACAGTCTATGCCAGAGTTAAACAGATAACATTGAACCTTCACTATTCTTTGAATTTGAGGCGGATAAAATATAAAATTATCAGGCTTTTCTCTGTGGCCCTCACTTACTTTAGAATTTAGTATAAAAACAGTAGTAATTGGAAAACCTAGCTTCTGGCCTATTTTCTCCTGCTGACTGGCTGGGGGACCTTGGAAAAGTGACTGACAGATAATCAGTGCTGAATAAATAATGTTGGCTGTTGTTATCGTTATTACTATTGTTATTAAATGTCAGAGATACCTTCGTCACTGCATCAATAAACTAAACCTGTTTGATCTGATAATTTCTAAGGGTACTTTCAGCACATTTTCCCCAGAATTCTAATTTTTTTTACCAAAAATATCAGAAGAAAATCAATCTGCAAATCTCTCTCTTCCAACCCTCCTCTACTTCCTCATTGGGGAAAGTTTTGTTTGTTTTTTTTTTTTCCTAACTTTCAAAGGTTACTCTTGTTGTTAACCATAGTTTATTGTTTTCCCACACTTGGTCAGATTTCTCTTCCCTGGTCCTGTTACCCCTCAGGTGAAATTGACACTTTCAAGGCTTGGTGAGTGGAGTGTGAAATAATTAAATGTGACAAGCCTATTGCTTTCAGATTGAGTCCAACTCCCAAATAGTGGGATTGATTTTCCTCCAACTTATGACAAGAAATGGGTCTGACAAGTTACCCCTTCAAATGGAGGCTTTTCGGAGAATTCCAAGCAGGTGAAAGTTGGGTGTATGTTGAAAACCATCCTTCCTACCATGATGTAGCTAACATGAGTCAACTATGTAACTCATCTACGTTTGAGCCAGACCTTTCATTTGTGGTAATTAAGGGAAGACCAGCAGCAGCAGCAGCAGTCTATTCAGAAGTGCATGTTNGACTGCAGCACACCAGGCTTCCCTGTCCTTCACTGTTTCCTGGAGTTTGCTCAAATTCATGTCCATTGAGTTGGATTACCATATGACCCAGCAATACTACTTTCCAAGCATATACCGAAAAGAATTTAAAACAGGGACTCAAACAGATACCTGTAGTCCAGTGTTCATCACAGAATTGTTGAGGGAGATAATCAAGAGTCCGTGACTGGCCGTTGACCCAAGAGCTGGACGTAGGCAATCCTCACCCCCCGCTGTCCTTGAAATGCACATTCTGTGCCCAGTTCCCGCCCTGGGTGCTGTTTCCAAGTACACAGCCTGAGAGAGCAATGTGCTTTTGAGATCATCTGTACAGAGCACATGCCTGAGCCCCATTAGAACGCCTGTCTAAGCTTTTAAGACTTCGCTGGGCAGGCGCAGAGGCCTCCTCGTCTTGCGGCCGCTTGAGACAAGGCGAGTGTGCAAGCTCTCTCGCACTGCCACCTGCCTGCCTGGAAGGGTCGGCCTCGTTCTTCGCTCTCTTCAGGCCCTCTGTGTACAGGGTGAGTCTCAGATTTCCCCTGGGAAGCTCCTGAGGTTTCAAACCAACAAGCATGATCCACAATAGTCAAAGGGTGGAAACAGCCCAACTGTTCACCAACAGGTGAATGGAGACAAAGTGTGGCATATTCATCCGGTGGATACCATCCAGTCTCTGACACATGCTACACGATAGATGGACCTTGGAAGCATAGTTCTAAGTGCCCTAAACCAGGCACAAGAAAGACAAGCACTATACGATCTCACTCATGCAGAGTAAGTGAAAGTGAAGTCGCTTAGTCGTGTCTGACTCTTTGTGACCCCATGGACTGTAGCCCGCCAGGCTCCTCTGTCCATGGGATTCTCCAGGCAAGAGTACTGGAGTGGGTTGCCATTGCCTTCTCCAATAAGNAAAGTGAAGTCGCTTAGTCGTGTCTGACTCTTTGTGACCCCATGGACTGTAGCCCGCCAGGCTCCTCTGTCCATGGGATTCTCCAGGCAAGAGTACTGGAGTGGGTTGCCATTGCCTTCTCCAATAAGGCAAATTCATAAAAGCCCCAAATGCATAGACTAGAGGTTACCAGGGGCTGTGGGAAGAATGAATGAGAGTTTATTATTGAATGGGTAGAGAATTTCTGTTTGGAGTCATAATATTTGGAAATAAATATTGGTGATGGCTGCACACCACACTGTGACTGTGACTAATGCCAATTAATCATGCATTTTAAAAATGGTTAAGATGGCAAATTTTATCTTATATGTATATATATATATATATATATGTTACTGAAATTTTTAAAAGGAAAAGGTTGAAGTACTTGCCAAAGTCACGCAGTGAGAAAGTAGCAGAGGTGAGAGGCAAGGCCACATCTGTCTAAATCAGATCCCTTATATATTAGATTGTTCTACTTTTCTCTACTCATGAACTGGAGGAAATTACAGATTGCAGTGTACACACACACTTACATTAATTCCTTTATTTTGTGTAGAAAAGAACACTGTAACTCTTGCTTCCTTGTCCCCTGCATCAACCTGGAACAAACCATCATTTTCCAAGACCTTAGATCTTAACAGTTTAACAGTTTTAACACCCATGCCTCCATCATCCCAAATGCTGAAAGTAACAAGGTTTGGATATGTTTTCATTCATATTGTAGCCTTACAGGGACAAAGACATTGACCCATGCTTTCATTTTTCTGTTTTCTCTGTTCATCTTTCTTTAAAAAAACATCTAAATCAGCCCTGATTCTGTGGGAGGTGATTTCATTGCTACAGTCTATGCCAGAGTTAAACAGATAACATTGAACCTTCACTATTCTTTGAATTTGAGGCGGATAAAATATAAAATTATCAGGCTTTTCTCTGTGGCCCTCACTTACTTTAGAATTTAGTATAAAAACAGTAGTAATTGGAAAACCTAGCTTCTGGCCTATTTTCTCCTGCTGACTGGCTGGGGGACCTTGGAAAAGTGACTGACAGATAATCAGTGCTGAATAAATAATGTTGGCTGTTGTTATCGTTATTACTATTGTTATTAAATGTCAGAGATACCTTCGTCACTGCATCAATAAACTAAACCTGTTTGATCTGATAATTTCTAAGGGTACTTTCAGCACATTTTCCCCAGAATTCTAATTTTTTTTACCAAAAATATCAGAAGAAAATCAATCTGCAAATCTCTCTCTTCCAACCCTCCTCTACTTCCTCATTGGGGAAAGTTTTGGTTTTTTTTTTTTTTTCCCTAACTTTCAAAGGTTACTCTTGTTGTTAACCATAGTTTATTGTTTTCCCACACTTGGTCAGATTTCTCTTCCCTGGTCCTGTTACCCCTCAGGTGAAATTGACACTTTCAAGGCTTGGTGAGTGGAGTGTGAAATAATTAAATGTGACAAGCCTATTGCTTTCAGATTGAGTCCAACTCCCAAATAGTGGGATTGATTTTCCTCCAACTTATGACAAGAAATGGGTCTGACAAGTTACCCCTTCAAATGGAGGCTTTTCAGAGAATTCCAAGCAGGTGAAAGTTGGGCGTATGTTGAAAACCATCCTTCCTACCATGATGTAGCTAACATGAGTCAACTATGTAACTCATCTACGTTTGAGCCAGACCTTTCATTTGTGGTAATTAAGGGAAGACCAGCAGCAGCAGCAGCAGTCTATTCAGAAGTGCATGTTGTAGATTTAATTCAAGTCCCTGTGGGGACATGTGGATGAAAATAGAAAAATATTCATTGATAACTAGCGTATAACATGCTAGTTATACAAGTGCGTGAAAGTTGTTCTCTTAGGGACCCTAATCGTTCTGTGCACTCTAGATTAGTAACATTTAACTTACCTGGAAAACTTTGCAGATAACACAAAGCATTTCATACACCATTAGTGGACCCTTGAAATAATAGCATTAAATGGAAAGACTTACACTTGACTTCTCGTATTTCCATGTAAAGGAACTTCAATTAGCATAATAATCATGGCCCTTCTATGACCCCTAGGAAAGTGGCATATCTGATTGTTGAGTTCTTTGCCAAAAATAGCTATGCAAAGCTCAATATGGATCTGTGTCTTAATTGTTTTTTTCAGATCTGCCTGCCTGTAGGGAAGAGATTTGCTTAGATGCCCTTTGTCATGTGTTAAGCTTGGTTGAGCAGTTCTTTCTGAGTGGAGGCCTGTGGTTGCCCACTGTACCGGCAACTGGGCAGGCAAGCTTAACTTATTCAGAGATAAAGTGCTGGTAGGCCCACCAGGGCAACAGACCCAAAGCCACATGATCTAAGAGCTGTGACAGTAACAATGGGGATAGCCTGGTTTTCTCTTCTGGCTCCTGCGCCTACCTCTCAATCTGTTCAAAACACAAAAATAAGATGTCTTTCATTGGAACAAACAGGATGCGCCATAGTGATATCCAGGGCATGAGCCTAAAATCAGCTCACTGTGTCTCCTTGAGGACAGGGAAAGACTGAATGTGTCTACTTTGCACACATTTGTGTAAAGGTCACAAAATGAAAGGTTAGGTGATCCAAATTCAAGTTAAAGCTTTAACTAACTAGAAAGGCAGTGTGGATGCATTCTGGAGCCAAGGTTGCCTGGATTAGCATCCTACACCTGCTAAGTAGTAGCTTTACTAACTTTGGAAACATTCCATAACTTCACTTTACCTCCTTCCCTCCTCTGAAAGGGAGGGAGCGGTGCCACTGTGTGGGCTGGGGTCAGGATTAGATGTGGTGTGGGTCACGTTGCTGTTGTCCAGTCCCGAAGTCATGTGCAGCTTTTTGCAACCCCATGAACTGCAGCATGCCAGGCTTCCCTGTCCTTCGTTATCTCCTGGAGTTTGTTCAAAGTCATGT